>CM071857.1:34792119-34793488 GCA_036507275.1 Sicyos edulis | reverse complement strand
AAACCCTAAACTCCTAAACCCTAAACCCTAAACCCCTAAACCCTAAAAAACCCTAAAACCCTAAACCCTAAACCCTAAACCCTAAACCCTAAACCCTAAACCCTAAACCCTAAACCCTAAAACCCTAAACCCCCCTAAACCCCAAACCCTAAACCCTAAACCCTAAACCCTAAACCCTAAACCCTAAACTCCCTAAACCCTAAAACTCCTAAACCCTAAACCCTAAACTCCCTAAACCCCTAAACCCTAAACCCTAAAACCCTAAAAAACCCTAAACCCTAAACCCTAAAAACCCCCAAACCCTAAACCTCTAAACCCTAAAACTCCTAAACCCTAAACCCTAAACCCTAAACCCTAAAACCCTAAACCCTAAACCCTAAAACCCTAAACCCTAAAACTCCTAAACCCCAAACCCTAAACCCTAAACCCTAAACCCTAAACCCTAAAACCCCAAACCCTAAACCCTAAAACCCCAAACCCTAAACCCTAAAACCCTAAACCCCTAAACCCTAAACCCTAAACCCTAAACCCTAAACCCTAAACCCTAAACCCTAAAAACCCTAAACCCTAAACCCTAAACCCTAAACCCTAAAACCCTAAACCCTAAACCCTAAACCCTAAACCCTAAACCCTAAACCCTAAAACCCCCTAAACCCTAAACCCTAAACCCTAAACCCTAAACCCTAAACCCTAAACCCTAAACTCCTAAACCCTAAACCCTAAACTCCTAAACCCTAAACCCTAAACCCTAAAAACCCTAAACCCCTAAACCCTAAAAAAACTCCTAAACCCTAAAACCCTAAAAACCCTAAACCCTAAACCCTAAACCCTAAACCCTAAAACCCTAAAACCCTAAAAACCCTAAACCCTAAAACCCTAAACCCTAAAACCCTAAACCCTAAACCCTAAACCCTAAACCCTAAACCCTAAACCCCAAACCCTAAACTCCTAAAACCCTAAACCCTAAACCCTAAACCCTAAACCCTAAACCCTAAACCCTAAAACCCTAAACCCTAAAACCCTAAACCCTAAACCCTAAACCCTAAACCCTAAACCCTAAACCCTAAACCCCTAAACCCTAAACCCCAAACCCTAAACCTCAAACCCCAAACCCTAAACCCTAAACCCTAAACTCCTAAACCCTAAACCCTAAAATCTAAAACCCTAAACCCTAAACCCTAAACCCTAAAAATCCCTAAACTCCTAAACCCTAAACCCTAAACCCTAAAAAATTCTAAACCCTAAACCCTAAAAAATTCCTAAACCCTAAACCCTAAACTAAATTTAAATTAAACCCTAAACCCTAACCCTAAACCCTAAACCCTAAACCCTAAACCCTAAACCCCTAAACCCTAAACCCTAAACTTAA
>CM071857.1:34414619-34784619 GCA_036507275.1 Sicyos edulis | reverse complement strand
TACGTATCCCACTTACCATAACCGGTTTTCTTCCCGATTGTTATATTGCACAAGACGAGATTTTGGAATATTGTAATATGGAAGAAATTGGATATACTTCCATACTTTGTTACATCGGATAAGTAAACTGTTTTCTTCCTCAAATATTATATTCGCATACCACTCTAATAACGTTTCCATATTTTATTTCAGTTACATATGGGAAATTTGCGATAAAGAGATACCAAGCACTACATACTAGTAGTAGACGGTGGCGATTTTGCAATGGTTTCGGCGAAACAAAATCTAGAAGAACGAGTTGAACATGTAGTTGATAAGTTTAACACGTTGGTTGATATGAATCAGCGAATATTTTTTCCCTTCAATACTGGGTATGTGTTCTACATTTTGGATTTTTAATACTTATGATTATGTTTATATCAAACTCAATATTGGTTAATTAATTTCTATAGACACCATTGGATTTTGGTCGCATCATTCTTGCGGAACATACGGTGTACATTTTCAACTCGTTCGGCGAAAATCTGGTCCATGAGAGTTTATACCAAATCATAACTTCGTAAGTTTCTAAATAGAAAACTTTTGGACTTTGAATTTATATTTAATCGTCCTAATGTTTAGAATTATTAATATAGTGCTTACCGAGTCTGGCATTTAAGACACAATTTGAGGCCGAAAAAATTATATTGGAAATGGGTGAAGGTAAAAGTTAAATCAAATTCGTTTGTTTATAGTCTTTTATTTTTATTTTATTTTTTTGTGATGCTGATCAATTATCGTTTACTAAGTATAAAAAAGTACGCATAAAAAAGTATTAATGGCGGGCAAGAATGCCCGCCTTTGAAAAGTTTTAATGGCGGGCAAGGCCCGCCTTTGTATTGGTTCATATTGATGGCGGGCGTGCCCGACATCTTTTCCCTGCCCGCCACCGAAACGTTACGATAACAGGGGCATTGATGGCGGGCTTTTGCCCGCCATTGTTGTTTAATAATGGCGGGCAATGCCCGCCATCTATAGTGGAAATACTACTAGTGAGTAGATGATATTTAATATTTAACCAAAAGAATAAAATTTATGTAATAAAGAGATATTTTAGGTACGGTAAAAAATTTGGGTTTCAGTGGGTACTAGCCTTAAGTTTTGGGTTTTTGGTGGGTCTTGGTCCAAAATTTTAGGTTTCGAGATTAACGTTCAGGATATAACATCTCAATTATCTTGTGTTGGAATTGTAGGGGTAATCTATGTGACATAATTTTACCAAATATTTGGCCAAAAATGTTCAATTACTCAGCTAAGAAAATAGGGGTTCGAAAGGGAAAAAGCGAATATTTTGGGTTTTAATGTTTTAAAAAAATTTCAATTTATGAACATTTGTTGGTGCCATGAAGTGGATAATATTTAATATATAGCCAAAAGAAAAACAATTTATGTAATAAAGAGATATTTCAGGTTAGGTAAAAAAAATTGGGTTTTCAATGGGTACTAGCCATAATATTTAGGTTTTTAGTGCGTATTGGTCCAAAATATTTGGGTTTCGAGATCTACGTTCAAGATGTAATATTTCAATTTTCTTAAGTTAGACTTGTAGGGGTAATCTATGTTACATAATTTCACCAAATATTTGGCCAAAAATGTTCAATTACTCAGCTAGGAAAATAGGGGTTCGAAAGGTAAGAGGCGAATATTTTGGGTTTAAATGTTTTTAAAAAATTTCAATTGATGGACATCTTTCGGTGCCATCGAGTGGATGATATTTAATATTTAACCAAAAGAATAAAATTTATGTAATAAAGAGATATTTTAGGTTAGGCAAAAAATTTGGGTTTCATGGGTACTAGCCTTAAGTTTTGGGTTTTCGATGGGTCATGATCCAAACTTTTGGGTTTCGAGATTAACGTTCAGGATATAACATCTCAATTTTCTTGTGCTAGAGTTATAGGGGTAATCAATGTGACATAATTTTACCAAATATTTGGCCAAAAATGTTCAATTACTCAGCTAAGAAAATAAGAATTCGAAAGGGAAAAGGCGAATATTTTGGGTTTTAATGTTTTAAAAAAATTTCATTTTATGCACATTTGTTGGTGCCATTGTAAGGGACCGACCCGAATGGGGCACTAAATAGGCCCTTACCCCAATGCATGCATTCAAAGTAAAGGACATTAAACAGACATGATTTCGGATTCCAATTAAAACAAAACATTCAAAAATAACCCCTTTAAAAACTAGACAATTTCCTGGAACTGTTCTGTTTCCAAGCACTGCTCCAAGATAAATACATTTCCAAAGTTTACTCGATCGAGATTTACTAAAAACCATTCAAAACTGTTTCGGATACAAAATGTTGGAATCCACAAAACATTTACAAAACACCCTAGGGCTCAGTGTCTGCTACATGCATTCAGGGGGAAACAAAACATAAATAGTCATAATACAAAAATCGAGTTGGAAGATCGGGCCCTATGATCACAGGCTCCTCCTTCACCATCCTGTCTCGCAACTTGGTTACTTGTGGAAAAACCACAATAATAAGGGTGAGTAATGAATTACTCAGTAAGAATCCCCAACCGGGGTACAATACGATATACATGGTCATCTCGATGAATGTATGCAAGCTATGAGTATAAACACAGAATAGAGCACATAGCTTAGCCCACACTTGGGCCTCGGATGCCAAATTAGGGTCTTAGTCCGGAAATAATATCACCACACAAGTCGCCCTATACGAGAAACAATTCCCGGCCTCGGCTGCCTCATCAGACGAAAAGGTACACCGCTCACAATCCCGAAGAGCTCTCCGGTCGGCACAGAATGAGCGTAAGCATGCACCGCGTGCTACTCGCAGACTATGGGGGTGCCGGTCCGAAGGCAAGCCGCCCATGTCCAGTCACCACGCCTAACTAAATCTCTGGATCGGTGTCACTGACATAGGGGTGTGAGACTTGGACACGTAAACTATGTCAGCCTGAACCACCGCACCTGAGGCTAAGGAAACGCGTCGTGGTAGTCTTACACCAGGAAACCGCCCTTACCTTAACAGGTGGCAATCAGGGGCTACTGCCAAACATGCTGAGGACATGACGGCTGCTGGGGACGAGGCAATGCCAAGTCATCATCCGGACCGTTGGGGCATTTAACAGTCTGCCACCCTCACCCAAGATTGCAGGGCCTACCGGTAGGGTTAGCTAATCCCTCACGGGGTCTAGGGACGGATAACTGTCTCGACGTCCCTGCCATGGATGCAAGGTACTTTATGCATCAGGCCCGGATGATGCTATCTACCTGCAACTCTAACTCGCCTAGCAAGCGACAAACAATTCCATAAAATCCAATACGTGCTCAATAAGGATACAACGAGCCTAGCATGATACTACTGAAGCAAGGAATGTATACGAGCATGCCGTAAAGGAACAACCTAGCATGGATTAACATGAGAATTAATCGGAAAATCATGCTAATCGGGAAATCAGAATAGAGTACCTAGCTACACATGTCAATAAACACAAACAAGCAATCAATCAGCAATCACATATAATATCGCAGGGTCCACACAACCTCGGTAAGAAATCCTTACCTTGGTCGGGGACGATTTGACAAGAAAACCTAAATTGCGAACGAACCCGAACTAGCTACCGAGAACCTATCAATCACAACAAAAATCACACAATAGGCCTAAATATAATAAAATAAACAAGGCTCAGCTCGGGAGCAACTCACGAGGCGCGACGAACGCACGAACGAGGCGATTGCACGAACGGGGCAGCAACGGGGCTAGCTGGGCGCGCTGGGCCGCAGGAATTGGCGCATGGGCGCGCTAGCCGCTGCGCGCCCGGCCGCGCGCGCGCGTGGCGCGGCGGGCAGGGCGCGAGGGCGGCGCAGCGAGCGCACACACAACGGGACGCGCGCGGCGTGACACGGAGCTGGGCGAGGCGTGCGCGCGGGGGCGAGGCGATGCGCGGCGTGGCTCGGCGGAGGCTCTGTTTCTGCGCTCGAACAGGGGCGATGGAGAAAACCCGAAATCGAGCGATCCGAGGGGATTCGACGGGCGATTCGTTGATGGAGAACTCCCCTACACTAGCTGCACAAAACCCATACCTCAAATCACCTCGACTAGGCCGGAAATGGCACAGCCCGAAACAGGGGAGAAGAAATCGAATTTTGAAGGAGAAGAAGAAGAAGAAGATGTACCTGCTGCTCGGGGTGAGATCGACTTCGAATTTGGGAGAGGAAACTCGGTCAAAAATGGAGCTGGAGGGGGGAAAAATCGCGAAGGAAAACGTTGTCGGTCGATGGAGATTTGCGAAGAAGAAAGGAGAAGAAATGGGAAGAAGCTCGGCGATTTTCTGCTTATAAATAAAACGCACGAAGACACGATCATATACAAGGTCGCGCGCGAAGATTAACAATCACGCCCAGTGGCTCTGCTGGCAGCGCCCCTTGCCTAGCTTTCAAAGCGTCCTTGCCTCGAATCTCACTCGACGCGCTATTTAATTCCCTATTTATTTTTACCTTTTTCCAAGCCCAAATGTCTTCACCAAAATTCCCGATCCCATTCAAATCGACTCATAATTATTCCGCAATTAACAATTACATAACCGCCCGCGCGGCCCGACCAAAATTACCAAAATGCCCCTGGGCCTCCCGAAGACCGGGATGAAATTTCCGGCGTTACAATATTCCCCTTTATAAGACTTTCGTCCTCGAAAGTCACTTAAGATTGGAACAAATCGGGATACTCGCAATCTCGCCTCATCCTCCCGCCTCCCAAGTGGCTTCCTCTCAACTCGACTCCTCCACCGAACTTTTACCAACCGGATTTCACGATTACGCAGTTGTCTTTGTCTCAAAAGCAAGAATCCCCACCGCTTCTCCTCGAAGCTCAAATCCTCATTCACCGCAAAAGGCTCAAAATCAACAATGTGCGACGGATCCGGCATGTACCGCCTCAACATCGAAACATGAAAAACACCGCACATCGCCCGACAATGACGGAGGCAAGGCTAATCGATAAGCAACCTTGTCGATCCTCTCCGAATCTCAAACGGACCAACAAAACGGGGACTCGGCTTTCCACGCTTGCCAAACCTCAAAACACCTCGCATCGGTGCGACCTTTAGGAATACATGTCGACCAACCTCAAACTCCAAATCCGACGCCGAACATCGGCGTAACTCTTCTATCTCGCTCTGAAACAACATACGAGCTCTAATCTTCTCGCACCGCATCATTGGTCAATCGCGCAGCAACTCGGGACCCAAAACACGCCTATCACCAACCTCTTCCCGAAACACGAGATCGGCAACGCTTACCATACAAAGCCTCGAATGGAGCCATCTCGAATCGCCGATCGATAATCGTTGTTATATGCAAACTCCATCGATATGATATCGGGTCCCAATCGCCCGGAAATCCAACACACAAGCCCTCAACATATCTTCGAGAATCGGTTCACCCTCTCGACCGCTCCATCGGTCCGAGGGTGAAAAGTTGTCTTTGAAATCGCACTCGATTGCCTAAACCCCTTCTCGGGCGCTCTCGAAACGAGAAGTGAACCTCGAATCACGGCCGACACAATCCTCACAGCACACCGTGATAACGAACAATCTGTTCCAAAAACAATCGCGCGCATCGCTCTCCACTCAGGTATAAGTGTCTCTCTACCGGAATGAAGTGTGCGCTCTTAGCCAATCGATCGACTATCACCCAAATTGAGAGAACTTCCTCGGAGTCCTCGGAAAACCAGAAATAAAGTCCATAGAGATCTCTGCCTGGGTGCCTTCACTTGCTGACAAGTGAGACATCGACTGACAAACTCCGCAACATCTCTTTTCATACCCATCCACCAGAATGTCTGCTTAAGATCTCGATACATCTTGGTACCCCGGGTGCCAAGCAAACGGAGAATCAGGGCCTCTCGAGCAACTCGCTCGCAATCCCGCAACATCCGGAACACACAATCGGCCCCTGTAAGTCAACCCACTGTCTGGTGAAATTACGAACCAAAATCTCCGTCAGCACTAACTCTGTCAAACAATCTCTTAAGTGCGGGGTCACTCAGCTGACTATCAATAATCCGCTGTCTAATCGCTTGGCCGGATCACAATCGAGCTACTCTGGCAGTAACCTCACCCAACAACACTGCAATCTCAGCCCGCTCAAACTCTCGCTGCAAACTGGGCTGGGAACTCAACAACACCGCAGAGTGCGACGTCTTTCTACTCAAAGCATCAGCTACAACATTTGCTTTGCCCGGATGGTACAAAATCTCGCAGTCATAATCTTTCACCAACTCTAACCATCTCCGCTGCCTCATATTCACTCCTTTCGAGTAAATGAGATACTTGAGGCACTCGGTGATCGGTAAACATCCGGATCCGCTCACCATACGTAATGCCTCCAAATCTTGATTGCAAACACCATCACTGCCAACTCCATATAATGAGTCGGATAGTTCTGCTCATATGGCTTCAGCTGACGGGAAGCATAAGCAATGACCTTCCCGTGCTGCATCAACACACAACCCAACCCGAACTTGGAAGCATCGTTGTAAACCACGAAACCACCTGTCCCCTCTAGGACTACCAACACTGGTGCTGAAGTCAAACTGCGCTTGAGCCTGGCAAAGCTCTCATCACACCTACCATCCCAAACAAACTCGACACCCTTCCTCGTCAGACGAGTGAGGGGCGAGGCTATGGCGGAAAAATCCTTAGCAAACCAACGGTAGCAAACTGCCAAACCTAGAAAGAAATGGCTCCTACGAGCAGACAACCGAAGGACAGAGAGCTCCACATACACTCACTGTCTTGCTCCACTAAAGCAACAAGATCAAAATCTCACGGGGTAGCAACAGGGGCCCACCACGAATTGGACCTCCAAATACCAACGGGGCAACTCTCAACTTTCCTGGAAACAGGAAGGCAACCAACAGGGCACGAACCATTCGCCCCACGAGCAAACTGACTTCTAGCAATTCCAATCCACACCTTGGTCAACACCAAGCATCAACTTGTCACCATACCGGAACCAATCCGGACTCTATTCCAAACAAATACTAACTCGCTAGGCTACCAAGACTGCCAACAACTCACCTGAGGCTACAAACTACACGGCTTCAACTTGCCAACTGAAACTCACTACCTGGGCCTGACTGAGCTCTAGAGAGGCTCTCCACAACCTAGGGTTCTCCGGCAACCCTCGACACCCACTGCCAACTAACGAACTAACATCCAATTGCCTGAACCAACAACAACTCCATTTTCCAGCAACACAACCATGTTGGCCAACTCCAACTCCTTGGAAACCAAGAGGACCCGAAACTCTACCGAATGCGTCATCCTCCTACTCAGACGTCAATCACAACATAACTTCTACCCAAGGAAAGATCCGAACAACTTTCTCAGTCATGACGATCAACAAGAAGATCCGCCAACCAAGCTTAGGTCCACTTAACAAATCTTACCTAAGCAACAACCTGATACCACGAGCATGGTACCCTTACCACCTCGCTAAAGCCTTACCACATCCACCTGAAGTCCAACTTTTCCAAGAACTGAGCACCAGATCCCCAAAGCAAACCCTACGTGGATCTGAAACTCTCGCCACAGAACGAACCACACAAAACACACTTGTGTGCACAACTCCCAACCTTCATTTAGCGATCCAAGAGTAACAAATGCTTTTCCCAAAAGCCACACTAGCTCCTGGCAGAGATACAACCGATCAACGGAACACCCAAAGTTCCATCTCCACACGATGCTCGAAGCTGTGGCAACCTTGCTCTACCAAAGCATAACCATGCCAAACCAAACTTACTTTATACCAAGCCTCTACCAAGGGTGCTTACCCATAAGGCATCCAACTCCTCTTACAAGGCATCCTACTCACCTCATAGGCATCCAACTCATGGTCCCTCAACTGGACCCAACTAGCTTCTTCGATGCTCAATTCTCCTGAGATTTAGGCACTCGAAGGTAGTTGACCACACTACCAACCACAAAGATCTCTTGGCCTTAACACTAGCGTGAGATGCACGCGCACTAACACTTACCAACCACCAACTTGCTTGACTTACTCAACCTCCAGTAGCACTGGGAAAAAGGCTCCGGCTCCTCTCGAACATCCTTTCGCTTGAAATCTTTCGATTACCACTGAACTAGCCCTTTTGCACGACCTCCACAGGTGCAACTACCATAAACGGATCCAAGGCTAAAGGAGTACGCTAAACTCCGAACGGCATAGAACCATCTGCTATACCCATGCCAAACTCAGGCCTGAACCAGACTTAGTGCCAAAGCGACACACCAACCAATGCACCTCGAGTGCCACTACTACCAAATCTGCATCTTACTACAACGGGGCCAACAAGGTCACAACCTCATGTGACACGAACTCTGGCTCGGCATTCAAGGGCTCAACTCCAACAACCATGCCTAAGGCATCTCATCAAGCTGAAGGCTCACGGCCTACTCTTGCATCTCCACATGATGCTCAACAAACTCTAGCCGGCTCTCTCAACATGCAGCAGCTAGCCCTACTCTAGGGCTTACCAAAAGAAGAGTGTTCAATTCTACCAAACAACTGAGGAAACCACCAACGGATCCAGTCCGAAGGGAACACTGCTTGTTGCACCCTTAACTACAGGGTTCCGGCTTACTGGCTGCAAACAACCACACTTCACAGAAGCACAAGGATGCCTCATCAACCTCCTTGAAGGCTACCAACTCTGCAACCAATAATCTATCAAGGCTCAAGATCAACGCTTGAGCTACCCAGGCTAGTCCACACGGGGACCTGCTCCACAAACATCCACATCAGCACAACCACAGCTAACTCCTCTCTTGGAGTGGCATTCCAAGGCAAAGCACCTCCACCCTCTCACTAGGGGAAAACCATCAACTGGGCCACAGTTGGCCTATGGGAGTCCAATCTCTACCTCCCTTTGGAAAGATGTTCCAGGGCATCCGAATCTATCTGGATACCACAACAAGCCACAACATACATCACACACTGCGGGAAGTTGGCATGATGGCGCTCTATACCCAAACCAATAACGAGTCGTAACTCGCTTCGTCTCCGCTCCACAACACTACATAAGGCATACACTAGATGACAGTGTATTGTAAATTCTTAACCCTTTTTCTACAACAAATAGTAAACTTAGGCGTGCTGATAAATCAGCTTGGAGTGCTAGTGATCATGGGAAAACGACCTACAACAAAAGGTCAAACTACGTGCAATTTATGACTCGGGCTCGATACCAACCGTAAGGGACCGACCGAATGGGGCACTAAATAGGCCCTTACCCCAATGCATGCATTCAAAGTAAAGGACATTAAATGCACATGATTTCGGATTCCAATTAAAACAAAACATTCAAAATAACCCCTTTAAAAACTAGACAATTTCCTTGGAACTGCTCTCTGTTTCCAAGCACTGCTCCAAGATAAATACATTTCCAAAGTTTACTCGATCGAGATTTACTAAAAACCATTCAAAACTGCTCATATACAAAATGCTTGGAATCCACAAAACATTTACAAAACATCCTAGGGCTTCGTGTCTTGACTACATGCATTTAGGGAAACAAAACATAAAGAGTCATAATACAAAAATCATAGTTGGAAGATCACCCCATGATCACACCTCCTCCTTGACCATCCTGTCTCGCAACTTGGTTACTGTGGAAAAACCACAATAATAAGGGTGAGTAACGAATTACTCAAGAAGAATCCTCAACCGGGTACAATACGATATACATGGTCATCTCGATGAATGTATGCAAGCTATGAGTATAAACACGAATAGAGCACATAGCTTAGCCCACACTTGGGCCTCGGATGCCAAATTAGGGTCTTAGTCCGGAAATAATATCACCACACAAGTTGCCCTATACGAGAAACAAGTCCCGCCTCAACTTCGTCTCATCGTCGGACGAAAGGTACACCGCTCACAATCCCGAGGAGCTCTCCGATCGGCGTTTGTAATGAGCGTAAGCATGCACCGCGTGCTACGCGACTATGGGGTGCCGGTCGAAGGCAAAGCCGCCCATGTCCATCCACCACGCCTAACTAAATCTCTCGGATCGGTGTCACCGACATAAGGGTGTGAGACTCGACACGTAAACTATGTCACTGAACCACCGCACTTTGAGGCTAAGGAAACGGGTCGTGGTAGGCTTACACCAGAAAAACCGCCTTTACCTTAACAGTGGCAATCGGGGCTACCGCCAAACATGCCGAGGACATGCCGCCGCTGCACGACGAGGCAATGTCAAGTCATCATCCCGACCGCTGGGGCATTTAACGATCGCCACCCTCACCCAAGATTGCGGGGCCTACCTGGTGGGGTTAGCTAATCCTCACGGGGTCCAGGGACGGATAATGCCTCGGACGTCCCCGCCATGGATGCAAGGTACTTTATGCATCGGGCCCGGATGATGCTATCTACTACCGCAACCCTAACTCGCCTAGCAAGCGACAAACAATTCCATAAAATCCAATACGTGCTCAATAAGGATACAACGAGCCTAGCATGATACTACGAAGCAAGGAATGATCACGAGCATGCCGAAAGGAACAACCTAGCATGGATTAACATGAGAATTAATCAGAAAATCATGCTAATCGGAAATCGAATAGAGTACCTAGCTACACATGTCAATAAACACAAACAAGCAATCAATCAGCAATCACATATAATATCGCAGGGTCCACACAACCTCGGTAAGAAATCCTTACCTTGGTCGGGGACGATTTGACACGAAAACCTAAATTGCGAACGAACCCGAACTAGCTACCGAGAACCTATCAATCACAACAAAAATCACACAATAGGCCTAAATATAATAAAATAAACAAGGCTCAGCTCGGGAGAAACTCGCGAGGCGCGACGAACGCACGAACGAGCCGATTGCACGAACGGGGCAGCAACAGGGTTAGGTGGGCGCGCTAGGGCGTAGGAATGGGCACGTAAGCGCGCTGGCTGGGCGCGGCGGGCGCGCGGGCGAAGCAAGGGCGCGAGCGCAGCGCGCGGGCGAAGCGCATACCGGGACGGCGCGCGCGTGACACGAGTCGGGCGAGGCGTGGCGCTGGCGCGAGCGCGATGCGCGCGCGCTCGGCGGAGGCTCTGTTTCTGCGCGCGAACAGGGGCGATGGAGAAAACCCAAAATCGAGCGATCCGAGGGGATTCAAAGGCGATTCGTTGATGGCGAACTCCCCTACACTAGCTGCACAAAACCCATACCTCAAATCACCTCGACTCGGCCGAAAATGGCACAGCCCGAAACAGGGGAGAAGAAATCGAATTTTGAAGGAGAAGAAGAAGAAGAAGATGTACCTGCTGCTCGGGTTGAGATCGACTTCGAATTTGGGAGAGGAAACTCGGTCGAAAATGGAGCTGGAGGGGGGAAAAATCGCGAAGGAAAACGTTGTCGGTCGATGGAGATTTGCGAAGAAGAAAGGAGAAGAAATGGGAAGAAGCTCGGCGATTTTCTGCTTATAAATAAAACGCACGAAGACACGGTCATATACAAGGTCGCGCGCGAAGATTAACAAACACGCCCAGTGGCTCGGCTGGCAGCGCCCCTTGCCTAGCTTCCAAAGCGTCCTTGGCTCGAATTTCACTCGATGCGCTATTTAATTCCCTATTTATTTTTACCTTTTTCCAAGCCCAAATGTCTTCACCAAAATTCCCGATCCCATTCAAATCGACTCATAATTTTTCCGGCAATTAACAATTACATAACCGGCCCGACCAAAATTACCAAAATGCCCCTGGGCCTCCCGGGATGAAATTTCCGGGCCGTTACAGCCATGAAGTGGATAATATTTAATATTTAGCCAAAATAAAAACAATTTATTTGATAAAGAGATATTTTAGGTTAGGCAAAAAAAATTGGGTTTTCAGTGGGTACTAGCCATAATTTTCGTGTTTTTGGTGCGTCTTGGTCCAAAAACTTTTAGTTTTGAAATCTACGTTCAAGATGTAATATTTCAATTTTCATAAGTTAGAGTTGTAGGGGTAATCTATTTGACATAATTTCACCAAATATTTGGCCAAAAATGTTCAATTACTCAGATAGGAAAATAGGGGTTCGAAAGGGAAAAGGCGAATATTTTGTGTTTAAATGTTTTTAAAAAAATTCAATTGATGGACATCTGTTGGTGACATGGAGTGGATTATATTTAATATTTAACCAAAAGAAAAACAATTTATGTCATAAAGAGATATTTTATGTTAGGTAAAAAAAATTGGGTTTTCAATGGGTACTAGCCATAATTTTTGGATTTTTGATGCGTCTTGGCCCAACATTTTTGGGTTTCGAGATCAACGTTAAGGATGTAATATTTCAATTTTCTTAAGTTCGGGTTGTAGGGGTAATCTATGTGACATAATTTTACCAAATATTTGGCCAAAAATGTTCAATTACTCAGTTAAGAATATATGGGTTCGAAAGGGAGAAGGCGAATATTTTGGGTTTTAAAGTTTTAAAAAAATTTCAATTTATGCACATTTGTTGGTGCCATGAAGTGGATAATATTTAATATTTAGACAAAAGAAAAACAATTTATGTCATAAAGAGATATTTTATGTTAGGTAAAAAAATTGGGTTTTCAATGGGTACTAGCCATAATTTTTGGATTTTTGATGCGTCTTGGCCCAAAATTTTTGGGTTTCGAGATCAACGTTCACGATGTAATATTTCAATTTTCTTAAGTTCGGGTTGTAGGGGTAATCTATGTTACATGATTTCACCAAATATTTGGCCAAAAATGTTCTATTACTCAGCTATAAAAATAGGGGTTAGAAAGGGAAAAGGCGAATATTTTGGGTTTTAATGTTTTTATAAATTATCAATTTATGGGCATCGGTTGGTGCCATGGAGTGGATGATATTTAATATTTAGCCCAAAGAAAAACAATTTATGTAATAAAGAGATATTTTAGGTTAGGTAAACAATTTGGGTTTCTGTTGGTACTAGCCTTAAGTTTTGGGTTTTCGGTGAGTCTTGGTCCAAACTTTTGCGTTTTGAGATTAATGTTTAGGATATAACATCTCAATTTTCTTGTGCTGGAGTTGTAGGGATAATCTATGTGACATAATTTCACCAAATATTTGGCCAAAAATGTTTAATTACTCAGCTATAAAAATAGGGGTTAGAAAGGGAAAAGACGAATATTTTGGGTTTTAATGTTTTTATAAATTATCAATTTATTAAGAATCATCTACTCCATGACACCAACAGATGTCCATATCTCTTTAAAATATCTCCATGGCACCAACAGATGTTTATAAATTAAAAAATTTTAAAAACATTCAACCCAAAATATTTGCCTTTTTTCATTGGAACGCCTATTTTTTTCGCTAAGTAATTCAACATTTTAGGCCAATTCATTGGTGGCTTTATGTCACATGGATTACCCCTACGACTCCATCACAAGAAAATTGGGGATATACATTCTGAACGTTGATATTACAACCAAAAAATCTTATAAAGACGCCCACGAAATCTTATAAAATTATAGACTAGTACCCACCGAAAACCCAAATTTTTTAACTAACCTAGATGTTTTTTTATTAATTCAATGTGTTCCTTTTGGCCATATATTAAGTATCAAACACTTCATGGCACCAACAGATTTCCAAAAATTAAAATTTTTAGAAAATATTAAAACCCAAAATATTCGCCTTTTTCCTTTCGAAACCCTATTTTTTAAGTTGAGTAATGAAACATTTTGGGCCATATTTGGTGGCTTTTGGTCACATGGATTAGCCCTATAACTCCATTAAAATAAATATGAGAATATACATATGAATGTAGATACCGAAACCCCAAAGTTTTGGACTAAGACCTACCGAAAACCCAAAAATTATGGACTAGTACCCACCGAAAACCCAAATTTTTATACTAACCTCCAAACTCTTTTTATTACATAAATGTGTTCCTTATGGCTAAATAATCACAATACTCCACTCCATGGCACCAACAGATGTCCATAATTTGATATTATTGAAAAACATTAAAACCCAAAATATTCGCTTTTTCCTTTTTAAACCCCTTATTTTCTTGGTCGAGTAATTGAACATTTTTGGCCAACTATTTGGAGAAATTATGTCACATATATATTACCCCTAAAACGCCATCACAAGAAATCTGAGATGTTACATCCTGAACATTGATCTCAAAATCCCAAAATTTTGGACCAAGACGCTCTGAAAAGCCAAAAATTATGGTTAGTACCCACTGAAAACCCAATTTTTTTTACCTAACCTAAAATATCTCTTGATTACATAAATTTTTTTTCTTTTGGCTAAATATTAAATATTATCCACTTCACGGAACCAACAAATGTGCATAAATTGAAATTTTTTTAAAACATTAAAACCCAAAATATTCGTCTTTTCCCTTTCGAACCCCTATTTTCTTAGCTGAGTAATTGAAAATTTTTGGCCAAATATTTGGTGAAATTATGTCACATAGATTACCCCTACAACTCCAGCACAAGAAAATTGAGATGTTATATCCTGAACGTTAATCTCGAAACCCAAAATTTTGGACCAAGACCCACCGAAAACTCAAATTGTTTACCTAACCTAAAATATCTCTTTATTACATAAATTTTATTCTTTTGGTTAAACATTAAATATCATCCACTCGATGGCACCAACAGATGTCGATCAATTGAAAATTTATAAAAACATTTAACCCCAAAATATTCGCCTTTTCTCTTTCGAACCCCTATTTTACTAGCTGAGTAATTGAACATTTTTGGCCAAATATTTGGTGAAATTAAGTCACGTAGATTACCCCTACAACTCTAGCACAAGAAAATTGAGATGTTATATTCTAAACGTTTATCTCGAAACCCCAAGATTTTGGACCAAGAGCCACAGAAAACCAAAAAATTATTGCTCGTACCCACTGAAAACCCTAATTTTTTTACCTAACTTAGAATATCTCTTTATTACATAAATTTGTTTATTTTGGCTAAATATTAAATATCATCCACTCCAAGGCACCAACGGATGTCCATCAATTGAAAAGTTTTAAAAACATTAAAACCCAAAATTTTCGCCTTTTCCCTTTCGAACCCATATTTGTTTAGCTAAGTAATTGAACATTTTTGGCCAAATATTTGGTGAAAATATGACATAGATTACCCCTACAACTCCAACACAAGAAAATTGAAATATTACATTCTGAACGTTGATCTTGAAACCCCAAAGTTTTGGACCAAGACCCACCGAAAACCCAAAAATTATTGCGAGTACCCACTGAAAACCCAAATTGTTTACCTAAACTAAAATATCTCTTTATTACATAAATTTGTTTCTTTGGGCTAAATATTAAATATCATCCACTCCATGGCACCAACGGATGTCTTTAAATTGATAATTTATAAAAACATTAGAACCCAAAATATTCGTCTTTTCCCTTTCTAACCCGTATTTTTATAGCTGAGTAATTGAACATTTTTGGCCAATTATTTGGTGAAATGTTACATCCTGAACGTTGATCTCGAAACCCAAAAATTTTGGACCAAGACGCACCAAAAACCCAAAATTTATGGCTAGCACCCACTGAAAACCCAAATTTTGTACCTAAACTAAAATATCTCTTTATTACATAAATATGTTTCATTTGTTAAATATTAAGTATCATCTACTCCATGACACCAACAGTGTCCATATCTCTTTAAAATATCTCCATGGCACCTACAGATGTTTATAAATTGAAAATTTTTAAAAACATTCAAACCCAAATTATTCGCCTTTTCTCTTTGGAACGCCTATTTTTTCGCTAAGTAATTAAACATTTTAGGCCAATTCATTGGTGTCTTTATGTCTCATGGATTACCCCTACGACTCCATCACATGAAAATTGGGGATATACATCCTGAACGTTGATAATAAAACCCAAAAATCTTATAAAGACTCACACGAAAACATATAAAATTATAGACTAGTACCCACCGAAAACCCAAATTTTTTAACTAACCTAGATGTTTTTTTATTATTTAAATGTGTTCCTTTTGGCCAAATATTAAGTATCAAACACTTCATGGCACCAACAGATTTCCTTAAATTAAAAGTTTTAAAAAATAATAAAACCCAAAATATTCGCCTTTTCCCTTTCGAAACCCTATTTTTTAAGTTGAGTAATGAAACATTTTGGGCCATATTTGGTGGCTTTTGATCACATTGATTACCCCTATAACTCCATTAAAAGAAAAATGAGAATATACATTTGAATGTAGATACCGAAACCCCAAAGTTTTGGACTAAGACCTACCGAAAACCCAAAAATTATGGACTGGTACCCACTGAAAACCCAAATGTTTATACTAACCTCAAAACTCTTTTTATTACATAAATGTGTTCCTTTTGGCTAAATAATTACTATCTTCCACTCCATGGCACTAACAGATGTCTATAAATAGAAATTATTGAAAAATTAAAACCCAAAATATTCGCCTTTTTCTTTTTAAACCACTATTTTCTTGGTCGAGTAATTGAACATTTTTGGCCAAATATTTGGAGAAATTATGTCACATATATATTACCCCTAAAACACCATCACAAGAAATCTGAGATGTTACATCCTGAACGTTGATCTCGAAACCCCAAAATTTTGGACCAAGACGCACTGAAAACCCAAAAATTATGGCTAGTACCCATTGAAAACCCAATTTTTTTTTACCTAACCTAAAATATCTCTTTATTACATAAATTGTTTTTCTTTTGGCTAAATATTAAATATTATCCACTTCATGGCCCTAACAAAAGTGCATAAATTGAAATTTTTTTAAAACATTAAAACCCAAAATATTCGCATTTTCCCTTTCGAACCCCTATTTTCTTAGCTGAGTAATTGAACATTTTTGGGCAAATATTTGGTGAAATTATGTCACATAGATTACCCCTACAACTCCAGCACAATAAAATTGAGATGTTATATCCTGAACGTTTATCTCGAAACCCAACATTTTGGACCAAGACCCACCGAAAACCCAAAACTTAAGGCTAGTACCTACTGAAACCCAAATTTTTTACCGAACCTAAAATATCTCGTTATTACATAAATTTGATTCATTTGGCTAAATATTAAATATCATCCACTCGATGGCACGAACAGATGTCCATCAATTGAAAATTTTTAAAAACAATGAAACTCAAAATATTCGCCTTTTCCCTTTCGAACCCCTATTTTCTTAGCTGAGTAATTGAACATTTTTTGCCAAATATTTGGTGAAATTATGTCACGTAGATTACCCCTACAACTTCAGCACAAGAAAATTGAGATGTTATATTCTGAACGTTTATCTCGAAACCCAAAGATTTTGGACCAAGTCCCACAGTAAACCCAAATATTATGGCTCGTACCCACTGAAAACCCTAATTTTTTTACCTAACTTAAAATATCACATTATTACATAAATTTGTTTCTTTTGGCTAAATATTAAATAGCATCCACTCCATGGCACCAACGGATGTCTATCAATTGAAAATTTTTAAAAACATTAAAACCAAAAATATTCGCCTTTTCCCTTTCGTACCCATATTTTCTTAGCTGAGTAATTGAAAACTTTTGCCCAAATATTTGGTGAAATTATGTCACATAGATTACCCCTACAACTCCAGAACAAGAAAATTGAAATATTACATCCTGAACGTTGATCTCGAAACCCAAAAATTTTGGACCAAGACGCACCAAAAACCCAAATATTATGGCTAGCACTCATTGAAAACCCAAATTTTGTACCTAACCTAAAATATCTCTTTATTACATAAATATGTTTCATTTGTTAAATATTAAGTATCATCTATTCCATGACACCAATAGATGTCCATATCTCTTTAAAATATCTCCATGCCACCAACAGATGTCTATAAATTGAAATTTTTTAAAAACATTCAAACCCAAAATATTCACCTTTTTCTCTTTGGAACGCCTATTTTTTTCGCTAAGTAATTCAACAATTTAGGCCAATTCATTGGAGGTTTATGTCACATGGATTACCCCTACGACTCCAGCACAAGAAAATTGGGGATATACATCCTGAACGTTGATATTACAACCCAAAAATCTTATAAAGACGCCCAGGAAAACATATAAAATTATAGACTAATACCCACCGAAAACCCAAATTTTTTAACTAACCTAGATGTTTTTTTATTATTTAAATGTGTTCCTTTTGGCCAAATATTAAGTATCAAACACATCATGCCACCAACAGATTTCCATACATTAAAATTTTTAAAAACTATTCAAACCCATAATATTCGCCTTTTCCCTTTCGAACTCCTATTTTCTTAGCTGAGTAATTGAATATTTTTGGCCAAATATTGATGAAATTATGTCACATAGATTACCACTACAACTCCATCACAAGAAAATTGAGATGTTATATCCTGAACGTTAATCTCGAAACCCAAAATTTTGGACTAAGACCCACCGAAAACCCAAAACTTAAGGATAGTACCCAATGAAACACAAATTTTTTACCTAACCTAAAATATCTCTTTATTACATAAATTTGATTCTTTTGGTTAAATATTAAATATCATCCACTCGATGGCACCAACAGATGTCCATCAATTGAAAATTTTTAAAAACATTTAAACCCAAAATATTTGCCTTTTCCCTTTCGAACCCCTATTTTCCTAGCAGAGTAATTGAACATTTTTGGCCAAATATTTGGTGAAATTATGTCACGTAGATTACCCCTACAACTCCAGCACAAGAAAATTGAGACGTTATATTCTTAACTTTTATCTCGAAACCCGATGATTTTGGACCAAGACCCACAGAAAACCCAAAAATTATGGCTTATACCCACCAAAAACCCTAATTTTTTTATCTAACTTAAAATATCTCTTTATTACATAAATTTGTTTCGTTTGGCTAAATATTAAATATCATCCACTCCATGGCACCAACGGATGTCATCCAAATTTTTAATTTTTAAAAACATTAAAACCCAAAATATTCACCTTTTCCCTTTTGAACCCATATTTTCTTACCTGAGTAATAGAAATTTTTGGCCAAATATTTGGTGAAACTATGTCACATAGATTACCCCTACAACTCCAGCACAAGAAAACTGAAATATTACATCCTGAACGTTGATCTCGAATCTCAAGATTTTGGACCAAGACGCACCAAAAACCCAAAAATTATGGCTAGCACCCACTGAAAACCCAAATTTTGTACCTAACCTAAAATATCTCTTTATTACATAAATATGTTTCATTTGTTAAATTTTAAGTATCATCTACTCCATGACACCAACATATGCACATATCTCTTTAAAATATCTCACTGGCACCAACAGATGTCTATAAATTGAAAATTTTTAAAATCATTCAAACCCAAAATATTCGCCTTTTCTCTTTGCAACGCCTTTTTTTTTTTTTGCTAAGTAATTCAACATTTTAGGCCAATTCATTGGTGGCTTTATGTCACATGAATTACTCCTACGACTCCATCACAAGAAAATTGGGGATATACATCCTGAACGTTGATATTTCAACCCAAAAATCATATAAAGACGCCCACAAAAACTTATAAAATTATAGACTAGTACCCACCGAAAACCCAAATTTTTTAACTAACCTAAACGTTTTTTTATAATTTAAATGTGTTCCTTTTGGCCAAATATTAAGTATCAAACACTTCATGGTACCAACAGATTTCCATAAATTAAAATTTTTAAAAAATATTAAAACCCAAAATATTCGCCTTTTCCCTTTCGAACCCCTCTTTTCTTAGCTGAGTAATTGAACATTTTTTGCCAAATATTTGGTGAAATTATGTCACATAGATTACCCCTACAACTCCAGCACAAGAAAATTGAGATGTTATATCCTGAACGTTAATCTCGAAACCCAAAATTTTGGACCAAGACCCACCGAAAACCCAAAACTTAAGGCTAGTACCCACTGATACCCAAATTTTTTACCTAACCTAAAATATCTCTTTCATACATAAATTTGATTCTTTTTGTTCAATATTAAATATCATCCACTCGATCGCACCAATAGATGTCCATCAATTGAAAACTTTTAAAAACATTTAAACCCAAAATTTTCGCCTTTTCCATTTCGAACCCTTATTTTCCTAGCTGACTAATTGAACATTTTTTGCCAAATATTTGGTGAAATTATGTCACGTAGATTACCCCAACATCTCCAGCACAAGAAAATGGAGATGTCACATTCTGAACGTTTATCTCAAAACCCCAAGATTTTGGACCAATTGCTAGAGAAAACCCAAAAATTATGGCTCGTACCCACTGAAAACCCTAAATTTTTTTACCGAACTTAAAATATCTCTTTATTACATATATTTGTTTCTTTTGCTAAATATTAAATATCATCCACTCCATGGCACCAACGGATGTCCATCAATTGAAAATTTTTAAACACATTAAAACCCAAAATATTCGCCCTTTCCCTTTCGAACCCCTATTTTCTTAGCCGAGTAATTAAAAACTTTTGTCCAAATATTTGGTGAAATTATGTCACATAGATTACCCCAACTACTCCAGCACAAGAAAATTGAAATATTACATCCTTAACGTTGATCTAGAAATCCCAAAGTTTTGGACCAAGACCCACCGAAAACCCAAAAATTATGGCTAGTACCCATTGAAAACCCAAATTGTTTACCTAATCTAAAATATCTCTTTATTACATAAATTTTTTTCTTTGTGCTAAATATTAAATATCATCCACTCCATGGCACCAACGGATGTCCATAAATTGGTAATTTATAAAAACATTAAAACCCAAAATATTCGCCTTTTCTCCTTGAAACGCCTATTTTTTCGATAAGTAATTCAACATATTAGGCCAACTCATTGGTGGCTTAATGTCACATGGATTACCCCTACGACTCCAACACAAGAAAATTGGGGATATACATCCTGAACGTTGATATTACAACCCAAAAATCTTATAAAAACGCCCACAAAACTTATAAAATTATACACTAGTACCCACCGAGAACCCAAATTTTTTAACTAACCTAGAAGTTTTTTATATTAATTAAATGTGTTCCTTTTGGCCAAATATTAAGTATCAAACACTTCATGGTACCAACAGATTTCCATAAATTAAAATTTTAAAAAAATATTAAAACCCAAAATATTCACCTTTTCCCTTTCGAACCCCTATTTTCTTAGCTGAGTAATTGAACATTTTTGGCCAAACATTTGGTGAAATTGTGTCACAAAGATTACCCCTACAACTCTAGCACAAGAAAATTGAGATGTTATATCCTGAACGTTAATCTCGAAACCCAAAATTTTGGACCAAGATCCATCGAAAACCCAAAATTTAAAGCTAGTACCCACTAAAACCCAAATTTTTTACCTAACCTAAAATATCTCTTTCTTACATAAATTTGATTCTTTGGGTTAAATATTAAATATCATCCACTCGATGGCACCAACAGATGTCCATCAATTAAAAATTTTAATAACATTTAAACCCAAAATATTCGTCTTTTCCCTTTCGAACCCCTATTTTCCTATCTGAGTAATTGAACATTTTTGGCCAAATATTTGGTGAAATTATGTAACATAGATTACCCCTACAACTTTAACTTAAGAAAATTGAAATATTACATCCTGAACGTTGATCTCGAAACCCAAAAATGTTGGACCAAGACGCACCAAAAACCCAAAAATTATGGCTAGCAGCCACTGAAAACCCAAATTTTGTACCTAACCTAAAATATCTTTTTATTATATAAATATGTTTCATTTGTTAAATATTAAGTATCATCTACTCCATGACACCAACAGATGCACATATCTCTTTAAAATATCTCAATGGCACCAACAGATGTCTATAAATTGAAAATTTTTAAAATCATTCAAATCCAAAATATTTGCATTTTCTCTTTGCAACGCCTATTTTTTTCGGTAAGTAATTCAACATTTTAGGCCAATTCATTGGTGGCTTTATGTCACATAGATTACCCCTACGACTCCATCACAAGAAAATTGTGGATATACATCCTGAACGTTGATATTACAACCCAAAAATCTTATAAAGACGCCCACGAAAACTTATAAAATTATAGACACGTACCCACCAAAAACCCAAATTTTTATACTAACCTCAAAACTCTTTTTATTACATAAATGTGTTCCTTTTGACTAAATAATCACTATCTTCCACTCCATGGCACCAACAGATGTCCATAAATTGAAATTATTGAAAAACATTAAAACCCAAATATTCGCATTTTCCTTTTTTAAACCCCTATTTTCTTGGTCGAGTAATTGAACATTTTTGGCCAAATATTTGGAGAAATTTTGTCACATATATGTTACCCCTAAAACTCCATCACAAGAAATCTGAGATGTTACATCCTGAACGTTGATCTCGAAACCCCAAAATTTTGGACCAAGACGCACTGAAAACCCAAAAATTATGGCTAGTACCCAGTGAATAATTTAGGAGTAATCTATGTGACATAATTTCACCAAACCCTAAACCCTAAACCCTAAACCCTAAACCCTGAACCCTGAACCCTGAACCCTGAACCTTGAACCTTGAACCCTGAACCCTGAACCCTGAGCCTTGAGCCCTAAACCCTAAACCCTAAACCCTAAACCATAAACCCCATACCCCAAACCCCAAATCCTAATCCCTAAACCCTAAACTTAGGACGAACTTAGGACGAACTTTGAACGTTTGTAACATTTGTTAAAAAGTCATGTTTCTAGACACTGGATGGGGTTCGAAAGTTGACAAACTTAAATAGTAGGTCAAATTGAGTGGATTTAAGTATTTAAAAGATTTTTTTTCCAATAAGCTTTTTGGTCCTCAAGGGTAAATATGCCACTATTTTTGTTCTTGATGATCAACATTGGGAAGCATATTTTCTGTGCACTCCTAATAGAGTGGAAGGGCTACTTCTTGTGACCTAAAAGTCATGAATATTTGGCTTTCAAAAGTCCAGTACTCAACTAAAATAATTGGGGTCAAAATGCATAAGACAAACTTTAGACAACTTTGAACGAACTTTGGACGTTTGTAACATTTGTTAAAAAGTCATGTTTTTATACGCCGGATGGGGTTCAAAAGTTGACAAACTTAAATCGTGGTTCAAAATGGTTGTTTTAAGTATTAAATAGATTTTTATTTTCCGATAAAAATTTTGGTCCTCGGGGGTATAATATTTCACTATTTTTGTTCTTGAGGATCAACGTTGGGAAGCATACTTTCTGTACACTCCTAATGGAGTGGAATGGCTACTCCATTTGACCTAAAAGTCATGAATATTTGGCTTTGAAAATTCCAGTACTCAGCTAAAATAATTGTGGTCAAAATGCTGAAGATGAACTTTAGACTAACTTCGGACGAACTTTGGACGTTTGTAACATTTGTTAAAAAGCCATGTTTCTAGACACGAAAGGGGTTTGAAAGTTGAAAAACATGAATAGTAAGTCTAAATGAGGGGCTTTAAGTATTAAAAAGATTTTTTTTTTCCGAAAAAAAATTTGGTCCTCGGGGATCTAATAGTCCACAGTTTTTGTTCTTGAGAATCAACATTGAGAAGCATATTTTCTGTGCAATCCTAATGAAATGGAAGGGCTACTCCATGTGACCTAAAATTCATGAATATTTGGCTTTGAAAAATCCAGTACTCGGCTAAAATAATTTGGGTCAAAATGCCGAAGACGAACTTTAGACGAAATTCGGACAAACTTTGAACGTTTGTAACATTTGTTAAAAAGTCATGTTTCTAGACACCGTATGGGGTTCGAAAGTTGACAAAATTAAATAGTAGGTCAAAATGAGTGGATTTAAGTTTTAAAATGATTTTTTTTCCGAAAAATATTTTGGTCCTCGGGGGTATAATAGTCCACTATTTTTGTTCTTGAGGATCAACGTTGGGAAGCATATTTTCTGTACACTCCTAATGAAGTGGAAGGGCTACACCATGTGACCTAAAAGTCATGAATATTTGGCTTTGAAAAGTCCAGTACTCAGCTAAAAGAAATTGGGGTTAAAATGTCGAAGGCGAACTTTGGACGTTTATAACATTTGTAAAAAAAGTCATGTTTCTAGACACCGGATGGGGTTCAAAAGTTGAAAAACTTAAATAGTAGGTAAAAATGAGTGGATTTAAGTGTTAAAAAGATTTTTTTTGTCCGACTAAATTTTTGGTCCTCGGGGGTATAATAGTCTACTATTTTTGTTCTTCGGGATCAACGTTGAAAGCATATTTTTTGTGCAGTTCCAATGGAGTGGAAGAGAAACTCCATGTGACCTAAAATTCATGAATATTTGGATTTGAAAAGTCGAGTTCTCAGCTAAATAAATAGGGATCAAAATGTCGAAGACAACTTTAGATGAACTTAGGACGAACTTTGGACGTTTATAACATTTGTTAAAAAGCCATGTTTCCAGAAACTGGATGGGGTTCGAAAGTTGAGAAACTTTAATAGTAGGTCAAAGTGAGTGGATTTAAGTATTAAAAAAATTTCATTTGAGACAAAAGTTTTGGTCCTCGGGGGTATAATAGTCTACTATTTTAGTTCTTCGGAATCAACGTTGGGAAGCATATTTTCTATGCACTCCTTATGGAGTGGAAAGGCTACTCCATGTGACCTAGAAGCCATGTATTTGGCTTTGAAAATACCCGTACTCAGCTAAAAACTTTGGGGTCAAAATGCCGAAGACGAACTTTAGACGAACTTTGGACGAACTTAGGACGAACTTTGTACGTTTGTAACATTTGTTAGAAAGTCATGTTTCTAGCACTGGATGAGGTTCGAAAGTTCTCAAACTTAAATAGTATGTCAAAATGAGTGGATTTAAGTATTAAAAAGATTTTTTTTTTCGACAAAATTTTTAGTCATCGGGGGTATAATAGTCCACTATTTTTGTTCTTCGGGATCAACGTTGGGATGCATATTTTCTGTGCAGTCCTAATGGAGTGGAAGGGCTACTCTATGTGATTTTAATATCATGAATATTTGGCTTTGAAAAATTTCAGTACTCACCAAAAAAACTTGGGGTCAAAATGTCGAAGAACTTTAGACGAATTTTGGACGTTCGTAACATTTGTTAAAAAGTCATGTTTCTAGAATCCGGATGTGATGTGAAAGTTGACAAACTTAAATAGTAAGTCAAAATAAGTGGATTTAAGTATTAAAAAGTTTT
The DNA here is from genome assembly GCA_036507275.1 of Sicyos edulis. Taxonomy (NCBI): domain Eukaryota; kingdom Viridiplantae; phylum Streptophyta; class Magnoliopsida; order Cucurbitales; family Cucurbitaceae; genus Sicyos; species Sicyos edulis. The sequence goes on along the minus strand of CM071857.1, from coordinate 34,759,431 downwards.
TTTTTTTTCTGAAAAAACCTTTGGTCCTCAAAGGTATAATATAGCCCACTATTTTTGTTCTTCCGAATCAACGTTGGGAAGCATATTTTTTGTGCAGTCCTAATGGAGTGGAAGAGCTACTCCATGTGACCTAATAGTCATTAATATTTGGCTTTGAAAATTCCAGTACTCAGCTAAAAATTTTGGGGTCAAAATGTCGAAGATGAACTTTAGACGAACTTTGGACGTTTGTAACATTTGTTAAAAAGTAATGTTTCTAGACACCGGATGGAGTTCAAAAGTTGACAAACTTGAATAGTAGGTCAAAATGATTGGATTTAAGTATTAAAAAGATTTTTTTTCCGACAAAATTTTTGGTCCTCGATGATATTATAGTCCACTATTTTTATTGTTCTGTATCAACGTTGGGAAGCATATTTTCTATGCACTCCTAATGGAGTAGAAGGGCTACTCCATGTGACCTAAAAGTCATGAATATTTGGATTTTAAAAGTCCAATAGTCATCTAAAAATATTGGGGTCAAAATGTCGAAGACGAACTTTGGACGAATATTGGATGAACTTAGGACATTTGTAATATTTGTTAAAAGTCATGTTTCTAGACACCGAATGGGGTTCGAAAGTTGACAAACTTAAATAGTAGGTCAATATGAGTGGATTTAGTTATTAAAAAGATTTTTTTTTTCCGACAAAATTTTTGGTCCTCGGGGGTATAATAGTCCACTACTTTTGTTCTTCGAGATCAACGTTGGGAAACATATTTTCTGTGCGCTCCTAATGGAGTGGAAGAGCTACTCCATGTGACCTAAAAGTCATGAATATTTGGCTTTGAAAAGTGCAATACTCAGATAAAATAATTGGGGTCAAAATGCCGAAGGCGAACTTTAGACGAACTTTGGAGCATTTGTTAAAAAGTCATGTTTCTATACACCGAATGGGATTCCAAAGTTGACAAACGTAAATAGTAGGTCAAAATGAGTAGATTTAAGTATTAAAAAAAATCGCACAAATTTTTTTGTCCTTGGTGTTATAATAGTTCACTATTTTTATTCTTCGGGATCAACATTGGGAAGAATATTTTCTATGCACTCCTAATTGAGTGCCAGGGCTACTCCATGTGACCTAAAAGTCATGAATATTTCGCTTTGAAAGGTCCAGTACTCAGATAAAAAAATTGGATCAAAATGCCAAAGACGAATGGTGAGGAAGGGCTACTGATGCTTTGAAAGGTCCACATCTTGTATTCACTATAGGTGCTTGAAGAATTTACTAGAACATCCTATGAATTGAAACATCAAATCTTGAGTTTTGCAGCTTCATTTTATCGTTTCAGAGAAACTATATTAATAACTTTTTTTTATTCTTTAATATAAACCTATTTCTAAATGAAAAAGCGGTTTCTAGATTTTTTTGAAAATTTTTAATTTTTAGTAGTGAAAATAAGAGTTTTGATCATTTTTTGTCATGTATTATCCACCACGTTTGTGGGTTGGTGGTCGATTCGTTGACGTTCCGCCTTCTGTATATTTTTTAAGGGAAATGTACCATAACATCTTATGAAATGAAACATCAAATATTGAAGGAATTAAAAAACTTTATGGCCAACAAAAAAACAATAGAGATTTTGTGGCGTCAAAACCGAAAATTTTGGCTTCATAGAAATTTTTTGAGTTTTTCAACTTCATTCCCTCATTTCAGAGAAATTCTAGTAATAACTTTTCTTTATTCATGAATATAACTCATTTTTAAATGAAAATCCGTTTCTAGATTGTTTTGAAACATGTAATTTTTTTACAGTGAAAAGTGGAGTTTTGGTCATGTCTTATTCACCACGTTTGTGGGTTGGTGGTCAATCTGTTAAGGTTCCTCTTTCTGTATATCTTGTAAGGGAAATGTACCAGAACATCCTGGAAATTGAAACATCAAATCTTAAAGGAATTAAAAAACTTTCAAACCTAAAAAGAGTAGAGATTTCATAGCATCAAAACCGAATAATTAGGCCTCCACATAAATTTTTTGAGTTTTTCAACTTCATTCCACCATTTCAGAGAAATTTTAGTAATAACTTTTCATTATTCATGAATTATACCCATTTCTAAATGAAAAATCGATTTCCATATTATTTTGAAAAAATGTAATTCTTTTGTAGTGAAAAGTGGAGTTTTGGATGTATTATCCACCATGTTGGTTGGTGGTTTCGTCCGTCAAGGTTCTATTTTTTAAGGGAAATGTACAAAACAAATCCTGAAAATTGAAACATCAAATCTTAAAGGAATTGAAAAACTTTCAAACCAACCAAAAAATAGTAGAGATTTCATAGCATCAAAACCAAAAAATTAGGCCTCCATAGAAATTTTTTGAGTTTTTCAACTTCATTCCACCGTTTCAGAGAAATTTTAGTAATAGTTTTTCATTATTCATGAATATAAACTCATTTCTAAATGAAAGATCAGTTTCAAAATTATTTTGAAAAAATGTAATTTTTTTTAGTAAAAAGTGAAGTTTTGGTCATGTATTATCCACCACATTGGTTGGTGATCGGTCCGTCGAGGTTCCTCTTTCTGTATATTTTTTAAGGGAAATGTACCCAAAACTCCTGAAAATTGAAACATCAAATCTTGAAGAAAAAAAAAAGAACTTTCCAGCCAAAAAAAGTAATGATTTCATGGCGTCAAAACCATTTCTAAATGAAAAATCTGTTTTCAGATTGTTTTAAAAAAATGAAAAGTTGGAAACGTATAGAGTTTGTAACCCTTATATCCTTAAAATTTCAATTTGATCAATTACCTCTCTTGAAGAGGTCTGTAGGCAAGTGAGGGTTTCTTTTGGGAACAAGGAATGTTATGACCCCTTACTAAAACTGATGAAAAAAACTGAATAAATTTCATCCCATTCATGAATTATTCATGCCAAATCCTAGGAAAAGAAAATTAAAGTAAAGAAACAGTAACTCTTATCAGATTTGGATGTCAAAATCTGCAAACGAAAGGCAAATGACTTCTGTTTCACAACTCTTATTAAAAACGTCTCCAATTTTTGTTTTTTTTTTTTTTGAAGAAAGTCGGATCATCCTATGGATAAATAAATAATAAAAAAAAAGCATAAAATATAAAAAGAAATAGCAAGGACAAAACTTCAGATGGTCTATCTATGCGCTGCAACAGTTGTTCCAATACTGAAAACTTGATTATCACTAGAGCATTAATTAAACTTAGACTAATAAAGTTACGTAACTCTTAATTAGGAAGGAAGGATATGTTTTCAACGCCGGCTGCCACCAGCTTTTCTTACAGGACCGGCATCCTCTTCATCCGACTGAATGTCTCCATACTGCCACATCCCTCGCCGGTCTGTTCGTGCTTCCTCTTGGTATCCTTCTAAACTTAACAAGGAAACTTGTCTTTCCTTTGATTCCCACTTTTTCCTTTTCTCTAGTCTAGCAACTCCTTCCTGTCAAATTAAATTCCCACATGCCCCACAAAAAAGTATTAATACTGGAATACTTCTTTAAAGGAAATCAAATAAGAAACAGGACAATTATTCGAACCTGAAGCATCAACGCATTTAAACTAAGCTCTGATCCGACACCAACAATGGTCATGATAAGAACATTCCCAGTTCCTTGCCCTTTAACTTTTCCCCCAGACGTATCTTTTTCTTCAATTGTGGCCACGAATTCCTTTGCACCATTCAACATGTAATCGCTCATATACTCAGCCGCTTCTTGACCAAAATCTTCATCCAGACTAGGAACCTTGATGTGAGCAAGGCTACACAGCTGAGCCAGACCAGGGTCAGAGGATATAGAAGGATCAACTGGCCGTAGTCGACCGTAAGGAATAGCCTCTTGATTTCCAAAATCTATATAGAACACTTCGAACATATCTTTCACGGATTCAACAGCCCCTCGAGGTGTATTGATAATCTATAATAGAAAAAAAATTAGAAGCAGACGGGAGTCACAGACTAATAGAAATTATCCAAGCGTACTCTAATATGATTTAGGGTTGTCAACATTGCTGCAGCCAGTACGTTAAAGTTCAATCTTAATGGTAAAATGGCACGTCTGTGAGAAAATTAACATCTCTAAGAGTAACTTTAGCCCGGTCAAAAGCAATCTTTCATTGCAGAAATCACTTTTGTTCGTCAATCACTTGGTAAAATGGAGCTTCTTTTTTTAAATATTTCTAACTTTTCTCTCTCGATTTTCACATATCTTGCCCTACTCATCTATTTTTTATCGGAAATAAAATCGTTTCATTGATCAAATGAAAGACTTACAAGGAAGAGAGGAATTATAGGTCAATAGAGAAAGAAAGAGAGGTCAAAGGCCTATCCTCAATTACATTTAGATATCGGGCTGGAACATATTCAATCCAGCTTGAAGATCTGCTTCGGGTCAAAAGTTGATCCAATTCGATCAGTTGAACCAGTCGATACCGAGATGGTGGACAATAACGATCCATTTTGAGTCTTCCCATCTTCAACAATGCCGATCGCCATTTGCTCGGAGGATCTGGTCAAATAGACACAAACACCCGCAGAGTTGTTGCCAGTACTTCAAGGGAGTTGGAGGAAACAGAAGATAAGTTGTGACCAATGAAACCAAGAGAAAGTGTTGGTGGACAATGGCAATGGTCTGATGTCGGTTGTCGTTCGGAGAGGAGGCCAACTTGTTGGGCTGAGGCCGGCAAAGTTCGACTAGATGCTACTTCTAATGTCAGCATGGGTCAAGAAGGGAGAAGAAAACACCAGTGAGCCAATGGCCAACGAAGGTCAAAAGGAGAGGGCGCAGGTCAAAGTAGAGATGTCGATGAGCCAGAGCTGGCAAAGGTCAAGAAGAGAGGGGCTCAGATTAATATAGAGGCGTCGGTGAGCCCCCATGTTTCAAAAGGCTATTGAGGCTTACGCCTTGAGGATCGCCTCAAGGCAAGACTCTAACTTTTAGCCTCGAGTCTTACGCCTCTGTTGGACCACAAGAGGCTTACGCCTCGATGATAACGCACTAAGGCTTACAATTCTTACGCCTCATAGAATAACTAGAAGACTAGTATTAATACTTTCCATTCTTATAATATAAGGGTTTGAACCAAAACAATATAGATTTTCACTTATGGATTCTTTTGTTAGAAAGACCCAATTGTTTTAGAATTGTCAATTTTGATCATTTGTTGGCTTATTTTCCTCTACCATCTCGGAGTTCTTTGTTGTTCTTTGTTGTATTCACTATAGGTGCTTGGAGAATTTACTTATGTTTCATTCATCAATGAAATTGTCCTTTATTCCAAAAAAACTCAATCCTATTAGTGTTGATGTTATGTATTATGTTTTATCATACATGTTTACACAAATTTAGATTTTTAATAATATTTTTAATTAAAAAAGAGGCTTACGCCTCGCCTCTTCAAGAGAAAAAACCCGAGGCCGCCTTTAACCTTTTAAAAAATTGAGTGAGCAAAGAGGTTGGCAAAGTTCAAGGGGGAGAGGGGCTCGTGTCAAAAAGAGATAAGAGTCGTTGGAGAGCTTGAAGCCCTCAATGGAAAGCTGCTCGGAGGTCAGCGATGATCAAGGGTTAAGGGACTTGGACTCAATGCCATCGAGAGAGGGAGAAAAGGTGAAAGGTGAAAGGCTTAATGAAATCGGACCTCAAAGGAGGGAGAGGAAGCTTGGTTGATGGTCAGCAGCTTGTCAAAAACGGGGGAGCTCCCTTCAACACCTGTGAAACGGAGCTGGAGGGAGATGACGGCATAAGATAGGGTTTGCTCGAGCGGGTGTGTTTCAGGGAGAGAAAAGAGGGAAAAAGATAACTTTTTAGAGTCCTCCCAAAATTCCCAAATGGTAAGCTGCTATCATCACCAATGCAATATACACTTGCGAGTTGATTTTTTCACGACACCTTTTTATAGTTAAGATACTAGTAGGATGTCTTATGTCTTATATCTTATATCTTGGATATATACCCTCGTACATTACGTTTTGAACTCAATCAATAGATAAATTTGTTCGCTATCATTCCGTAGGACTACTGTGCAGAAAATATAAATGTTAAGTTCAAATTGGATGTTAATAGAAGACTTCTTCCTTGACACTCACCATTGCCCTGTTCCACGAGTTGTCTGCACTGAATTGGGCAAGGACGAGATCACCTTTCTTAGGACTAAAAGAACCAATTAGAGGGACCTCTTGAAGATTCAAAGCAGCAAGTTGTTGTAGAGAAGTAGCCTTTTGGTCCCCAATAGTCTGGACATAAAACTTGCCACCACCCAACACCTCAGTAACAATTACCTGGGCAAAACAAAAGAACAGGTATGAAGCAACGGGGAAAAAATGTTCCTCAGAAACATCCTAGTTACAAACCTTGAGCACTTCTTTCTGTTTCCTTTCAACAGCTGCACTATTGGACACTTCCTCCCCTTCAACATAGTTCTCCCAAATCTGCAAGAACTCAAATCAGCATAACCCTTTACATACATGATTCAGTCACCTATTTCAAGTCTAACCTTGAGTTTCTGACGTTTAGCGGATAGTTCTGCTTGTTCAAGGAGGTGAGCATCAGGTATTCTATCACTGCTAAAGGAAGTTTGAATCTTTGCCAAGCCAGCCTCAACTAAAACCACTGCTATGTTGGTCCTCGATTCCCAAAGAGAGCCCAAAAAAGTTCCCGTTCTATCAACAGTTTCCACTTCAATCTATGCACATGAACCTTTTTAGATCAATGGCATCAGAAGAATCTAGCAAAATATTGGGAAGGAAAAATACCTCCACATCTCTCTGCATTATCTTCCGCCGCATTAGAGCAATTGCTTCATCTGAATATGGCTCATTACGACCAGGACATCTCACACCTGATAAAGAGAAAGCAATGCTACATGTCTCCTTTGGAATCAACAATTTGAAACGGTGACCACTGAGAACATATTCAACAACAGCTGGAGTCCTCCTACTTCGGTGTAGGAATGGCAAAAAGTCTCGGGACTTTTTGGCTGATGCCTGGAAACATACACATGATACTTTGAATTCACTCAAGTTTCAACAAGGTAGAAAATTGTCATTATTAACACTGGGAGGATGAAGAAATTTAGCATAATGGAATATCGGATGGTCAAGTATCTTACTGTCAAAAGGTCCGTTACATGCATGACTGGAGGATCCTTGGAAGAATGAATTCCTTTCTTTCCTGAAACAGCACGTGATTCAGCCGCAAGAAGTGCATCGTAGTAATTTGATCTCTCCTCAAAATCACGATGCCTAATCACAGTGCCAAAACCACGTGATATCACAAGCTCGGCCAGATTCAACCCAGCTTGTTGGCTACTACTGTTTTGATCAGAAGTGTCATCACCCTCAGCCTTGGTAAGAGACATTAGGAAGACAGTTCCAAAATCCATCACTCGAGAATCTGGAGAAGCAGTTGCAGGTCCATCCACCATGCTGACTTTCCTAGAATACTCCATTTGGACTTTAACCTAGAAAGGAAATTGTCATCTCAAATTACAATTCAATCCAGAATCAGGGGATACAGATTAGAAACAAATATCATACTTGTCGACCAATGAGGCGTGTTCTTAAGAACTCTTTTGCTTCACGAGCATTAGGGGCAGGTTTCTCATCCCTACGAGGATTACCCATTTTTGGACACCTAATACTTGATAGGTTGACACGCCTCTCTGCCAGTGGACTTCCATATGGACCTGAATCAACAGCCACAATAATGCAGTCACCGCTTACAACTTCTACCACCTGCAAATGCCACCATAAGCAGATGGGAAAATAATTAACCAATCTATATTGAAGACTAGTTGCCAAGCTATTACCTTCCCCATGAAATTCTGATCATGAATTGCCTTTGAATTCGTTTGTGGAGGTACATAGTTAGCCCATAGTTTTAGCCGTGTTTTCTTTGCCTGAAGCTCTGCAGCCTTCAACCGTCGTTTGACATCTTCTTCCATCATATTAGCACTCCACTCAACATACTTGGCTAAACCCTGAAATTAATGGGGGGTTGAAGAAATGTAAAAATATTTGACAGTGTCACATATCTCATTCAAAATAAGTTAACAAACAAAATTAAGAGAAAGATACCTATACAGTAGCTAGGATCATAAAAAAAGTTAAAAGACAAACGAAATAGTACACAAGCCCTATCAAAACAAGTAACAAAAAAAACTTTCCCACTGAGAGGTCAAAGTGGAGAGATCATAATCAAGCAAATATGTCAGTTAAGATACCACAAAAACAAATCAATCAATCAAATGGCTTACATTTTCTACCAGCTCCAGTGCCAGATCTTTCGCTGTTTCCCCATCAGAGTAGTACACTGACCCAATCAAATTGCTAAATTTATCAACACCTTCCAAGACAATCCGGACCTGTGAATCCATCCTGAATCAGATCAATTGAAAGAACAATATACCAATCAGCATCAGATGACTTACATCTCTATTCAGAACACGAATCTCTGTAAAATGTTTGGCTTCAACTCCAAAAGTTTCAGGACCTATTTCACCAGATGAAGTAGCAGAAACTGCAAGCCTTTGTGCAGAGGTTAAAGTAGCTCTTGGTTCGGTTGAGACATCACCATTAAGGTCATTAGATGAACTGTTCGTTTCAACAATGGTTTCTGGAGCAGCCCTTCTTCCCATAGATGGTGCCTAGAAAAGCAAGATATGATAATATAACCCTAATCCTGAAGAAATTTTGCTCTGAACTCAAGAAATTTCCTTGTCAATATGCTATTTCTCATATCATTTACTATATACCTGAATTCCAGCAACAAACACCTGAACAAATTGAAACTCTGGAAGCAAGTAAACCCGGACAGTACTGCCATCTCGAACCTGCTCAACTATTCCCTCCATTGGCTTTCCTTTGTTAGCATCTAACAAACCCATTGCATCCAAGTTGTTGGGATCACCAATGGCTGATGGAGGTAAGTTTCTAATGGATGCCTCAGAAGCACCAGGAACCTACAGAACGAAATAAGAGTAACATAAATTACATTTTTATACTATCATACAAGAATCTTCCGCAAGATAAAAAAAATGCAAAACCTTCTCAAATCTTTTAGAGCTCAGATAATGAACACTAAGTAAAGATCACAGATGGAAAATGTCTATCCAAAAAATAGAGGTTATTAATTTATCATTTATAACTCATAAGGGACTTATTTTCATGTACTTCTTATGGATAAGAAACAATTTCAACTATGTAGAAGTGTGCCATAGCTGTAACTATGTGATATGATCCAGGATCTAGATTATATCAAAAGATAAAAGATTACAAGATAAATCAAGATTTGATAGGTCTTGGAACCTCCCCTCTCAAGAGAATCTCTTGAGCCCTACAATAAATCACTCAATAACTCATTCAATAATTGGATGCCTAAACCCTAACCTAACACACTCTATTTATAACCAAAATCCTAACTTACTCTCCAAGTAATTGCTAACATAGAGCCCTAGACCCAACCGAGCCCTAGGCCCAACCTTATCAATACCCACCCCTTTAAAGCACCTTGTCCTCGAGGTAGGCATACACAAAAAATAGAGAAATAAAAAGTGAAAACAGATTTTTTCCGGCAGCAGCAGCGGCGATTGCGGTGGCGACAGCGCGTCGGTGGTGGCGGACACGGCAGCATTGGTGGCGGCGGCGGTGGAAACGACGGCGGTGGTGACGGCAACGGCGGCGGTGGCGGAGGTGGTGGTGATGGCGGCGGCGGCAACAGCGCCGCAAGTGGGGATGGTGATGGCGGAAGCGGCGGAAGTGGGGGCAACGGCAGCAGCGGTGGCGGTGGTGGCGGGGTCAAAACCCTAGACGTCACTTTAACTTGAGATTTTTTTTCTTTTTCTTCCATAATAATTTCTTCTTTGAGCTCTCTCAGAGAACTATTTAGGTCACTGCAGCTCTCCCTCATTTTTCTGAGATCTTCTTTCATTGAAACTACCCCTTCTCTGATTTCTTTTTTTAGAGAACCAACCGAGGTCATCAAACTTAGAAACGCCTCTCGAAATAAATGAACCTCTTCCTAATCCATCTCTACAACCAGGAATCGAAACTGCTCTGATACCAATTGTTATGATTCAGAATCTAGATTATATCAAAAGTACAAGAATAAAGATAAGCCAAGTTTTGATAGGTCTTGGAACCTCCCCTCTCAAGAGAATCTCTTGAGCCGTACAATAAATCACTCAATAACTCATTTAATAATTGGATGTCTAAACTCTAACCTAACCCACTCTATTTATAACCAAAACCTAACTTACTCTCCAAGTAATTGCTAACATAGAGCCCTAGGCCCAACCTTATCACTATGAAAAAGGATATTGTTTACACCAAGAGATAACAAGGTATGTAGTATTATACTATTATTAATAAACATCAAAAAAGACATAGCTTTATCTAGGAATATGCGCTTGTTTCTCTCATTCCAAATCATCCAACAAAATGCCCAAATAAAATTCTCCCATAAATAGTGTTTTAAAAGGCGCCAAAGGGCCCTTGTTGCGCTTCACTTCGACAAGGAGCAGCACAAACACTAAAGTGCGCGCCTGTGGCCTCTTATTAAAATAAACCTACCGCCTCGAACCTTCATCGTCAACAAAGCCTACAAAAACCACTTACCAACAAGAAATGCAAGAACCCTAAACTAAAGCCAACAATAACTACAAAAATAGTGAATTCAAACATCAAAAACAAAAAACTACAACAATAATCATTATAAGAAATGGCTCCAGTCGTTTGTGATCATAGTCATAGAGAAAGAGCAAGGTCAAAAAACACTTATCAGGAAAAAGCTCAAAAGGTTAAAAAACGAACAAAATTTTATTCATCTTCGCAAATACTAATAGTACACCCTCAAAGATGTTCAGGTTCCTTCTCGGGTCTAAAAACAAGCCTGCCAATTGATGGGTAGCATAGCAAAAGAAAACCCAAGACCTTGAATGAAATTCAACAAATTATCCCAAGCCTCAAGTATATATGATTCAAATCATCGCTCTCCTATTTTTGCACACCATTAGGCCTTACCAAAAAAGGAGAAGAGATATAAAGGCACCATAGCATTAACTTAGCTTCTTGGGAATGTGTGTTCTCAATAGCTTTGTGAAAAAGGAAAGAAAATGAGAGGGGGGATATGGAACTAATCAAATGGTCCTCCCAAAAGAAAAAACAATTTCATTTCCATTAATATATTATTAACAAATTCAATGTTCAATAACATCTACATTTGGCATGAATGAATTCTTGATATCTGTGACTGTCGGAGCCAGCTCACACCTCGACTAATGTCACCGGGCATACCGCCTAACCCTACAACATTTGGATGCCAAGGAAATCCGTAGGAAATTAATTCTTAGGTAGGTGGTCACCATGGATTGAACTCATCACCTTATGCACCCCAAGGTCCTCTTTGACCAATAGAGTCATTCCATGATGGTTTTTTCATGAATGAATTAAAAGAGAGTTCAAAAATTTTAGACAAAAATAACATTACAAAGAAAACCTTGAGAAGAACTTCATCTACACTCGTGAAGGAAATCAAATATATTACACAAATAAACAATAATAAGACTATTTAAAATTATTGATAAATAATAAATAAATAAACTAGACCTTATAAGAAAAAGGTAGACTACCATGCAACAAATTTAAATACAAACATAGAATAAATTTTGAATGGTTTTGGTGATGAAGATCAAGAAAAAACTATTCTTCACTTTTAGGTATAATTAAATCGAAATGTATTTCATAGATTTCTTTAGTCAATGTTTTAAATTCATTGAAGCTGATAGGCCAAAAGTTGTACAAACAAGATTTATCATCAAGGATATTAATTACTTACTCAAAAAAACACGGAGTTATAGAACTATTCAATGTGAACTAGCAGTTGGAAGACAAATAATACTAGTGAATGCAAGTGTCCAAGTAGTGGTAACCTTGCTCCAACGTCCAAGACCTTGTTGATTTGCTTGGTCTTCGAGACGTAGTAGTTCAGCAAGGTATGGACTCACTTCACCCTTCTGCTGACCTTGCTCCCTTACCTGCATTAATAACTTCAATAATACCAAGGCAAAAAAAATATAACAAAAATGGACAACCTTAGGTAACTTCAAAAAGTGTGTAACCTTTGCCCAGCCTTCAGAAACAACAAGTGCTGCAATATTCTTGTCACCAAGAAAAACAGAACCAAACTCTCGACCAATGGATGGCACGGTGTAGTCTACTCTAAATGCAACCTCCTATGGAAATATGTATTGTTACACACAGAAAGACAAAGCATCTTCTCGACAAAATAATGAGCAATATATTATAAATTCCATGCAATCTTTTTAATAGGAAATGAAAACATTTTCATTGATTGGTGAAAGTGATACAATGCCTATCGATGGGGAGGGAAATAGCCTAATACAGAGAAACTGAAATCTTTCTAAAATAACCTTTCCAATGCATAGCTTCCGCAAGTATTCTCTACTATTCCATGCAAATGGCTCATCAACACCACTTCTTCGAGCCTGGAAATTGTTCAAAATCCAAAGAAAAATAAAACATAATCAAGCATTTACTTGTACAGCATTATCTAACTCAACAGCTAGCCAAAGAAATTAAAAGAAAAAGAATGTCTAGTTATTCCTATATGAAACAAGGTAACCACGTCCATCCATAATCAAGCATTTACTTGTAGCGGCCACTATTTGACCGCTAGGTCAAACCATGATGGTTTATGATATATCATACATTAGTAATTCACTTATCCATAAACGTAGCTATTAGCATTGATCGGGAACTGATATACCAATGAACCTTGATATATGCATGTGTGCAGGTATGTTACAACAAACCTTCGTGCACACAAATAAATCACTGCACACATAAAGATAATTCTTTTTCTATATATCTACGAGTGTCAGGGTTAGCTTAAGCGCACCTCGTCTATTCTAACAAGACCAATTGTCCGGCCTTACAACATTTTGATGTCAAGGAACCAAATGGTGAAATAAAACTCAATAAGACATGATTAACGGTAAAAGGGTAAAAGAAGGAAATAACGTTGTGTGGCATACCAATCTTGGAGCGATAAGAGAAGACAAAGTAATAGTCTTCTCCAGAGGAGGTCCCGGTTTGCTGGTGGTCATGGCTGTTATTACCAAGCAGTCCCCTGACGGAACGGCTTTCACCCTGCCTCTATACCATCCTGTGGCCGCCCCAGCTGTTGATGATGCCATATCTCAACAGCTAAGATAAATGTATCCACAAGAAGATGAATTGCATTTTAGGCAGATTCCTACCACGATATTTTAGAATTCTACAATTTACAAAATAAATAAATAAACCGATTGAATGAAATTTTGAATTAATTAAGAGAAAACAAAGAGATCTGATCTCGGACACGAAAAGGTAGTAGGCGATTCAAAAGGAAATGCATGGTCACAAGAACGTTATGGATTGAATAGCAGCAGCGCAAAGAAGGATGATAGATCAAAAGAATTGCGTATCTAATTGAAACAAAATAATAGGTGAGGATGATTAGAGTAAAAACAAAATCATGAATTCTAAGTAGTGGAGGCATAAGATCTGGATCATGCAAAAAGATAAATGCACATAGCTATACTTGTACATACGGTTATGTAGATCAGATCGGATCGGAATCCTGGCGGCTTGGATCTACAGAAATATCGATAAGAAGCGACTGTCACCACCTTGAATCTACTTGTTAATAGATCAAACTGGGATGTAAATAATGGAGACAGGTAACTGAGCGGAACCGAGATTCAATTTTCTTTTATTGCTTTTTGAGGAAATGGGGTGGGCAGCGGATCTACACACAGAATAAGCGAGAGTGGGATTTATATCAACGAATCCAACTTCACAACGCCTTCTTGCTGCCCCCTGTTTTAGGTATTATTACTCTCTGCCAGTTATTATTTTTCTATTATAAATTTATTTTCATCAAATCTTCTATCAAACTCCACGTTGATGGCATGTTGGTTGATGAGTTGTAATACGATTTAATTCTAAGCCGGAGGATTTTATCCTGAAATAAGTTCTTTTATAAAATAAAATAATAATAATAATAATTTTAATCCGTAAAAGAACCTCGTTTTCTTTTTAAACATAAAAAATTTCATTCTAAACATGTTTCCAAAATTATGAAAAACTGTCAATATAGAGCAGTAGCTCAAACGGCATCAATGTGTCCCCAAAATGTATTCCTCATTCCGGTTCGCTCGTTCCCCACGTTCATATAATTATTTAATTAAAAATTAAAAAACATTTCTTTTAACTAGAACTTTGGAGTGTGCCTTGCACGGGAGATTTTTTCTGAATTATATTTTTATTTATTAAAATACTTATAAATAATATATATATATATATAAATTTTAAATGAGTAACTAAAATATTTATTATTACTTTATTTAAAAATCTCATACAACGTAGTTCAATATAAAAGTGAAATAAAAAAAATATACACAATATCTTTAAGAAATAAGTTTTCGTCATGCTAAAATCTTACTTTGTACACAATATTTTTTTTTTCATTCATTTATTATTTTAGTTTAATCTACAAACATCGAAGCCATCTTTTCAAACAAAAAAACCTCGAAACCATCACTTCTCTAAAATCTTAAAAATCATACTTGTACTTTCTTATTTCATCTTATATTTTATAAATAAAGAAAATAATGAAAAAAAAGATTAAAAAACTAATAAAATCTATTATCTACCTCTTCTACGAATTTTGATGAAACATATTTTTTTAAAATATTAATTTAAAACATAATATTATATTAAATCTATTGTTCTCTACAATAATAATAATAATGGTGTATAGATTTATATTTAAATTTAAAAAAATATATAATTAGTAAAATTGATAAAATTTAAGCAGTTTCGTATGTCAAAATATGAGTAGTACTTCATTGGCATCACGTATCACAGAATAAGCAACAAATTACATCTTAAGTCATATTTATTATAATAAAAATTTATAATAATAATAATAATATGAAAAAATAATAATTATACAAAATTCCCTTTTATTAATGGAAGAATGTGATAAACACTTCTTCAAAATTTTAAATACTCCATAAATTTAAAAGAAAATTATAAATTAAAGTTGAAGCATAAAATAAATAGAATTACACAAAGAAAACATGATAAAAATAAAAATAAATGAAGAAGAAGAAAATGTTATGTACAACGAATTAAATACAGATTGAAAAAATTATTCTTTACCTTCGACGACAATCGTTCCCACGAACACAACTCAATGCATCAATGTTAAGACTCCCAACTAGAACAAAATCTGTACATCTGTGAAACATCAAAAGAATTATTAGTAATTTGAATTTTGAAGAACAATAAATTTGTGGTATTTATAGAAAAAGTTGGAACCCAAGATTTCTTTAAATTTGAAAAAAAAAACTCAATATCTTCATTTGATTTTTTACTTATTTAGTTTGAAGATACTAAATTTTAATAATTAATAATAATAATAATAAGTCACATTTTAAGTAGTAAAGATAAAGATAAATATAAGAAATATTACGCAGATTCTCTTATCTTCTAACTTAATTCATAAGATTTGCTAAAATTATATTATCTTCTAGATGATGAAAATCTAAATATCTAAATAATATTATAAATATATTTGTTTGTTTTTTTTTATATTTGAATAGAAGATTATGGCATGTTTGTAATTTAGGGTGTGGCTTAAGGGTAAAATCGTCCAAAAATGATTTTCCTCTTAAGCCACACTTTAAGGTAGTATGATATAGGGAAAATTTGTAAAAAGTAAAAAAAAAACAAAAAAAAAAAGAAGAAGAAGAGTGAGTTAAATGGGGAATAATTCCCCATGAGAACCCGATCCCGGTGATTTCTGTATGATGAATCCCCATCCCATTCCCTGCAAAATGATACGGTGAATTTCGTGGGGATGGAGATGGTAAAGTTATCTCCGTCCTCATCTCGTCCCGTGGACATCTCTAATTAAGATAGAATAAAATTGTTTTATACAAAAAAAAAAGATAGAACAAAATTGAAAGTATATTGATTAAAATGCCACCTTAAATATTTTATTTTTTTAAGTGGTTAATAAAAAGTATATAAAACAAACCATTATAAAATAAAATTTAATAAAGTTAAGGAAGAGAAAAAAAATTGAAATTAAGATTTTTTTTTTTCTTCCATTTCTTTGTTAGTCAACAAAAAAACTGACTTCCTAATATTTTTGCTTATTATTTTAGTATATAGTGAGGGAAGGGGATAAATACTTATTCTCGAGATCGAAAGTTTCACGCTGATGTTGAACTCGATTACCACCAAACAATGAAATCATTGCGCAATGATCCATTCATATTTTTTTTTTTTTGCTTATTTTTTGTAACGTCCCGGAAATTTCATCACGGTCTTCCCGGGAGGTCCAGGGGCATTTTGGTAATTTTGGGTCGGGCCGACAGGGCCGGTTATGTAATTGAAAATTGCCCAGCTGTGCCGCTCGCCCTCGCGCGCCCCTGCATCGCCCAGCATCCGTCCGCGCCCCAGCACGCCCATTTCTGCGCCCAGCGTGCCCATCTAGCCCCGTTGCTGCCCCGTTCGTGCAATCGGCTCGTTCGTGCGTTCGTCGCGCCTCGTGAGTTGCTCCCGAGCTGATCCTCGTTTATTTTATTATATTTAGGCCTATTGTGTGATTTTTATTGTGATTGATAGGTTCTCGGTAGCTAGTTCGGGTTCGTTCGCCGCTTAGGTTTTCGTGTCGAATCGTCCCCGACCAAGGTAAGGATTTCTTACCGGAGTTGTGTGAACCCTGCGATATTATATGTGATTGCTGATTGATTGCTTGTTTGTGTTTATTGACATGTATAGCTAGGTACTCAATTCTGAATTCCCGATTAGCATGTTGTTCCTGATTAATTCTCATGTTAATCCATGCTAGGTTGTTCCTTTCTAGCATGCTCGTGATCTGCTTCCTTGCTTCGTAGTATCATGCTAGGCTCGTTGTATTCTTATTGAGCACGTATTGGATTTTATGGAATTGTTTGCTTTGTTTGCTAGGGCGGCAAGGTTAGAGTTGCGGTAGATAGCATCATCCGTGCCCGATGCATAAAGTACCTTGCATCCATGGCGGGGGACGTCGAGACGCTTATCCGTCCACGGACCCGTGAGGGATTAGCTAACCCTACCCAGTAGGCCCCGCAATCTTGGGTGAGGGTGGCGATCGTTAAATGCCCCAACGGTCGGGATGATGACTTGGCATTGCCTCGTCCCGGCAGCCGGCATGTCCTCGGCATGTTTGGCGGTGGCTCCCGATTGCCACTGTTAAGGCAAGGCGGCTTCTGGTGTAAGCCTACCACGACCGTTCCTTAGCCCTGGTGCGGTGGTTCAGCCGACATAGTTTACGTGTCGTGTCTCACACCCCTATGTCGGTGACACCGATCCAAAGATTTAGTTAGGCGTGGTGATCGGATATGGGCGCTTGCCTTGCACCAGCAACCCCCCATAGTTTGCGTGAGCACGCAGCAGCATGCTTACGCTCATTACAAATACCGATCGGAGCTCCTCGGGATTGTGAGCCAAAGTACCTTTCGTCGGCGATGAAGACGAGCTAAGGCCGGGGACTTGTTTCTCGTATAGAGCGACTTGTGTGGTGATGTTATTTCCGACTAAGACCATAAATTGGCATCCGAGGCCCAAGTGTGGGCTAAGCTATGTGCTCTTTTTCTCGTGTTTATACTCATAGCTTGCATACATTCATCGAGATGACCATGTATATCGTGATTGTACCCTGGTTGGGGATTCTTCTTGAGTAATTCGTTACTCACCCTTATTATTGTGGTTTTTCCACAAGTAACCAAGTTGCGAGACAGGATGGATGAAGGAGGAGCTGTGATCATGGGGCTCAGTCATCAAACTCTGATTTTGTGTTATGACTCTTGATGTTTTTATTTTCCCCTGAATGCATGTAGCCGAGCACGGAGCCCTAGGATGTTTTCTGAATATTTTGTGGATTCCAGCATTATTGTATCTAGGCATGTTTTGAATGATTTTAAGAAATCTCTGATCGGAGTATACTTTGGAAATGTATTTATCTTGGAACAGGTGCTTGGAAACAGGGACAGGTTCCAGGGAAATTGTTTAGTTTTTTTTAAAGGGGTTATTTTGAATGTTTTGTTTTAATTGGAATCCGAAATCATGTCTGTTTAAATGTCCTTTACTTTGAATGCATGCATTGGGGTATGGGTCATTTAGTGCCCCATTCGGGTCGGTCCCTTACATTTTTGCTTTGTTGTGAAAAATTATTATTACTTCTTTAATTAGACCATTATACTTTACTACTTCCTATTTCTTTATTTTTTAGAATAATATATTTTTACAGATTTGTTAATAATTCACCTTTTTAACAATCCAAAAATTAGAAAAAAATTATTATATGGTTAATTCATATCACTAGCTAGTATGGTTAGGAACAAAATATAATACTAAAAAATGATTAATAATTTGATATGATATTTTTTATATTATGCGTTGAGGTATACTTGTGTGCCAATAAAATAAAATGTCATAAGTTTAAATTCTTCACTTTTAATTATTATTAAATTTTTTAAAAAAAAGTTGTTTTAAGATCAATTAACATCAATTGAGTTGGATAATTAAAATTCATAAACTCTTATGATAGACACATAATTTCGTTTGAACAATAGATACCTAATTGTTGTTAATAACTCTTTTAAAAAATAATAAATAAATAAAGCTCCAACCACTATTAACACACATGAGTAGGTTCTAAAAAAAACACACACACACATGAGTAACTAATTATTCAAACCATTATTAAAACCATTCCGCAAACCGGCAGTTAATTATTCCAACAACCATTAATCTTTACTCTTGTTTACCAAAAATAAACACTCTTACGGCGTTTTAATGAATAATAATTAATTATTATTATTAAGAGAGCAATATTTTAGCTAACTATTAAAGGGAATGCTCATTGGTACATTCTTTTTTTTATATCACATTGGCACATTCTTATACTCTTATACAATTGAATTATTGCTCTTGAACCTCTTATTGAAGGATTAAGTAACTTTAATTGAGGTTTGTCGATTTATTAACTACTACATAATAAATCTGGTTAAGAAGAACCAAAGGATGTGTGCTTGTTTTTTGTTGAAAAGAGTGGAGTGGAGTGAAGAGATTAATGATAATTAGAGTAATTAACTTCTCGTTTAAGAATGGGTGTTAATAGTGGTCGGAGTAATTAACTACGGATCGGTAGTAATAGTGATTGGAGTTTTTTTTAAGGTGGATAGAGTAATTAACCACAATTATGTAATTATGATCAAGAGTTTATAAATTTTAATTATCCACCTCAATTATTGCTAATTGATCTTTAAAAAACTATTTTTTTTATTTAGTTTAATAATAATTAAAAGGGAAGAATTTGAAAACATGACATTTTAGTTCATTGACACACATGTATACCTCTAAAGTATAATATAAAAAAAATACTCTATGGAATTATCAATCTACTTTTAATTTTAATATTTTGTTACTAAACATATTAGTAACATAAAATTAAGCAAATAATAATGAATTTTAAAAATTTGGACTAAATTTATCATTGAATAGACCATTAAAAATGAATATTTTCATGAAACTTGTAAAAATATATCCTTCTAGAAAATAAAGAAATAGAAAGTAGTATGAAATGATGGTTTTATTAAAGAAATAATAATTATTTTCCATAACAAAAAGATGAAAGCAAAAGTAAGCAAAAAAAAAAATATTAGAAATGGAAAGATTTTTTTTTTTTTTTTTTTGCTTAACGATACATGCGACGTTGATTCAGATGCACCTAAGATGTAGGTCCTGATGAGTTTCTAGCTCCTTTTTACCACAAATATAGACATATGGTAAAAAGAAATAGTAAAGTAGTAAAGTATAAGCTCTTGGTTATGTGTTAAATCATAGATGCTCTACTAAGAGCCTCAACCATACAAACATTGTTCTAAACCTCCTAAAGAGGTGAGGGAGTACATACCTATCATCCATTGTAACGTGGCTCACAAAATTGTTGCTAATGTAATTGTTAACATGCTGAAAAGTGTGTTGTCATAGTTGGTTTTGTAAACAACAAAGTACTTTTATCTTTGAATGTCAAATTTTAATTAACTATGAATAGGTCCATCATGTAAGGAGTATAAGGGGGAGACTAGAACCAAATTGCCTTAATGCCAGACGTGTCAAAGGCCTACAACAGAGTCGAGTGGAAGTTTTTTAGAAAAATGATGATCAAATAGTAAATCTGAATGAGAATTGGGTTGCATTTCGTATAAATTTCTTTTTGGCTGATAAATGAATAAACTCAATATTTTCTACATCCTCATAGAGTGCTTCATTAAGACCCTTTGTCGCCTTACCTATTTCTCTTTTGTTCTAATTTCCTGAAACTTTGAATCAGCATCAATTGTTCTGATATAAAATCGTTAGACATATATGGTATTACACTTGTACTTAAGTTATTCTTCAAGTTTATGATCAGGGAGGGTAAGTCCCTTAGGGGTGACATAGTGGTCTAGCGCCTCGACTTTGAAGGTGTGCTCCCCTTGAAGTCACATGTTCGAAGCAAATGTGGGGATTAATTTTACAACAACCCCAAATTCACCTATGTTTCCTATTCTCTCATACCAAAGCATAAACAATGTCATTTAAGTGTGTCCCTTCCCATTGCATGCCAAACAAGCAATAGATTTCAATTACCTTAGAGAGCACGTGGATGAAGCTATAACCAATTGGAAGGGAAATTTCTTCTCGCGAGGAGGCAAGAAGGCATCAAGGTTATTGCCAAATCCATGTCTACGCATGTGATGTACCGTTTTAGGCTTCTAAAGTCGTTTTTTATTCGTTTTCCCAGCTCAATGGGCATATTTTTGTGATGCTCTTCCACCTTCCAAAAATAAATTCATTAGGCCTCGTGGAAAAAACTATGTAAGCCGAAAGAGTAAGAGAGTGGATTTCTGTTCCCTAAAAGGTTTCAAATAAAGCCTTAGTTGAAAAAAAAAAAGCCTGACATCTCCAACGACCATTCTCAATTGTTGCAGGGGTCCTCAAAGCGGTAGATATTATCATAGTACCTCAATTTCTAGATGGAACAGTAGGTGCAAACCCATCATATTTAATTTGTGAAGAAGTTTTGTCATGAAAACTCGAGCTATTAAAAATAGGGATTCATAAAT
This sequence comes from Sicyos edulis, assembly GCA_036507275.1. NCBI lineage: Eukaryota > Viridiplantae > Streptophyta > Magnoliopsida > Cucurbitales > Cucurbitaceae > Sicyos > Sicyos edulis. The sequence continues at coordinate 34,738,199 of CM071857.1, read as the reverse complement.
GCATGGGAAAATGATCAAAATATTATGGTTTTCCATCGTCTTTGATTACCTCTGACCACGTTCCGTACAATTTCTCCTTCAAGACCAGAGAACAACCTGGTTGGTTAAGAGTGTGAACTTAGAAAGCCGAATTGTCATCTTTGGCTAATTGATGTGAATGTTGTTTTGACTCTACCAATATATTTACAACTTTAAAAGATAAATAAATGTGTCACTACTTAAAAGATAAAGTTTATTATGCGAAAAAGTGAATACAAGCTCTACATGCACAACAAAATAGTTCTTGACGATTCAAATGGAAGTGTGGTGAAGCGGTATAATAATAAATTGTGAAAAATGAAAATCTCTAGCAAGGTTCGAGTCTCAATATCGCCGATCACCATGGTGTGTGCTATGTCTAAAGAAGTGTGAATCAATAAAACATAACTATTTTTTATTGCCCCCGATGTCAGGATATTTGACCAAATTGTTGCATGTTGTTTCTATTGTGGTTGGCGTTCTGTAGTAACTCTGGCTCAAGTGGTCGAGACTCGAGAAACTAAAGCCTTATGATATCAATTTAATATATGTTATAGGTTTAGCCAACAAAGGCACCTTTTGATATCAATTTCTCACATTGGGACAGGCCAATTTCGTATTTAATGATTTTCAGTTTTCTGTAGACCTTTGAGCATTTTGATGACTAGAAAATTATGCGTGTTCTATTTTTTTTTTTTTTTTTATCAAATTTTGTTAAAGAAAAAAATTAAATATATTCATATACTATAAATAAAAATTTAAAAGAATCTATTTATACAAAATGTCATAATATAAAAGAAACTAAATACACATATAATAACAAAAAATATTAGACAAAGTAACCAATAGCTCTCTCTCTATATATTAAGTTACGGTTTAATTTTTTAAATGATTATTTTTTTTAATAATTAAATAGGTAATTGACAATTGGTATATTGTTCCCCTAAAAAAATCATTATTTGGAGATATTATTAGAAAAGTACTTTAAAATTTGAAATTAAAAAAGAAAAAAAAATAAGGGAAAATTCCCACGTGAGGAATGTCTACCCCATGGCAAAATAGAAATGGGAACATAGTAAAAACGAGAGCTCACATGAAAAAACGCAACTCTACTTAAGAGGTGTACATGGTCCGGGTTGGATAGGGTTGAATGATTTTTTTGGATCAATCCAATTTTTTTGGTTGGTCAATTCGCCAACCCGTCCAACCCTATGCATAAGTGCAACCCATCCCAACCCTAGATTTTCGGGTTGGGTTGAGTTGGGTTCTCGGGTAATGTTACTTTCGTTTTTTCTATCTAAGATTCAATCCATAGGTCTACAAATATGTTTAAAAAAATGTATGATACTATATTTCAATCTATTACATATCTTATTAGTGCACATTCTTTTTTTAGAAGGCTTACAAAGTATGGTAAGAATCTATTTTATTAATTTATCTTATATACATACATGTATTATATATAATATTCTTAGTTCGGGTTGAGTTGAGTTGAACGAGCCAAAAATTTGTCAACCTAAGAACCAACCCAACCCAACAAAAATGACAAAATCATAACCCAACACAACCCAAAAAAAGTACTTTAAAATTTGAAATTGAAAAAAAAAAAAATTAAGGGAAAATTCCCACGTGAGAAATGTCTACCTCATCGCAAAATGGGAACATAGTAAAAGCGAGAGCTCACATGAAAAAATGCACCTCTACTTAAGAGGTGTACATGATCCGGATTGGGTAGGATTGAATGATTTTTTTGGACCTCCTAATTTTTCGGGTTGGTCAATTTGCCAACCTGTCCAACCCTATGCATAAGTGCAACCCAACCCAATCCTAAATTTTCGGGTTGGGTTCTCGAGTTATGTTACTCTCGTTTTTTCTATCTAAAATTACATCCATAGGTCTACAAATATGTTTAAAAAAAAATGTGTGATGATATATTTCAGTCTATTACTTATCTTATTAGTACTCATTCTTTTTTTAGAAGGCTTACAAAGTATGGTAAGAATCTATTTTATTAATTTATCTTATATGCATACATATATTATATATAATATTCTTAGTCCAAGTTGGGTTAAGTTGAACGAGCTAAAAATTTGCCAACCAAGAACCAACCCAATCCAACAAAAATTACAAAATCATAACCCAACTCAACCCAAAAAAAATATAACCCAACCTTTGCGGTTTGAGTTGGATAGTCCGAGTTGGTCGGATTATCAGTTTTTTTGTACACGCCTACCTCTACTTGAGCTTCTTGTCTCAAAATTTTAAAAAAATATAAGTAGGTAATAATTTTAATTGAAAAGAAAGGATAAAAGAGAAAAGGAAAAGGAAAAGGGGAGTTAAAAATAGTAAGATAGGAGAGAATGAAGGGGGGGTTTGAGAGATAAAAGCGAAATTAGCTCTCCTCCTTGTCCTCTGTAACCCTAACAAACAACTCTGCCATTCCATTCTCTCTTTTTTAAGAAACAAAAAACACACAGATCGGATCGGATCGGATCGGAGAAATGGGCAACAAGAAGGAAAGAGCCCAGGAACGAAGGGATAAGAGAATGCAAGAAATTTCTCTTCTCAGGACCATTCCTTATTCCGATCACCAGAGGTCGGTTTCAATCCAAACCCTAACTCTAATTCATCTCTCCTTTTTCATGCTTCCGCCTCAACATCCTTTTACAGGTGGTGGTCTACAGAAACCATTGCTGTAGTGACCGGTGGCAATCGAGGAATTGGATTTGAGATTTCAAGACTGTTTGCAACCCATGGAATGACCGTCATCTTGACTTCCAGAGATGTTTCTGTCGGCCTCGAAGCGGCCAAGGTCTTACAGGAAGGTGGCCTTAATGTCGACTTTCATCAACTCGACGTCTTGGATGCTTCATCTATCAAACACTTTGCTGATTGGCTCCTTCAAAACTACGGTGGTTTGGATATTCTGGCAAGTTTATTAATTCCCACGTCACATCACATACCATACCATACCATACCATAACTTCTAAATGCGTGCGCTAACATTATTTGTTGCCAGATAAATAATGCTGGGGTCAATTTCAATCTTGGCTCTAGTAATTCTGTCGAGTTTGCTCAGATGGTCATTGCAACCAACTACTACGGCACCAAAAATATGATCCAAGCAATGATCCCCTTGATGAAACCTTCTGCTGCGGGTGCCCGCATTGTGAATGTCAGCTCAAGGCTGGGCAAGCTCAATGGAAGGCGGAATGTAAGTTGTAGTTGCTCAACTGCAAAATGCTTGCTTGTCTTTGTTTCATTTATAATACTATTGCTGCGGTTTCTTGATCTCACAGAGAGTGGAAAATGTCGCATTTAGAGAAGTACTGAGCAATTTGGATACACTCACGGAGGAAGCAATTGATGGGATCGTGTCTACATTTCTGCAACAAGTAGAAGATGGAAGTTGGGAAACTGGGGGGTGGCCGCAGTTGTCCACTGACTACTCTGTATCCAAGCTTGCAGTGAATGCATACACCAGGTTGATGGCGAAAGAATTCAGCGATCGAGCCGAGGGTCATAGGATCTATGTGAACTGCTACTGCCCCGGTTGGGTAAAAACTGCCATGACAGGATTCGCTGGGAATATTTCTGCCGAGGAAGGGGCCGACACTGGTGTATGGCTTGCCTTACTTCCGGATCAGGCAGTCACAGGTAAAATTTTTGCAGAGCGACGGGAGATAAGCTTCTGACACTCACAAAATCAAACAATTTTACACGATTGTGCTTTTGGCTGCAACTGCAACAAACTGTGATCACTTAAACAGTCTTACATTTTTATTTTTAGGAACCCCAATTCATTGTACTTTCTTTATCGAATCTCATCCCTCAATTCGCTTGCTAATTCATTTTAGCTTTAATTTTGTCTCCACAAAAAAAGGGGGTTAGAGCAAATTATACGTTTGGGCAGGAACTTCAAATCATCAACAATGAGTTTTTTTTTTTTGGCTTAAATTCATAGAATTGCGACGAAAGAACGTTTATGAGAATTGAGAAAACTTGATATCTTGCACAAATTGACATGTAGGTTAACTTATTATTTTTATCGCATGGCTTGTGTTTGATTTCAATTTATTCCATGTATTTAAATAGGTTTTTTGTAGTTCAACTATATGTGGAGAGGAGATTAAAATATGCTATTTGAGTTAAATTCTTGTTAGTTACATAACTTCATTTTCATGTTTATAATTTAGATCAAATTTCCACATCCGTACCATATACATGATGTGCAAAATCACCTATTAGTTTCAAAAAATATTTGTGGATTTCCCAAATATATGTTTTCGATAAAGAATGAAGAAAAAAACTTTTGTGGTGGAAAATATAGTCTAAATAATAAGTTTGTCATCTTAAATACCAAACCACTTAAGGGTGCACAAAAAATCAATAACCTGAACCGCTCATAAAAATTAGGCGACTTATAATTTTTCGTCAACTGGACAAGGATTGCGTTTTCTAATTATGCAATTGTTTTTATGCTACAAGTGCTAGTCGCAATGCAGTGTCGGCTTTTTCCTTCACTAAACACAGACACCCAATATAAGTTTTAACTGCAACGATGAACGTGGAGATGGGTGACCTAGACCCTTATATGCAACTCTAGAGTTACTAAAGGCGACATGTTTGTGTCCATCATGGGACTTTGATGTCTACTTATATTTAACTTTCTCTGCATGTTTGTGTAAGCTGAGTTTGGTTGTTTTACCTGTAACTTTTGCCAATCATGTTTGGAAGGAAGACAAGCAATCTTAGATCCCAGAAGAATGTCATGACCTGTCCTTGTAGCAAGATAAATATATTTGATTTCCTACAAATCTTCAGGTGACAAAACATGACTTGGTAGTGGAAACAAGAAAGCGAGCTAAGAAGAATGGTGGGGATAATTTGGAATGAACACAAGTGGTGTTGGATGTAGATATCATTTGAGTTGAAGGCAATATCAAGTGGCAATGTTTGTTCACTTGTCGCTAAACGGGCACACTATTATTTTGTATCTTGTTTTCGACAATTTGTGTAATACAAAGCTATGTTACTTGTACAGCAATCATGGTTCGGTTAGAATATAATGTACAGTAGTTGTTTGTAATACAAAGCGATGGCATGATGGGAGTCGGTTACCACCTTACAAAGTAGCAGTTTAACCTTTTCTTCAACGTAAGATTTAATCGTGAGGGAATTGTCTTAATTTATACTTGGGATCCAAAAAGAAAATCTATGATTTCTTTCTAAAAAATATTCATTAAAATACCTATACCACTTTACTTTCAAATGAATTTGATATCATCTCTCAACTTTCAAGAGTTCATAAACGAAGATGAAACAAAACATGTTCTTGCAATAGAGGTGAAAACAAGAGTGTGCGCCACCAATAATTGAATCGATATATGTACGACCACCATAATTTAAGAGATTATGGGTTTGAATTTACCACCTCCAACTGTTATTAAATTTGGAAAGAAAAAGAAAGGAATCCGTTCTGCATTGACTGACCTCTAAGGCGTCGTGGCCTGGCAGGGGGATTGTATCTCTCTATCTATAACGCGTTTTGTGGTTGCGTTACTAATTCCATATGATATGTATGCGCCTATTCATCCAAGATGAGAAGAGATTGCCTCTGGGTGGGGCTGACGCTTCCGCCACGACTGATTCTGAGATCTGTTAATGCCTTTTGAATTTCCATGGTCATTGCACTGTCTACGCTCCCAGATGAAAGCTTTTTGTGAGACTTTTGCAGATGAAGCTTCAGTGAGCTACTGCTCAGACCAGCATTTTTCCCGCAAATTGGACACACTTTCATACTTGGCTTCCGTGATTGCCACTCCATCGAAACTTTCCCATGTATTCTTCGATCTAATTCTACTAATGTTTTAGCAAACCCATCATTAGGTTGAGCACGACGGTGAACTCGTTTCAAACAATTCCATGCTTTTAACAGCGTGTACTTCCTGCACCCATATCATATTAACAAATTCATGATTACTATATATATATATCGCAAGGCCCGCCCTTCGGCAAAATCAAATCACATCAAATGGCAATTTTAACGTACTTTCTGATCATCAAGTAAGCAAGAACCAATGTGGCACTTCTACTTTTCCCTTCAAAGCAATGAACCAGGACCTTACCACCCTTTCTTTCAACCTCATCAATAAAATCAGAAGCTTCTTCAAAGATACTGCTGATGTGTGAATCCTCGTCGTCACTTATCTGTTGTTTAAGTCAGCAAAATAGCATTACCAGACAACTGACAGATAACTCAATGAAAAAAAAAGGATCTTTCCAACCATAAATACCATTTCTGATCCATTTTAAATTTTACACGATGAGCAAGGCATTATGAATTCAAAAGGTACAAATAGCATGGACCAGCAGAAGGCCAAGGCTAAGGCATTCTAAACAGGAACATATTGCTGATATAATATCTCCTTTAGAATCAGAAATAAAGAGGACCTTTTAGTATTAGTACTGGTTTAATACAGCTAGTTGGATGATCTTATATGATAAAAGGTGTTTTTTCTTTAAAGAGTTAATAAATAAATAGACGGGGATTTTTCGAGTATATTAATAAAATAAAAAAAAATTAAAATTCGTGTATAGCAGAAAATTGGAACTGGCCTAGTAAAGAAACAAAAAAAATCCATGCACTTGATGACTTCAATTAGTGCAACCGATAGTTTTCAGTAAGTGTTAAAGCCAGTTTTCAATAAGTCTAGTCTTTAATCAAGAGATGGTGAAAGCCATAATTGAAATATGCAAAAAGTGCCGAAAATTCTTGCATGGATGAAATACTTCTAAAAAAATGCTATAATTAAAATAGACAACCAAAAAGTTGCCACATCGAGCAAATTCCCTATTGAATCCAGTTGAATGTTACAAAATGCACATGTGGAACTCAATCTAAGACAAAGCTTCTTCCTTCCTTTGAGGATTCGAATGATGAATCAATATTTAGTGCTAGCTCCATTGACTCTACTCTATTTATGCTCGAGACGAACAATAATGTTCCTTCTGAGGAGGTCTTCCCTTCGGACTTAAAGGAGTTATCTTCTCACGATGAAAACACGTCTCTTGTGGTCCGGATATTAGTATTTCTCTCCCTGACAAGTTCTTAAATATTGTCCAAATGAGTGGTTTACACTTTACAGCTTAAAACTATTCCAAGTTCCAACTATCCATGTAGCTCCAGTTTTGCGGTATCATTTCATTTCAGCTACCTATTAGTCATGTGGGTTGGTGATTTTCCAGTTGCGTATGGCAAATGTTTTTTGTGTTATCCTCTTGCTAGACTTATTCTTTGTTTCGATATCAGTGCGTCGTCAAGAGATTCCCTTCTGGGTTTTGTGTTTCTGCTCAGCCATCTCAAGGGCCTTTTCTTGGAGTTTCAACTTTTGTTTCATGGTTTTTATTCGTTTTGGCAGACTTTTTGCTGTTGTTTTTTCTTTTCAGATTCAGGCTCTTGTTATTCTTTCGTTCTTGTTTTTCTTTTCCTTTTTTTATCCAGAAATCTTTTCCTTTTCATATGCTTAATGAAAATTTTTGTTTCCATTTCAAAAAAAAATCCCTATAAAAAAATTAGATTAATTTGAAATCTATCTCTACTGAAACTTGAGCAAAAATATAAAGTGATTAACCAAAAATAATTAAAATACGTCGGAAAAAACACGTGGAATAAATAAAACGACTTTTTAAAATAGTGTAATAAAAACTTTGTTATTTAAAACATTTATAATAAAAATATTTCAATAAACATTTATAATAAAAGTTATTCCAAATGAACTAAAAAAAAAAATTCCAAAAAGATATGGCAAGAAAAAAAAGCACTTACTGAAAAGTTTTTGTATTCAAATAGATCAGGAAACTGAGAATCTGACTGCCCAATCTCATTTGAGCAGAGACATAAAATGTGAGTGACTCCAAGATGCTGAAGAGTGTAAACAGATCTTGCAGCCAAAGCACCTCCAATAAATAAGGCAGTTGTGACTGAAGAAGGCCTTTCTGTATTAGCAGCCTCGGATATCAGTGCAATCCTTTCAAGAATGTGTTCAAGTCTCACCTGGAATATATTGAATCAACCATAGGATGAAGGTAGTTGGCTCTATGAATACAAATTAGATAACAGGCTAACAGCCTAAGAGTGGAACCGAATATTTTACCTTCAATTCATAAGCATCAACAACTCCATAACTATCACTGCCCTCAAAAAACCCAGTATTAAATTTATTCTCTTGGCAAAGTTTAACAGCTTCATTCTTTAGCACTTCATTCCACATATCCAATTCTTTGTTTGATTCTGCATCAACCTATGCAAAGAGACGTCGGAGATTACATTTATGTTGAAAATGGTCACTGAATTGCCGCAAATCAGAGTTCTCTATAATTTAATGACCTGTCATGTTTGTGGTCTTCATCACTGAATACATATTAAAAATCAGTCAACCTCAGATATGAACCTGACATGAGTTTTAAATTCCCACTAGACACAGGATAGAGTATAAACGCTAAAGAAAGTAGAAACCATGCATGCTGAGTATGAGTACCATTCATTAGTTAAAAACATAAAAGTACCCGTAGGATAATTTTATGAATTTTTCATGAGAGCAAACATTTCATGAAGGAATTTCTTTTCAAAGTTGTAATCTATGAAAAGGAAAATGTCAGCAAGAGCAGTAGGTCAGCAGTATCAGTATACACTCATTGACCATGAAGTCATGACTTCGAATCCCCCCACCTCCAATTATTGTAATCTCAAAAAACAAAATCTGGGAAAAGAAGTTTTCAACCATTGAGAGAGAGAGTGGTCAATTTCTTTATGAATTTACCTTGGCAAATTTATGAAAGTCTCGAAGCTTTGCAGTCAAACGAAGGCAATGAATTGGCTCTGCACTTCCCTTGTATAGCTTTCCTTGTAAATTATCTCGTGATAAGGGAGAAGATAAATCTGTGCTTTCTTTATTTACTGACGGTGATGCCCTTGGGACTGAATCTGTAACATCCATATTACTGTCACTAGAGGCTCGTTCCTTACCACGTGGAGATAAACAATGAATATTGGTAGAACCCTGCAAATGGGACTCTGGAACACCTGAATCTTCTTTATCGGATTCCCCCAAAGGAAATTTGTCTATGATATTCATGAATGCTCGTAATGAGTTGTCTAACTTTTGGTGAAGGGTAAGTAAAAATATGTGAAATCCTTGCAAGTCCCTAAGAGCCGCACGAAACCCATATCGAAATTCATGAACAATAGAGCTCATATTCATAAGCTGCATACCAGTAGTTGAGTTCGAATCTTCTTGAGAAGGAAACCCCAATTTCCCTCCTGTAATATCATGTAGTAGATCAGAGGAGAACTCAGAACTATTAAGTAACAACTCAACTAACTTTGGGTAAATTGACTGGTCATTAGCACGTTTTCCAGCTGGAGGTCGACGAGGAACACCAGAGTCAATAGCCACAATGTTAAAATCACAAGGCATTGTTTCATTTGATACTCGACTTTTTACACTTAGATTACTAGATTTTGGGGACTCGACGATCTCACAAAGTTCAGAGGACTCTGATACCAGCCCTAAGTTAGAACTCTGTCTGCTGTCTACTGAAGTTGTCCTTCTTTCTTTTTGAAGCGTTGCAACAACTTTTGGTCTATACAGCTTAATGGCCGAATCAAACGCTTCCTCAAGTGTATTCATATTTGCACATGTCATTCTATCAACCAATAGCAAATTTGCAGAATTTCCACGCCAACGAAGAAGACGACAAGGGAGCCTATCTTCATTTCTGATAACAAGGTCCAATAACAAGATCCTTCCAATAGCAGCAGCTAATTCTTCAGCTATTTCCCTTGATTCAAATGCACTTGAACTTTCTAACAAAGGAGACCCATGTACATAGCTGCACAAATAGAGGCACCCTCTTTGTGAAGAAGGAATACAAAATTTCTCATTGAAAAACAACACATAATTTAACATCATGCTTCATGCACAACCATCATGGGGTGGCTCAAGTGGTCAAAGAGGGTCTTGGGGTGTATAAGGTGAAAGATTCAATCCATGGTAGCCACCTACATAGGAATTAATTCAATCCATGGTGACCACCTACCTAGAAATCCATGGTGCATAAGGTGATGGATTCAATTCATGGTGGCTCAAGTGGTCTAGGAGGGCCTTGTGGTGCTTAATTTTGAATATCATCGATAACTATTCCTACCGTACTTCTTTACTTCTCGATATTGGGCCATGATCCTTGGAGCATTTGGGTGGTCCATGGCTTTGCCTAATTGTACTTCGATTTTCCTTGCTCTTGTTATTGTGGGTCATTCATGTTGCTTGATAAAATTAAATTTGTACCAACCTATCAACAAAAGCTTTTCGATTGATTGGTGATTAACATGATTCAACATAAGGAGGTTATGTGTTCAAACCCCTGCCAAGTTGATTCTTCTCCAACTAATACCGATTTGCACAAGTTGTACATTTTCACATTTTAAAGTCCACAAGTTGGTTGATATATAAATAAATTTACTCCAACTTATCCATCCGTTTGAGGGGAAATAGAAGATGTTGTGGCTTGTTGGGTCTTCCTTAGGTTTTTATGTAGCCAAAACAATGGAAATTCTTAGAGAAATGGAAATAAGAATAAACCATATCCAGAGACAGGAAAGCAAAGTGAGGAGAGTTGAGAATGGAAGGAAGGAAGGAAGGAGTTAAGAATTGTACCTCATGAGAAAAAGGCATCTGCTAAATTCAAGTGCTTCCAATAGTTCAGAACATGTCATTTGAGCAACCTCATCACCCTCGAAAGAGGCAGCATCTCGAGCTTTCTCTGCAGCTGCTTTGATTTGGAGCCATTCGAGGGTGGAGTTATGGATAACTCTAGGCTGCGGAGTTTGAACCCCAAGGTACTTAGCAAATTCGTAACCGAGGCGTTCGGATTGGGTGGCCATTCTGGAAGAGGATATCTTGATAACAGCAGCAGCTTCCTTGGGGGGAGTATTGGTAGGGTCATCATAAGGAAGTTGGTGGAAGAGTGCAAAGAAAACGACTCCACCAGAATTGACAGTGACCTCAAGGGGCTTATTGATGAGGATGTCATGATCATCGGAATGTTCGGTGGCGGTGGTATTGGTATGATGTTCGGAGCGGTGAAGGGAGAGAAGGGAGTCCCAGGAAAAAGAGGAGGAGTCGATATCCAACATGGAAGCCTTAGCGAGTCTATCCAACAAATTCGTTTGCTGCTGGGGAGGTGGAGGAGGAGGAGGAGCAGCAGCAGCAGCAGTAGTAGTAGTAGAACTAGCAGCAGCGGTACAAGTTAGGGATTGATCAATGCTGCTGCTGCAAGAGGGCGGCGGCATATCCAAATGAGGGATGCTGCTGCGATGGCGTTTACGAACGACCTCAAGCCATTGGGAAAAGCTGGTGTATGCAGGAGCTGATGTTGCCATGCCACCCAACATGTGAACAACCTTAACACATTCAACAATGAATCAATGAATGAATGAAAGAAATCGAAATGCCAAGAATAAAAAAAAACACACACACACAGAGAGATAGAGAGAGAAATAGATCCCCACCCGGGAAGTAAGGGCGAGGGGGAGAGATGCCAGGTCGCGATCAGGCTCGTCGGATCCCAGATCCAACTCCAACTCCTTACAACCACTACTACCACTACTAATAATATTCTGTTTTTCCATAATATCAATATCAATCAACCCGAAACCCCCTACCACCACCAGCAGCTATAATATCAAATCAATATTCTGTTTCAGCGCATCTACGTTGGTTGTTGGTTGTTGCTGTTGTTATTACCAGATCTCTCGATTGCCTTTCCGTTTCCTTCTTACTTCTCTTCCTTTGAAATTATGTATATTAAAAATGAATAATGGAAATGGAAATGACAATTTCGCCCTTGGGCACTGTGACTAGTTACTGCTTTTTTAGAGATAGATAGATAGATTGTGAATCGCCACTCATTCCATTGGTACAACACCATACCTGTCTCTCCCTCCATCTCTTTCTCCTTCTATGGCTTCCGTTTCAGCTACTTCTCTGCGCTTTCTTCACCCACTGCCGAAGCAACATTCCAGCGTTAACCAGGTGCGTGCTGCTGCTGCTTTTCCCCTAATTCTCCTTCTCCATCTAATTTGGATTCTGATCATAATTGTTGTTGTCAAGGAAGACTTTGAAATCCTCCTTCTTCTCTCCTCCTTCTCCTCCTCCTTTACGTGACAACATGAATCCAACAAGAAGAGGAAGAAGAAGAAGAAGAAGAAGCTGTGCAAGTGTTGCCCCTCAGTTCTCCATGCGCCTCGCTCCTAATTCCAAACAAGCCGCCTACATCTGCCGTGACTGCGGGTGGGCATCACTACTTCTTCACTTTCTCTCCATCTCTCTCCTTTCTTTTTAGGGAAAATTGCAAAAACCACCCTTAAACTATGCCTTTTGTAACAATTACACACTTAAACTATTAATTTAGATCAATATGACTGGCTTTGGGCATGTCGTAATGGAGGTAAAGATTGCAATTATTAGACATGCTCTTCCTCGAGGATATGAGGAGAGTCATTTTGAAAGAAGTTTATTTTATTTTTATTTTAAGAGAAGAAAGACCATGAGAGATAGTGGAAAATGAAGAAGACGAAGGATTTTTTTATATATGACAATTTTACCCTCCAATATAATATTCAAATTTAAGTTTGGAGTTAGATTGCAACACTTGTCAAACTTTAAGGGGTGTAATTGATCAAATTAATAGTTTAAGTGTGTAATTGTTACAAACCTGATAGTTAGTTTAGGGGTGGGTTTTGCAATTTTCCCTTCTTTTTACTTACTTCATATCCAATGCAATGTAGGTACATTTACAACGATAGAACTCCTTTTGAGAAATTGCCTGATAACTATTTCTGTCCTGGTATGTACGCTGCTAACCTAATCCATTCATTTCTCTCTCTGCACCGCATCTAAATTTCCCAACAACTACTTTCCTCCAGTTTGTGGTGCTCCTAAGCGAAGATTTAGGCCTTATGAGAAAACGGTCACTAAAAAGGACAACCAATTGGATGTCAGGAAGACCAGAAAGGCCCAGATCCAGAAAGATGAAGCTATTGGGTAAATACTCTTTATTCATCATGCTTATTACATACTCTTTATTCATTCATTCACTCATTATCTACAGGAAGCTGCTGCCTATTGCCGCTGCAGTGGGAGTCGTAGCACTTGTAGCTTTGTACTTGTACCTCAATACCGTCTTTTAGACCACAACATCCCCGCTGCCTTCCCTTCTTCCTCACCCTTCATTGATTTTAATATTATATTTCTGTTCTATCCAAAGACCCTCGAATATTTGCTTTATTATTATGCATTTACTGTGAGCATTTATTTCATTTTGTTTGTGCAATCAGAGTACAAAGCTAGCTACGAGTGCTTGTAACTTGAACATTCACAGAGTCAGAAACCCCACTAAGACAGGGACCAACACTAGATGATGAACTGCTTTTCAAACTGTTGCTCAGTGAACAAAGAAGCATATGCTTGAGCCTTGTAACTTGCCTGGCCTGATATTTATTATAACAGAATAAATCGATTTTCATATCTGCACCTCTCAGTCCATGCTTGTAACTTGTCTAGCCTTTTACTTTTTTGTTTCATTAAAAACTTTGGTTAGTATAGCAGTAAGCAGAGCATGGCGGGTAGTGTTTCCACTCTTTCTTTTTTCTTTTTTCTTTTTTTTTTTTTTGTGTTCCTTTTATCACGCCATTCCTTAATTTCGGTTTTTTTATAACTAAAAAATTTAGACCTTTGCTCTTCTACACTTGAAAGTCCACTTAATTTGTCTCTAAATTGTAACACGGAAATAAATCATAGGATCGAAAGCAAAATTGGAGGTGGTCTGCGAACCTGATTAAAGGGATCCCATTTCAAGACAGCTTAAAGTTAATGAGAAGTAAGAATTCATTCTAGATATCACTTCACTACTACGGGCAGGAAAAGTTTCACAATAAATGAGGGGTTTTACTGGATCACTCTATAGTCGTTAGTTTTGTAGTTAATTGTTGTTGTCATCATCATTATTTATAGTCCAAATAATTTCCAACGATTTTCTTGATATTTAAATGTCATATGATTAAATAGTATGCTCGTTAAGAAAAGTTGAGGTGTGTATAAGATGATCCGAATACTTTTGGATATCAATAAAAAATTTAATATTGGCAAACAAGTGAAACACAGCAAAAGAAAAGTCCCACGACCTTTCACAACTTTTTTTAAATAAAAAACCATTCCTTCATTGAGATAAAAAAACATGGAGTAATAGCTCATCCGACACAAATGTGTGCTGGTGACCAAATTGTCATGAGTTTAAATCTCCCTATCTCTATTTATTGTTGAATTTAAAAAAAAAACATAAAAAGGTAGACAAACCAAGCCCTGAAACAATAGGAACTGGACCTGACTAAAGAAACGGACTGCAATCCAAAAAAGACCAATCAGACAGACGAATCTAACCTCAGGCTGGAGCATAAAATTGATAGCAGTTGACAGGTTGACGGCATATAGCTTAGATATAGGAATCGGTGTAGGTCCAAGGCCTTTTTGATGTATGGTTGATCTCCAAAGAATGGTACTATGGTCGTAGGGCACTGAATTTCAAATTTTAAGAAAAACAATTCTCCCATGACACATCTATGACTATCACAATCTGCTGCAATGTTAATATCAAACCATATTTAATAAAAGTATGGAAACATAAGCACTGAATCATCTAGACACCAAGAGGGCAGCGGCATGTTCTCTTGGGGTAAGAAGTATAGCGTCGAGGAGGATGTGGATGATGATTACTATGTTGCGGAGAACTCGAGGGGAAGTCCATTGAAAGAGCAAAGCTTGAAAAAGTTCAATACATTCCTAGGTAAGAAGTATACGTTCGCTTGAGAAAGTTCAATACATTCGCTTGAAAACTAGAACATGGGGAAACCAGGATTCTTGTGACTCTATATTTACTCTTTTATCATATCTTGCATTTTCTGGACATCATTATATTATAGCTTCATATTTCTGATCTTTTTTTCTTCTTCCATATCTCTCTCTCCTTTTAACTGTGAAATAATATGACTCTTTCCGAAAAGAATAATTGCTAAACTCTTTCGTCATTGAAGAATAAGACTCTTCAAATTCTGAGAGTTCAAGGTTTGGAAATATAAGAACAATCTCTCTGACTTACTAAGACAGGGAATATGGAGATGGAAGTAAGATACAAAAGTCTGAAATCAAAATCAACTGAAACCAAGTAAGATCACAACAATTACCCGTGCATTATTAATAGACCAAAAAATCATAAAGATCGCATGCATGTCACATATGGGCACACAGCTACAAGTGATACAGATTCGGAAACTTTTTCCACTATTCACACAATCACAACCAAGTGGCCTCTACCTTCCCCTTCCCCTGCTACCAACATTTATCAGACACATAAAAACAATTTTTCATTTCAGCTCCGTTTCCTTTTCTTTCTAATCCAACTTCTGAGGATCTTCTTCTTCGCGCAGCTGCTTTTGGGCCTCCGCCGGGAAGTATTTTATACCAATCAGATCACCAACTCGACTGATAACCTGTCAAACATTTCTTAAAAAACTAATTCAACTGACAGACAACATAGTATCAATCCAGAAAAGTTACTCAAGAGGCACCTCTCACTCTTGAACAGACATTTTGCAGCCGGATACTACAACATCTAAGAATTGTAAATTTACTAAATTTGGTTCCGAAACTTTCACAAAATGTCAAATACATCCCTATATTTTGATTGGGTCGAATAGACAAGTAGATTATTTGATTTTTTTTCAAATTGATTGATTGGTTAGATAGAAAGTTCAATTTTATGTCTATTAGGATCCTAAATTTTCAATTTTGTGTCTAAGGTTTAGGAATTTTTTTTTAAAATTCATGACAATCCAGACGCGCCTCGACTAATGTCACGGGACATACCGCCTGACCCGTAGGAGATTAATTCCTAGGTAGGTGGCCACCATGGGTTGAACCCATAACCTCTTATACACACCAAGATCCTCTTGACCACTAGCCCAGGATGGCTGTCTAAGGTCTAGGAATTTTGAAAAACTTCAAGATTGATCAAGGCCATTAAAAGATAAAGGACCTAATAGAAATTGCTTAAAGTTCAAAAACTAAATAGACACAATCTAAAAACGTTTAGGAACTTTGGACTTTTGAAAATTCAAAAGATCAAATGGATAAAAATCTGAAAGTTGTATGATTAAACTTGTAATTTAACCAAACTAATAACTTCTCGTACAGTATTTGTTCCCTCACAAATTCACCAAGAGTTGACTTCATTAAAAATTTCTTCACAAAAATAGAATTAATTAAATTGAATAAAAAGAACAATCTTCTCGACCAAGAAGCAATGGAAGTCATTAGGAACAAGCAATTCGACGACTGTAACTTCCAAGTTCTATCAACAATTTAGAACTGCTGCTATTAAATGAAATATCCGATAAGGCAGCTACAAACTGTGTTGAATAATTGCATAGGCTCTTTATTGTCATTTTGTCATTATTTTCTCACTAATTTCCTGCCACAAGATAGTTTTCTTAAATAACTCCGTCCAGTTACAGTAAACGGCTTTATTTTGATGCTTCATTTATTCTTTTTTATGGTGACACTTTTAAATCAAGTAGGCACAAAACATTGCAAAGTTCAGCATTTTTTTCAGCCGAGGTACACAATTTGAAAAGGAGAAAACAGAAGAACCAACTACATAAAAGACATTTAAGTAAAAAGTTATAGCAAGAAACCAAAATAAAGGCTGACCTCTAAGGCTTTGAGAAGGTCATCCTTCGTATGCGATGCAGATATGCAAATGCGAGCCCTTGCCAGAAGAAGTGGTGTAGCTGGAAAAGCAACAGTGACAACTGCAACCTGTCCAACCACAAGCAACATACTCACCTTGAGAAAACTTCAAAGAGAATTTCTACAATGAATGGAACCATTCATTCTAGCTACATAATGCACTTACTTTCTGCTTGAGGCATTCCCTAGAGAAGGCAGGAATCTTTGCAGGGTTGTAAAGCATTATAGGCATGACAGGAGAATCATTATCTCCTAAAACTTCAAATCCCATTTTCTGTAACTCGGACCTAAAAAAGTTACTGTTTTCACGTATCCTAGCAAGTTTCTGAGCACCTGTTTAGTGAATGAAAGAAATATTTTGTTTATAAATCAGAAACCTTTAGTTTAAGGACAACGTGAATATACTAATACGATGGGCCTATGAACAAAAACTATTCTAACCTCTACTAGAACCATCCTCTCCAAGAATAACTTTTATAGAAGATATGATTTGCTGAGCACTCGGTGGTGATATAGAAGTTGCATAGAGATGAGCAGGACAGGTGTACTTCAGATATTTTATAAGTTCCTGAAATTAAAAAAAAAATGCTATTTTTGATCGTGATGAAAAAAAAAGAAAGAAATTTCATGCATTGAGAAAATGAATAAAGAAAGAGTACAAAGTACTAGATACAAAAAAACAGATACAAACAGCTCAACCCAAAAATAAAAGCCACAGAATTCACAAAACATGTAAGCTAACAAGACAACTTAGAAACGGGGAACTAAATAAATGCAGCTCAGTTGAAAAAAATGTCTTGGTTAGAAAAGATTGCAAAAGCCTTTGAGGAAATCACCCATCTATAAACAGATCAAGTAACTCGCACTTTGCCTCCACCCATCTAGAATGCTCCTATGGAGATAGAGTACCGGATCTGATTTCTGATCTAGAATATCAATTTCTGTTAGCAATGAAGCTTCTGATCGCGATGAATTACTGAATTAAATGTTCTAAACCACAAAATAAAACTTTAAGACGTCATGCCAATGCAAAAAAAGTTGGAAGAGACAGCAAAAAATTAAACAAACTGATAGTTCTGACCGATACGGGCTGGTTCATTTCCTATTAGACTGCTTGTATGCATGAGATAAGCAGACTGGAAAAGATTGCCAGAAGAGAAAAAAGTTCGACTGCCTGATATTTCCCCAATTGGTTAGCAGTAAACTCTAGGTTGCACAAAAATATAGAAGGGACAAAAGACCAATACTTGTTGTGATTAACGGTAGGAATTAAAAGTGTGAACAAAATTACTGCTAGAGTCTTGTACACAATTTTGTTCAGCAGTGTTTTAAAAAGCTCAAGGCACACTATGGCACAATGACCCTTTGGGGTCTGAGGCGCAAGCTTTTTTTACTTGAGGCGCACCATGCATAGAAAAACAAAAAAAAAATGTACACATACACAAAACATATATATTAATCTCTTTTAATATAGACTTTTTTACATAGTCAACCCATAAAAAACATGAAACATTAAAATATTAATTCCAAATAAAAATCTAAGTCCTAAAGATCAAACTTGTGATCGCTAAATACATATTAATCTCCATCCACTCCTTCATGGACGATAATTAGAGAGAACCGAGAACTGGATTGGTGATTAGGGTTGAAGATTAGGTTTTAATTGTTTTTTTAAACATAAAACTTTGAAGTAATTGTTGATTGAATTTGAAATTGAAAAAACAAATAGGGAAAAATGAGTAAAACATTACCGTTTTACTTAAATTTTAAATAAATAAAAAAAGTTTTCAAGACGCGCCTAAGGGCTTTATGAAAAGGTGCATGCCTGAAAAGGCGAGGCGCCAACATTGAGCTTGGAGCTTTTTTGAGCCTGAGGCACTTCTTTTGGGGCTTTTTAAAGCATTGTTCAACAGTATCATAGATTTCACTTCTTTTGTGTTAAAAGTACATATTTAATAGAAAAAAGATTGAACCTTAGATCCTGCTATGTAGCCTCCACAAGATCCAAATGACTTTGTAAAAGTTCCCATCATGATATCTACATCAGCTGTGTCCACTCCCAAAAGCTCACAGACACCTCTGCCTGTTTTTCCAACTGCTCCAATGCTGTGAGCCTCATCCAAATAGACATAGGCCTAAAAATAAAGAGAAAAACGAAATGCTAGAAGGTAAAAGCAGATATCTAAATTGATAAAGGAGAATAATTGATTGAACATGTTTCCATAGATCTTTAATTCAGTCTCAAGAGTGTCTGTGCATATGCATCTTCTATCAACATTTGAAGTGTCATGTATTACCAATGCTTCTCTTCCTTTTTGTTTTTTATTTTCCATATCGGTAATCCCACAATAAAGAATATATTCTTGGATTAGTGAAAGAGAGAAATTTTAGGCCAGGGGAGGGACAGTATTCCCGGTGGTCCGAGTGAAAAGTTATTGCATATTACTTTATATTTCTTGCAAATGGCAACAATTTCTGGGAGTTTGCATATTTCCCCCTCCATGCTGTATATGCCTTCTACAACGACAATGATCTTCTTCCAAGGCCTGTGTGTCCTGGGTTGACCATCCGCAATCTGCTCCCTCAAAACTTTATCCAAATGTGATGGAGCTAAAAGTGGGGAAAAGGGAGTCAGAAATTAGTGTTACAAGTGGGTGAGGTTGCGTTGTATAACATAAACACACACTTACTATTATGTTGAAACACACGAACGGTAGCTCCTGATCCGCGAGCACCATTAACTATTGAATTATGATTCAATGAATCACTAATAATTAGGCCTCCCTGGAGTTGAAGAGAAATGGTGAAGAATTGGAATTTATGAATTAGAGAGCAATAGTATAGAGTACATATGGGTTTAGTTAACCTTGGCTATTAGGACTGGAAGAATGGCAGAGTTAGTTGCGTAGCCCATACCGCAGACTAGAGCAGCCGGCTTTCCAACAAAGTTGGCGACACAGAGCTCCAACTCTTGATGGAGGGAAGTGGTTCCTAATAAATAAAAAAGATGAATTTGGGGAGTGCAAGGAAGGAAGGAATGGTAGTTAGTTAGTTAGTTAGATAGGGGTACGTACCTCCATCAACACGGGGACTGCAGGTGCTTGGAGAGAAGGTTTTTAATGATTCAATGACACGAGGCGTGCAATATTCATCGGCAGCGGCAAAGCCTAGATAGTTGTAGGATCCCAGGTTTAGACACCTTGAGACATTGGTGGTTCGCCTGTATGTATGTATGTATGTATGTATGTATGTATGTATTATTAAATTGCAGGAGGGAATAATGAATGAATGAATGAATGAAGAGACGCTAAACTTGAGGGTCTTGTTATAGTCATTAGAGTAGCGTTCAACCACATCAATCCAAGCATCGGGTGGACTCGATATAGGTCGTCCGAAACAGTCCTAAGCATCACGATGAAAGCAGTAAGTAGAGAAACCAAGATTGATAGAGATTGTAAAAGGATGGATGTACCTGGATGCGAAGATAGAGGCGACGGATGTAGAAATCCTCGAGCCCTAAGCAGATCGGAGCGTAGCCCTAAGAAGAATGGGAATGGGAGAATTAGGGCAGAATGAATGAAAGAACAAGAACAAGAACAAGAAAAAGAAATAGATTACCTGAAGATTGCTAGCGTTCCACCAATCAAAAATCTTCCTGAAGAAATCGCGAAATTGACCAAACGCGAAGAGGAGGCCATAGCTGAAGTAGGTGGTTAAGGCGGTCAAGTACGGGATGGTAATCATCGCAAACTGGGAACCTCTCTTTCTTTCCACCTCGATCTGGAACTACCTGTGCTTTACTCCCTCTCTTATACAACAACCTACTTCTAATTTCTTAATTCTATTCATTTTGCCTAGAGCAATAGCTCAAGCAGCATCAATGTACACATCGTGTTCTTTAATGTCTTCAAATAAAATGTTTTTATTTCATAAGCTCTACATATTTGCAAGATCTCGCTGTATTCTCTATCCTTAACTCTAGGCTATGCCTGCTACTACAACCGAGTTATATTTGGATTCACGAGCTTTTCAAGGAGATGCACATTCCTTTTACAACACCACCTTTCCTTCATTGTGCAACTCACCCCAAATTGAACTATACGGTATATTAACACAGATCAACAGCTTGCACATGGATTCACTACTTGTATTCCAAACTCCTGCTCTTTTGATCTTGGGATGAGTTCGATGGGATAGTTGATCAAAAGCTTGGACTTTATGAATATACTCCTCTTGAAATCTCGAGTTTCGAGACCTACTTATGACATTAATTTATCTACCTCTCAATTGTGTCGGATATATTTGTGATCATACAAAAAGATATTTGTTATATCAGTTTTTTTGTTATTTTATTTTATCAGAGAATCGTGCATTTGGTAAAAAGAGTTCTCTATCCTCTCCTCATCATTGTCCCAATTGGATACAACCGTGATTAAATTTTTAAGTTTGTGTTTGATAATTATTTTATCTTTAGTTTTTTGTTTTTTAAATTTAAGCTTAGAGCAATGATTTTACCATATATTTTTTCTTATTTGGATATCCACATGTTATCTATATATTTTTAAAAACCAAATCAAAATTTGAAAGGAAAAGAAAAAAAAATAGTTTTCAAAAGCTTGTTTTTGTTTTTGAAATTTGATTAACAATCACCTACTATCTCAAGGAAATATGGATGCATCGTAAAAAATATTAACATATTGCACGAAGTTTGAGTAAATATAAACTTAAATTTAAAAAATCAAAAATTAAAAACTATAGTCCCGATAACTATTTTATATTTTGTTTTTTAAATTTAAAGGGAATTTGTCCGCATATTTTTTGCTCTTCATTACAATTGAAGCACATCTTTAAAAATAATTTCACTCACCACATTTTGCCCAAAATTGCTATTCTAACATCATTAGACTTCTATTAGTTCAACCGATAGATTTTAGACTTCTATTATTTTAAATTGATAGACTTCAATTAATTTTGAGTGATTAAACAATGTAAATTGATAGACTTCAATCATTTTTGTGCCACAAATGAATAAGTTTGAAAATTGTGCTATACATGAAATTATTTTGTTTTTTTTAATATACATGCAAAATCCCCAAATTTAAACATACAACAACTATTTTAGCATAGTTTTTTCTTATTTTGATATCTACATCTTACCTATATTTTAAGAATCAAAACCAAAATTTCAAAACAAAAAAAAGTAGCTTCCAAAAGCTTGCTTTTGTTTTTGAAATTTAGTAGTATTCACCTACTTTCTTAAGAAAAGATTGATACATTGTAGGAAAGATAGTGCAATGATAAGAAATTTGGGTAGAAATAAGCTTAAATTTATAAACAAAAAACATGGTTATTAAACGGAGCCTAAATGGTTATCAAATGGGGCTAAACATCTATAAGTTTTGTTAACTGAATTTGTTTTGATGCCATACAACTTTTTGAATATTGGCCGAGGTTTACGGAGTTACATATATTGGCACCGTATTTATATATAAAGAAACGTAAATGGTCCACCTTGGCTAAGATAAATTAGATGGGACACTCATGTATACATCAAAATTAAATGATAAAGGGAAATAATCGTCTTAATTCACTACACATAGAGTAGTCTTGATCTTATATAGATCATTTCACATACATGTATGTAATTGCGTAGAGATATGAAATTTATCATGAATTGGTCGTTTTGGGAGATGAGATAATTTTCAGAAACCACCCTCGGCAAGACAAAAAATAAGGCAACTGTTGAAATATAATAGAAGTTGTGTTTATATATATAATAATATTTAATTTTGAAAAAAAAGAAAGAAAGAAAGAAAATTTGTGAGAGATAGAGAAGAGGCCAAAAAGGTGGGTAAAGCGGTTGTGCAAGGAAACAAAAAGGAGGATGCAATTAAACCAGTAAAAATTGAAACTCAGACGCGTTGACGGGCATTTATGACAGTCAGTTATTTTTGTTGTTGTTCTGGGTCGATATTTTGACTAATTTGATGCAATGTAATGTACCAAAAAGAAAAAAAGAGTAAGGTATATATATAAAAAAAGTCCACATCACTAATATTACACACATATATATAAAAAAGAAACTAGCTGACTCTAATTAACCCTGACCCTGATGTTCCTGACCAAGCCTAGATTGGACAACATATATCCATTAGGCAGGCAATAACCTGGGTGGCATTGTGTTGGTAGTTAGCTACATATGTTGTTGATTAATATTGTTGTTAGAAGTGGGCCTGGGTAGATTTACAGAGATTATGGTGAGTATGAGGAGGCAGATGACAGCCAAATAAGAGATGGCAATGGAAGTGGTGAGCTGATTACAGAACTTGGCAAAATGATCACAGATGGGTGCCCACCCGGTGTGGGTGTTGCCGTACTTGCCTACAAACCCGATAGCCGTGGCAGCAACGCATCCACTCATCACCAATGCCATCATCAACTAATTCATTCATGATTAGAATTAAAATAAAAAAAAAAAAAAGAATGGAAGGAGTACATATATGTGTATATGTTATTATACATACCAAATCGTGGAGAAAGAAGATGTGGTTAGTTTGATTGCGCCTTGATAGGAAAAGAAAGCAGAGGGATAGAAGAGAAAAACCGCATGCAATAGCGTTAGCGAAAGCAAAGAACCTGCATATATATGATGAAATTAATTAGAGATGGATGTAATGAGGGGATGATGAGAAATAATTAGAATAATAATAATAATAATAATGGAATACTTGAAAGCAGAGGAGTAGGTGTATCGGGCGTCAAAAGGGATGCCGAAAATGACAACGGATTGCTTGGCGGTGAGGATGATGGAGGTGGCGGCCAATGTGGAGGAAAAAACCAAGGCTCTCAGGAGAATCTGAGAACAAAGGCAAAGCTTGGTCTGCTGCTGCTGCTGCTGCTGGGACTTGGGCAATTCCACTTCCATATCGCTCATTATATCAATCGGATCGGATCGGAGAAAGGAAATGAAAAAGAAGAGAAGAGTGTGTGGGGGTATTAATAGCTACCTAGCTTTCTCCACATCCCCCACCACGTACATATATATAAAACTCTCACTTTACACGTTTAATTTTCCTCTGCCTCCAATCACCCTCATTTTCCGCACCCCTCCCCCACATCTCTCTTGCTTTGCTTTGCTTTCTTTCTTTTTACCCTAAACTCAACTAATTCCTTCCCATCCCTCCCCCCACAATCTCCAACGCTCAACCTGCCACACACTCTATAACTTCCTCAAATTTTTGGACTATTCTAATTCTCTATTTTTCGACCATCAACACTCTCACTCCCATCTTCCCCACTCTTCTTTTTTCCTTTATTCTTTTGATTTCCATTCCATACTTTTACACTTTTTTTAGTATAAGTTGGAGAAGGAAGATTACACATACCGATTCTAGGAATCAAACTCGTGATGGTCCGAATAAATGATTTAGCAGTATGCAAAACATATGACTCCCTCTCATTTTCATACTTACGCCTATATTGGTCAATCAAAAACAAGTATTGAATGTAGGCATCAAGCTACGTTTTTTAAGGACTAATATATTCATAAAAAAATTTAAAAAAAATAAAACAATGTTCGTTAAGTTCAAAAAACAATATAGATGAATAAAATGGAAAATTTTACTCAATATAGATGTATAGTAATAGTCTATCAAAAGTGAAATATTGCCCAATTTTTATTTTCTAAAGGGACATGCGGCCCAATCCATCAGAATTATCTATGTTCATTAATTACCTTCAACGGAACTAGAACAAGAGAACAAGATTGAAATGTACCAGTTTTTAAATAAAGGACCAAAATTTAACCGAGGGTCAGTGACGCAGTTGATTATCTTATCTGGTTTTTAATCCATTGCAACTCCACATTCACGAGTTCGAACCCAAAAATCGGTATTTGACTCTCATATTATTTGAAAGTAATTGTACCTTTACGTAGAGTTTGTTGGTCCTCTACTCCCACCTGTATTAAAAAAAAAATGTTTCAATTTCAATTTTTAAATTACGTTGACAGGAATGGGAAGTGAGTAAAGTTGTTTTAAAATATTTTGAAAACCTTGCCAGAAATGGAAAAGAAGCAAAGTTAAAAAGAAAACGCAATACAAATAATTTTTTTTTTTTTTGAGTACCAATACAAATCAATTTATTGTATTAAGATAATCACGAGAGCATTTAAATCCATTTATTAACCATTAATTGAGTTTTAAAATATGAATTGAGACATTTTTTAAAGTTCAAATTCGAATCAAAATACACGATAAAATCTGGCCAACAAATAAGCATGTTAATTTTAATAGCAATGCACTGAACTTTTTTCAGATCCAATAATTAGTTTAACAAGACTTTCAAATCTTGAGGATGTATTGGAGTGGCCGATTAAACGGTAAATATATTAATTCTTATTTTGAGAAAAAGAGAGAAAAATCACTGACCTTTAGCTTTAGGCTTTACGAATTAGCAATATTCCATCGGTTTGTTGAAGTAGGCACTGTCGCCATCGCTAGATTTGAGGTCATAGCTTCATCAGGTATAGGCGTCGGAGATGTACTAATCCTAACCTCCTCTCCTTTTGTTGTGATTCCACTCTTTCTCCAAAACCCAAAAAAAGAAATTTCGTATTCAAATTATAGGCCATGACCATACGCGTTGAAGCACCAGCATTGGCACGCGACAATGATTTCTCACCAAATCCATGGGGAAACTATACATTTAATTTATCTAGCATATTAAGTGTTACATAAATTTATTTACAAACAAAAATATAAAAAATATTCATATATCAAAAATATTTATATATTTGTATAATACTAAATGTAGAGTTTCTCGGGTTAGTGACGGAGTTGGTTACCTTGTCTGGTGTCATTTCAACTTTATAAATTGTCTCCAAAAAATTAGGGAGTGTTTGTTTGATATATTTATGTAGGATTTAACTTAAAGAATTATATTGAAGAGTTATATTGTATAGTTAAAAATTGAGAGTTGTAACTAAAAATTCGTTTGAATGTAATTTTTTGTAGAATAATTAAAGTAAAAAAACTTTATAAATTTGAAAGGCATAATTAATAGTTAAGAATGAAATGATTAAAAATAAATTATTTTGATTGATTTGAAAGAAAATATTAAAAATAAGTAGTTATAAATGATTTAATAATTATAAATAAATGGTTAGAAATTAAAATTAATTTTAAAAGTAAAACATTTGAATATAATTTTGGAAAAGAGTAAATAACTCTTAATTCTAGCCGTGACATTTTTGAGGGACATTGTTTCATACTTTTCCATCAAAACCGACTCACCTTCCTAGAAAAGGGAGGAAAAGGGGGAGAATTTAAACCTCCCATTTATGAAAAAAAGGGAGGGACAATATAGTGTTTTGGATTGGTGACGTCATGAATTGTATGTGGGCTGGGCTGATAAGGCCCAAAAGAAATTGATGTATTATTATTATTATTGGACGTGAGTAAGTGGAGAGGGATGGGGGTGTTGATTGTATTGTGTTCTCGGTTGCTGGTTGAAATTAGGGTTAGAGAGAAGGGAAGAAGATGGTAGACTTTGGTCGCGTTCAAAAGGAGCTCCAAGAATGCAGCAAAGACATGGAGGGTTCGGGCATTAGAGTGACCCCCAAAGCCGACAGTCTTTCCCATCTACTCGGCATCATTCATGGCCCTCCAGCCACTCCTTACGAAGGTGGCACCTTCCATATCGACATCACATTGCCAGGTCCTTCCTTATTCTTTCCCACACCCATTTCACCATTACCATTTTACCACTTTACCCCTTTACCATTACCGTTTCCCCCCCTTGCAGATGGATATCCATTCCAGCCCCCCAAAATGCAGTTCGCTACCAAAGTCTGGTAACTACCGCCTTTTCCCCCTTTCTATTATACCTCTTCTTCTTCATGTTTGCTTATCAACTTACTTATAGCCATGGATGAATGCTTCCCCTTTTTCTTTTCAACTCAATTTCAAAATACTCATTCAATCCCCCCATTTACTTACTACTGGCATATGTTTCTCTGAATTTATATATGAAGGCACCCTAATATCAGTAGTCAAAGTGGGGCTATTTGCCTGGACATTTTGAAGGATCAGTGGAGCCCGGCACTTACGTTGAAGACCGCCCTGCTTTCTGTGCAGGCATTGCTTTCTGCTCCTCAACCTGATGATCCTCAAGATGCCGTCGTCGCACAGCAGGTATATTCTATCTCACCGCATTTATGTTCTTTTTCTTCTGCTTTGGGATGTTGGTTTTGGAGTTATATATATATCAACTTTAGTAAACCAACCCCCAACACACAACATTCCTGCAGTATCTTAGAGACTACCAGACCTTTGCCAGCACAGCTCGATATTGGACTGAAACTTTTGCCAAGGCGTCGTCTCTTGGTGTGGAAGAAAAGGTTAGAGTACTTTTATAGCTTGTTGTGTGCATGAGCAATCATATAGTTTTAAGTTTAATGGGTTGGCCTGACCTGACCTGACCTGGTGGTCCGAGAGGACTTTGGTTATTCAAAAGGTTATGGATTCAATTCTTGATGGTCACCCATCTAGGACATAATTTCTACAAGTTTTCTTTATATTCCAATGTTGTTAAGTAACCTATTTTAACTCAATTTGCTTCATAGTCCCGAGGTAGGCATAAGTTAACCTAGACACTCAGAAGATCATATAGTTTTGAGTTTGAGGAGTAATTCTCCAGTTAAGGTGCCTGTTCACTGAACATTGATGGTCAAGGAAATGGTGCAGGTTCAAAAACTTGTGGAGATGGGGTTCCCGGAGGCTCAAGTAAGGGGCAGTTTGGAAGCTGTGGGTTGGGATGAGAATTTGGCACTGGAAAAGCTCTGCTCCGGCTGAATTTTCACTCGGCCTCCAACTAACCATGAGTATATACTGGTCCAAAGGGTCGTATTTTTATATCATAAGCTTATAGTTTCTCTCTTTTTTTTTTTCTTTTTTTTTTGAATTCACGAGCTTATAGTTTATTTAAAAACTTCTGTTTTTAGTTGCTAGTTGCCATGTTCTTATTTTTCTTAACGTGGAGGGTCTCCATAACCTACTGCACCCGTGCCCCTTTCATATTCTCTTCTATGAGATTAATAAATGAGGGGTTATTTTGTGTGATTATGAATGAGAGGTTATTTTGACTGATTATAAATTTAAGTTTTAGTAATAGCTCGTTTGGATTTGATTGTAAAGGGGTTACCGTTAAAAGCTCGTTTGGATGATGGTTTTTGTAGAGAGGTTACAGATAATAGCTTGTTTTGATGTGATTAGAAGAGTGATTATTTTAAAGAGTTAGAAATGAGTTATTATTTTGAAGGGTTAGATTGGTGGTTATAAATGAATAATTAGAAATGTGTGGTTAGAAATGAATGATTATTTTGAATGGTTAAAAATGAGTGATGATATAGCTTGTTTAGATGCTATGGTTTAAATAGAAGTTGGAGAAACTCATTCTTAATAGCTTGTTAATTGCTTCAAACAAACACTTCCTAACAACACCTCCTAACGTACACCTCCTAACGTGCTTCTAATTCTGGTCTACCGTGGAGTTGCAGTTCATAACTTATTATATATAATTCATGGTTTTTTTAAGACATAATTCATGGTTTCTTTTGTACTTACAAAAAATGACTTCTTTTTGTAAAACTAAACTTAATTTGAAGTACCATTGATAATTATTATCCCTAAAATTCAAAACCGAAGGTATTATCATTAAAATTGAAAGAAAAATAAAATGGTAGCGTGGATTTTCTAGTAAAAAAGATGTTGGGTAGGAAATGTCCACCAGTCATGTTGGGTTAACATTGTTAAATTTATTTTGAATTCAATTGATTTGATAGTCGCTTGGGTTAAAATTATCTTCTTTTGTCTGAAAATGTTATAATTAAACTTTTTTCTAAAGTATTATAATTATACAAATAATCTGTGGTTCAAGATTAATAGATCATGGGCATGGATTCCTTTTAACTATCGTCAACTTAAATTAACCAAGAGTTAAATACTAAATTCAGGTCCAATCAAACAATAAAATCATTGAATTCAGACTCTTTTAATTACATAAGTGATTCTTGGTCAATGTATTTAGAATCTTCTTTTTGACGTAACAAACTTTATCTAAAAAAAAAATAATATAATAAACTTTAAAGTGAAGATTAAACAATAGATTGTACAACAATTTTCTTATATTTCATAAAGTTGTTTTCAATTATTATAAAACTACTGTAGAAAAGAAAAACACTTTTGACTGGGTTGATGTTGGAAAGTCTGCCATAGCTCGTTCTCTTTGGGATCCGAAGATTTTGAGGGATTTCAAACCCTAAGGGTGCGTTTGGGGCACCGGTTTGGTTATTATAGATGGAAGGTTATGATAAACGGTGGGTTATGATAAACGGTAAGTTATTATAAATAGTGTTTGAGGGGCAAGTTATTATAACAGGGATTATGATAAATGGTGTTTGGGAGGCTGATTATGTAACAAAAAGTAATATATGTAAGGTGTAGATAAACGGGCACGTAGGTTTAGATAAACTGGCACACAGGTTTAGGTAACTACCGTTTATAATAAACGGTGGGGCAAACACCGGTTGGGTTATTATAACCAACTCGGCCGTTTACATAAACGGGGGCCCAAACACACCCTAAGGGTGTGTTTGCCCCCACCATTTATTAGAAACAGTGGTTACCTGCGTGCCCGTTTATTTAAACTTTACATATATTATTTTTTGTTACATTTATCATAATCCTTGTTATAATAACCTGTTCCTCAAACACCATTTATAATAACTTACCGTTTATCATAACCTCCCGTCTCCAAACACACCCTAACAAATTACGATTTTGTTATATAGTAAGAGAAAGATTTGTATGTTAGTAAACTTCCAAAACAGAAGTTTAGATACATTGATTGTAAATCTTTGGCATATTCCAAACGAAATTAAAAAAGGAAATCAGAATATGAGAGGGGTAAAGATGTTATAGTTTAAAAAAGCAGGGTTAAATAGGCATTTGATTCGGTTAAATATAGGGAAAGAAAAAGGAATTGATTGGATAATTAAAGGTGGGCGAGGAGTAGACGCGCAGAGTTTTCAGTGTGGGTCTTCGTCCGATACAATTGAATCCGTACGTACGCCTTTTTCTATGCGTTTCTTCGTTACCAAGTTTTGAAACTCTATTATGACTTTTTTGTTATAATAAATAGAGGTGTGGAATTTGCATTGCATTGCATTTCAGAGGCAAGTTTATTTGTTGAATTGAAATATTATAGCAATCATGGTTAGTCCTAAAGAACACATTGAAGAGATAAGGCGAATCAAGTACTGTATTGGAGGAGCTCCGAACCCGCTGACGGAGGATCTCCATCAAGCTGTTAGGAACCTTTCTGCGGAGCTTTACACCAAGGATGTTCACTTCCTCATGGAGCTCATTCAGGTAAATTCTTTATTATATATACACACACTTTGCATGTGCAATGCCATTACAATATATATAATATATCATTTCATTCATTCATTAGAATGCTGAAGATAACCAATATTCCGCATCCCTCAAACCGTCTCTTCACTTCATCCTAACGTCTCGAGACGTGACCGGGACCGGTGCTGCTGCCACGCTACTTGTTTTCAACAACGAGCTTGGCTTTTCGTCTAAGAACATAGACTCCATTTGCAGTGTCGGCCGCTCCACCAAGAAGAACAACAGGGAGCGCGGTTACATTGGCGAGAAAGGTCTTTACTCCCATCTCTTTCCTTTCTATTCACTTTTTCATTCTCATGATCAAAACCCAATGCCCAATACTATCAAATTACACAAATATTTGCCCTGTGATGCCACATATATATATCTCTCTCTCTCTCCTTTTTACAATGCTTATTTAGACATTTTATATAAGAGAAATATGACTTACCTAATTTTTTTTTGTCTATCAATTTCCAAAAACCATTTTTTGTTGGTTGAAAACTTGAGCTTTGAAGGTATGCTCCCCTTAAAGTCCTAGGTTCGATACTTACGCGTGACACAAATTTGTAGACACCTCTCGTGTCTCTATTCCTTTGATGTCTCTCAGTGCCTGCCCTAAGGACGGGTGCGATTACCCTTATTTTAAAAAAAAACCATTTTTTTCTGTTAAAGAATAAATATTTTCTTGAAAACATTTATTCTATTTTTTTTTTAGTAGAACTTCTATAACATTTTTTTTTATCAAAATATATTTTTCTTTCTATGATAAAGAAAATGAGAAAGTTCGAAAATTATAAATTAAAAACAAGAAATTATAAAAGATAAAATACAAAAAATAGAGTAATTTTTTTTTTCAAAAAAAGATATTTATTTTTGACATAAAAAAAGAAGAAAAAAAGAGAGGGATTTGTGGATTTTGGAGCCACATCAAACATTTCTCATAAAATTATGTCTTTTAAAAGTTCATATTTTTCATTCCTTTAAAATTTTAACTTACTCTCCTATTTTAATCTTCCACCTATATGTTCTTTGTTTACCATCTCTAAGGATGTTAAAAAGTGTAATAGAAATTTACAATTTCAATTTTGTTAGATAACTAAATATTTTTTAAAACTAACAATTGGACGCATGTAAAATTACATACACTTAAAAGTGTTTTTTTTTCTTTCTCAAAATACGAACTTAGTCCCGATTTAATAAACAATTTTGAGTTGCTTATTTCTCTTAATTTCCTAGTTTTTATAATATGTATTTTAATTTATATAACCAAATTTCAAAAATGAAAACAATGACTCTGATAACTATTTTTTAAAATTATTTTTTTAGTTAAATTTATAAAGTATTTTTTTAAAAGTTTGATAGCAAAAAAGTAGTATTAGTATTCAAATACTAAGAAAATTAACATCAAATATTTATCAAGATTAGTTTATGCATTTAATTTTTGTAAATTCTGCTCTTAAAAGTAGATGAATATTGATCGGTTTCTAAAAAGAAATCAAGATTTTGAAAATTGATTTATTAAGATTTTAAAACATAGACTTGAGTTTTGAAAATAAGTGCAAAAAGTTGATAACAAACAAAGAAAATAGGCTTAATTTTGAAAAGAAAAAAAAGCGCACACACACACAAGAAACACATTGTGGAAATAATTCCTATTGGTGTGTTTTAAGTAATGTGAAGTTGTAAGGTTGGGATGTAATAACACGTTTATTTTTGCCTGCATATCATTTTTTATCATCTTATTGATATTAATTATGGTTCTTTGTCCGAAATGTTCAGGAATTGGATTCAAGAGTGTTTTCTTGATTACTTCTCAGCCTTACATATTTAGTAATGGCTATCAAATACGGTTCAACGAAGAGCCTTGTCCAGATTGTGGTGTTGGTTTTGTTGTTCCTGAGTGGGTTGAACAGAATCCAATTCTTTCCAACATAAAGGAATTGTATGGGCAACATTCTGAACTGCCCACAACCACCATTGTGTTGCCCTTGAAGTCAGACAAGATCAAACCTGTGAAGCAGCAGCTTTCAAGCATCCACCCTGAGCTTCTGTTGTTCCTATCAAAGATCAAGCAACTCTCAGTTAAGGAAGTGAATGAGGATCCGAAGTCGAATACTGTTAATTCAATTTCCATTTCGAGTGAGACCAACTTTGTGACAAGGAAGAATATTGATGCTGAGTCTTACACTCTTCATCTGTGTTCAGAGGAAAAAGTTGACACCCAATGCTCCTACTACATGTGGAAGCAGAAGTTTCCAGTCAAGGAACAAAACAGAGTTGAACGGAGGATGGGAGTTGAGGAACTGGTCATCACATTGGCTTTTCCGAACGGAGAGCGTCTCGGTCGAGGACTTAAGTCACCTGGTGTTTACGCTTTCCTTCCCACCGAGATGGTAACCAACTTTCCCTTCATAGTTCAGGCAGACTTTGTATTATCATCATCCAGGGAAACCATTCTCCAAGACAACAAATGGAATCAAGGCATTCTTGATTGTGTTCCCACTGCTTTTGTCCATGCTTTTGTCTCATTGGTTAAAACTATGGATGGAGCTCCCTTGTCTTCTTTGGCTAGTATGTTTAACTTCTTGCCCGTCATTTCTTCTTCTTATGATAAATTTAATGTTGTGAGGGATCTTATCAAGGAAAAGTTGCTCCAAGAGAATATCGTTCCAAGTCATTCATTCTTGAAGCAGAGGTTTTTCCATAGACCACGTGAAGTCGGTAGAATTATGCCTGCGTTTTGGGACATTTTGATGAAGGCACATACTCAAGGGGTGGGCTTGCTTAATCTAGCATCACATGGGAAATACATTTTAAGCTCATCACTGGATGCAAAGGAGTATGATGAGGTTCTTGGTTTCCTTGGAGTGCAACAAGTTGATGTTGAATGGTATGTGAAGTGCCTACAGGGGACTAACATTGTGATGGGAGTATCTGATGCTGTCTATTTGAGGCTTCTACAATTTCTAGCAGAAAATTGGAGCTCAAAATTTCATGTTTCAAGTATGAAGAACGTTCCACTTATAAGATATGTTGGTGTTGATGGAAATGTTTCCCTATGCAGTTTAAATGATTCAATGCTTGTTGGTGGAAAAAATGTGCATCTTGCTCGTCATGATCATCTATCTTGGCTTAATAAATCAAACATGGAATTCAGATTTGTTTCCAACTGTTTTTTTATGCCAGAAAGCACGCAAATGTATATCAGATCATGTTCTAGGCAGGAAATTTTGCAATGGCTTCGGGACCAAGCTAAAGTTGATACCATTAGCGTATTTCAATTTGCAAAACTTCTTGTGGATTCACTTGGAAATAATGCACAACACATCATTGCTTATGTTCATTTTCTATGTCTATCAGCAACAAAAAACTATATGACATATGGGGAGATCGAATCTTTATGCAGTGTTATGCCGATAATAGACAAATATGGAGTTATTGTGAAAAACAGACGAGGGCTTCTCATCCCAGCAGATGGTAGCAAATGGGCAGAATTGCTTGATTCAAATCCTTGGCAAAATTACGGCTATATTGAGTTGGGAGCTTCTTACATCCGCCCAGTCAATTTTGCTGGGGAATCTATAACTAGAGCACATCTCATAAAATTTCTAATGACTCGTGTAGGTGCTTCTGATATCCCATCATTAACTCCCCCCAATGTAGAAATTTCTGTCTTTTCATCCCCACTTACGATGCAGAATGTGCTTTTGTTAATGGGTTGGATTCGTAGCTTGAAAAACAGGAGTGATCCCATTCCCTCTAAGGTTTTGGAATGCATAAAGAAAGGTTGTTGGTTAAGGACTACTCTGAATGGATCTTCTGGTTATAGACCACCATCTCAGTCTTTTGATCTCTCTTCCTCATGTGCAAGTATTTTGAAAAATGGGTCTGTCCTGGTTGACATCCCGCTGATTGATCATGGATTCTATGGTAATCGGTTAAAAGGCTATTCTGAGGAGCTCAAAACTATTGGTGTCATGTCTGAGTATGGTGAAGCCTTGAAATTTATTGGGGATCACCTCATGTCAGTGGCGACTTTATCAAGTTTGTCAAGAGAAAATGTCTTCTCCATGTTGAAATTCATTAGATTTATAAAGAATCAGTATGAATTTGAAAGCTTTATTGCAAGCATAAGAGGAGGGGCATGGCTTAAGACACGACATGGTTATTCTTCGCCAGTTGGATCGGTATTATACACAAAGGAATTGAAGACGGCTTCTCTTCTGAGCAACATCCCTTTTATAGACGAAAATTTCTATGGTCATGAGATAGTTTTATACAGGGAAGAGCTTAAATTGCTTGGTGTGGTGGTGGACTCCCAAGATGTTTCTCAACTTGTCGTGGAAAACTTAAAGCCACCTGCTCAGTTAACTTGTCTTGGAGCTGCGGCATTTATGTTGATTCTTAACTGTATGGTGGTGCAGCGTTCTTCAGCTCGTTTTCTTGTTAACACCATCAAAAGTGTGAAATGCATCAAGACAAACCTAGGCTACAAATCTCCTGGTGAGTGTTACTTGCCGGATCCTTCATGGGGTTGCATTCTGCAAGTTTTTACTTGTTTCCCCATAGTTGACTATGACTTCTATGGAAGTCGCATCTTGTCTTTCAAGGTGGAATTGGAAAACATGGGAGTGGTGGTTGATTTTGATGAAGCAGTGAAGGCGTTTTCTCAAGTGTTTAGGCAAAGAGCCATGGCAAAGTCATTAACAAAGGAAAATGGAATATCATTTCTTTCAAGTTACAAACATCTTAAAAAGTCAACTCAAAAGTTTCCTTCGGATCTTAAGAAGTGCATATCAGAGCTTGAGTGGTTGCGTACTCGACTCGGAGATCATAGGTCTCCTAAAGATTGCATATTGTATGGTCCAAATTGGAAATCTATATCTGCAATTACACTCCTTCCTTTTATTGATGACAATGAGAACTACTATGGAAACCATATTCATGGATACAAACAAGAGTTGAAGAAGATGGGAGTTATTATGGACTTTAAAGATGGTGCTCATATGGTTGTTGCTGGGCTTTGCCTTCCACGAGATCCTGTGAAAATTACTTCTGAAAGCTTTCTTTCACTTTTGAAGTGCATTCGAACTATGATGGAGAAGAATTGTTCATTTCCAGATGATTTTTCTAGAAAGGTCTCAGGGAAATGGTTGAAGACCAGTCATGGTTATAGATCTCCACAACATAGTTTGCTCTTCATTCCTGGGGAGTGGGGTTCTTATCTGAATCCGACTGATGGGCCTTTTATTGACAATGAATTTTACAATTTTGACATCCTTTCGTATAAAATTGAGCTTAAAGAAATAGGGGTGATAGTTGATTTGGACCAAGGATGTCAACTGGTGTCAAGTTTTCTAAGCTTTCATGATGAGTTCTCGACTATCGTACGAATGTATACTTATTTAAGCAAATTCAATTGGCAGCCAAACATTGAAGCTGCTAAAAGGATTTGGGTACCTATTGGAGATAACAATGGAAAGTGGACCAACCCAGAAAAGTGTGTATGTTTCGACACAAATGATCTTTTTGGTTTGCAGTTAACAGTTCTTGAGAGGTACTATAAACTAGATTTGCTTGATTTCTTTTCCACAGCTTTTAAAGTAAGACCAAAACCTTCAGTTGACGATTACTGCCAATTGTGGAAAAGTTGGGAAAGTAGTCAAGATGGAGTATCTAGTGACAAGTGCTTTATGTTTTGGAAATATGTTGCTGCACACTTTAATTCAAAAACTGAGCGAGCTTTTACTGATGGCATTGCCAAGGTGCCTGCATTTTCTGAATCAGATGAAGTTTTTTTATTTGATAAACGTGACATTTTTATTGCTGATGATCTTCAATTAAAGGATTTGTTTGAGCAAGTGTCTCCTCGTCCAATTTTTGTATGGTATCCTCAAACAAGCACACTTTCCTTGACTCGGACAAGGTTGTTGGAAGTTTATAAGAAGATCGGGGTTCGCAACATCTCTGAGTGTGTTGAGAGGGTGGAAGCAACAATTGCTGATGGAATTAGTCTCAAGCAGGTGAATCCAAATGAGAGTTCAATTGGAAAAGGGTTGATGCGGCTCATTCTTGGTTTCTTATCAGACCCTGCTAAGAAAATTGAAGCAACAAAGAGGCATGAAATTGTTGGACGTCTCCTCAATCTTTCTATTCTTGAAACTGTTGAACCTGTCATGATAAACTGCAGTCTATCCCTAACTTCTGGGGACGTCATTTTCGCGAATGCGACCCAATTGATACGTTGGGAACGGGAGAGTTCGAAGTTCTATTTCCAGAAAATGGAAATGACAAATGGTGGACACAAAAAGATGATAGAGTATGGTACCTACTTTTCTAAAGTCGTATCAGAGGGTGTCCTCTGGGAGCATAGTGATTATATAGGTGCATTATCTAAGCTGATCAGGTTGGCCTTCGTGTTGAATTTTGATGATGGCGCCGTTGATTTCATAATGAAATCTGAGAATCTGGAAATCTTCAAGGAGGATGATGAATTCCTCTCTGCTGCATTCAGCGAGCAGTCCAAGTAGGTGAGCTTTTAATTTTGATAGTTCTTCAAAGTAGTGCACTGTGCAAATGCCGTACGATTTTCATATTTTGGTGTTATTTTACATCTAATTATTTCCTTGTGTTTTGATGTAATTTTTTGTGTGGTCAGAAAATCAAGCTTTGTTTAAATTTGTGATTTCTTTTACTGAATTGTGCAATGGAGTGTTATTTTGGGATGGAATGTTAATGTTATAGACCGTTTAGAAGTCTTTACGTGGATCTGTGTATGACTTCATTTATTTTATGTGTTCATAGAGTGAGTTCGTGTTTAGTTTATGAAGTTATTTTCCGAGAGCATGCATATTATTTTTGTCTCTCTCTCTCTCTCTCTTTGTAATTAAATAATAACTATCTGGAGCTTTCTTAACTATGGATGAATGCTTGATGTTTGTCTTTTCACGTCAATTGCAAAATACCGATTGGAATTGGAGATTTGAAGTTCGTTTTTTTTTTAATGTTAGTAGCTGCTATGCATTCTGAAATTACTCTAAAAAAAATTTATTTGAAGATATGAAGTTGAGTAAACCAAGCCAACTCATATTGCTGCAGTATCTTGTTAGAGACTACCAAACCTTTGCTGGCATAGCTAGCTGGATATTGGACAGAAACTTTTGCCAAGAAGTCATCTCTTGGAGTGGAAGAAAAGGTTGGAGTTTTACAGCTTGTTGTGTGCATGAGCAATGATCATATACTTTGAACTTAAATGAGTTGCTTGTTGTGTCCTCAAATTCAAAAAAAGTTTTCGTACTTGCATTCAAATGTTGTAAGGTTATGCGATAAGTCCGAGAAAATAGTAGAGTTGTACATTTATAGATTGAACATTGATGTGGAGGAAATGGTGCAGGTTCAGAAACTTGTGGAGATGGGGTTCCGGAGGCTCAAGTAGAAGGCTATTGGGGTGAAAATATGGCACCGGAAAACCTCTGCTCTGCCTTTTTTGATTCTCAAGCTTATAGTTCTTCAAAAACTTTTGTTGCTATGTATTCATTTCTAACGTGGAGGGCCTCTATCATATTCTCGTCTCTCAGATCTAACGTGTTTCATCACTTATTATAATTCATGGTTTCTCTTTTCATAATTACCTCTAAAATTATCAAAATCCAAGATAAAATAAAAAATGCTAGCTGAGTATTTGTTAGTTAAAAACATGTTTGGTGGAAGATTCAACTACCTACTAATGTTTGGATTAACATTGTTGAATTTATTTTGAACATAATTGGTTGTGTAGTTATTTGTGGGAAATTATACTCGATGGTCTATTTTTATAAAATAATTATGAATGTCAGTCAAATTTAAAAGTATTTGCATCTATTGTCATTAATATTATATTATAAATACTCCTCAATATAAAGAAAATACTTTATAAGTCTCATTAATATCAATGGCTATATTTGTTTTTTTTTTTAAATAAAAGTTATCAAATTTATAATTATTTTCTAGATTTAATTAGTTAGGTCATCGAACTAGTTTAACTTTTTTAATGATGTATATAAAATATTGATGAGAAAAGATGGAAATGATATAGTACAAACATTTTAGAACAAGATTTGTTCCCAATGATTTTATTTACCCTAGTTTTCATCTAAGAAATATTTAAAATTTTCAAAACAAAGAATTGGGTTTGTAGATTTTTTTTAATTGAGAATAATATATATTGTACTCACCTGGAAAATCAAGCTAGACCTAGGATAGCTACTAAACATTCATTAAATATATTGACTCGAGTAAATTAAATGAATTTTAATTTATGTTTCAAAAAAAAAAAAGAGTTTTAATTTACCGAAAATAACTCCAAATTTTGTTAAACACTATTAAATGATTTATAGAGAAAAAAAAACACAAATAAATGGTTTGACAAATGTATCATTAATGCACCAAACATTTCATAGCTTCGCAGCTGGGGTATTGGGCTTAGGCTCAACATCTCAATGTTGTGGGTTCAATGTTGTGGGTTTGATCTGTTTACAATAACTTACAGAGTCATAAGCTAAGAAGATTTCCACATTTACTTAGATTCAACAAAGTTAATTGTCATTAACCTAAAATAATTGATAACTATACTCATACATGAAAAATTCAAAAATTTAGGCCGTGTTTGATAACCATTTGATTTTTTGTTTTTGGTTTATGAAATTTATGCTTATTTTTATTCAAACTTCCTATCATGTGCTTCATCTTTCTTACAATGTATTAGGTGAATACTAACCAAATTTCAAAAACAAAAACAAGTTTTTGGAAGTTTCTTTTTTTTGTTTTCAAATTTTAGTTTTGTTTATTAAAATATAGGTAAGATGTAGATATCCAAATAAGAAAAATGTATAATTAAATAGTTGTTGTAGACTTAAATTTCATAAACAAAAAACAAAATGGTTACTAATTAAAGAATTAGTGAGCACCAAAGATGTAGAGAGGAGAAGCCTTGTAATCTTCTTTTCCCAACTTACGCTAAAAAAAGAAGAAAAAGGTGTGGATTGTTTTGGTTTGCAATAACGAGCCCATAGGTATGGGGAGGGCCCATTTAGTTTTCCCGACGGGTTAGGGGTTTAGTCCTCCGTTTTCATCCATGGATTCCTTCCAGATTTAGTTTGGGAGTTGAAGGTGGATTGAAGAGAGATTAAATAATTACAGTAATAGGAATAGGAATAGGAATAGGAATGAGTGAGGTTGGCGTGAAGTTGAAGAAAGGCAAAGTGAAAGTGGATGATGAGTTGAATAGCGGTAGCGAGGGCGAGGGCGAGGGCGAGGAGCAAGAGGCCGCACTTGTGGCTCTACTCGATCATCGTACTCGCGAAGTTCAACATCTACACCACCGTGTTTCCTACTACACTCGTCAGGTTTCTTTTCTTTTCTTTTCTTTTCTTTATTCATTTACACTACTTACAATGGTATGTACCTATATGTACAGCTGGAGGAAGCACAGAAGCGGTTACAGGAATCTGAATCTATGTTGGCCCGCTTTCGCCTTCGACCTCATTCTATGCCCTCCCCAACAACTCCTATTCATGCTAATGGAGGAGGAGAAACAGGTTGTTACTTTTGTTACTAATATGGGTGCCTTGACATACTCCTCATTCATTCACTTCATTATCTCTTCCTTATTTTTTTCTACTTTGCTTTAATAACTTATTACTGATTTGCCACTAGCCATTCTATTGTTCAGGTTCTAGCCATCTTGCCATTACAGCTCAACAAGGCAAACCTTGTACACTCTCTTCCACCGGCAGAGTTGTGGAAGATCAAAGTAAAAGAAAGCCTAGTAATACTTCATTCACTTTAAGTGCCATCTTTTGGTGTAGTTTCCACCCCCTCCCTTTTATTTGGACTCATAATCTTTATTTTTGTGTATGTTAGACCACAAAGATCACAAAGAATTGATTCCACTAGTACGTAGCAGCTCTTCTCCATTGACTGCCCAATGCGATGCTAGTTATTATTTTTCTAGTCAGCACAAGAGAAAACTCAGAAACCTTGCTCCATGTCCAATCAACCACCAGCTTTTTGTTACCAGGTATTGTTGTTATATTAGAATGCATTTTAAGTGTAGATTTATCTCAAATACTGCACGTATGCATATACGTCCATGATGATATGATAGAATCCAAATATACGTATTATTTTCATGATCTCTCTTTAGCACTCTCACTCAAGCCCAACCTAACTCCATCAATTCTTACCCTCCTCCCACGTTTTTTATAATAACAAATCACTATTAACAACATCCTACCCTTAGTACTCGAATAATATTCACAATTGCATCCTATTCCTAATGACATTGCTTGTTATCCTTGAATTATTTTTCTTCCTATCCTTTTTCTGAACAAGATCCAAATTTCTAGTTAATAAATCAAACAAAAAAAGTATTGTTTTACTTTTATTTGGGATGTATTTCTTTTTTTGTTATGAAGCCCTGCTGCTTAAGTTTCCATATGTATAACTTACCATAAGGAATCTAACAAGTGTTTGATTTTGGGACTTCTGTAGTGCTTTGGATGGAGTGATCAACCTGTGGCAAGTTCAGTCCAAGGGGTAAGGCTTCCTTCTTTATTTTCCTACTCGTGTTTAAATTAATCCTAACTGAATATTGGGACTATAAATACCTTTGTTTCAATTTTCAAATATCTGAATGCGTGCCATTTAATATTTAAACTGACTTTATTTAACTACATCTGTTAGTTAATTAGGATTATTGAGTTTTTAAGATTGGACAAAAATTAATGGTACATCTAAATCCTTGTTTTCACATTATAGGCTAAAAAACTATTGACTAATTTTATATTATAGAAAAGATTAAACCAGTGACTGCATCCTTTGGTTCTAAAGAATTGGTTAAATTTAGAAAACTACCATACTATATAAAGTACATGTTTGGTTCTCCAATACTTAACCTAGGACTAATTTTCATTATTGATATTAGTAGTTAAAAAAACAAGGCTAACCGAAAATATGCTATAATCCAGTCCTTACCTATCCTGAATGCTTGATATCAATTCTTTTTATAGATTAATATAGTCAATAAATGTAGTATATGATGGGTTTTAACCTCATTTTGTATAATTTTCTTGGGTTATTTTCAAAATATTTATTTGGTCTAAGAAAGCCTCTCGAGCTGGCAATTTCTCTTAAACGCCAAGGAAAATATTGTTTTCATTACCGAACTATATTACTAGCACGATGCTCCTTTTAGTAGTCATAGATTTTAAGCCCCACGTTGGCGTTTAAGGTTCGTATAATGCACCCTACATCACTCGTTTTCTTTTTGCAGGTTATTTGCCTCTCTTCTTTGTACTACTGATTGCATGTCTCAAAAGCAGAGGAGATGGCCTGAAGATATGGCATGGCACCCGGAGGTAAACAGCCTATTTTCCGTATACAATGCTGATGGTGGAGACTCTCAAATATCAATCTTGAACTTCAATAAGACTAAAGAGGTAAATTGCTTCTCATTCTATTTCATGCTTGGTCAAATTATTGGTGCTAAAAAGTATGATCTATCCTCGAAAGAATATTATTCTATAACATCAGAGTTTGTGTAACTTTTGACAGAGAGGCTGTGTAACTTTCTTAGAGGATAAGCCTCATGTTAAAGGAATGATCAACAGCATTAGTTTCTTGCCTTGGGAATCTGCACCGTTCGTTACTGGTGGCAGTGACCATGCTGTCGTTCTATGGAATATGAAAGATAAAGAGAACACATGGAAACCGGAGGTGTTGCACCGAAACATGCACTCTTCAGCTATCATGGGTGTCTCTGGGATGCAGATGAAGCAGATCGTACTTTCGACTGGTGCAGACAAGAGAATTCTTGGTTTTGATGTTCAAGTAGGAAGTGTACTCTTAAAGCATCAACTGGAGAGTAAATGCATGAGTGTCTTGCCAAATCCATGTGACTTTAACCTTTTCATGGTCCAAACAGGGTGAGGACCTATTTATTGATAATGATTTTTCTTACTTATTAGAATATAAATATGTTATGAATCGGGTTAGATGCCATAATGAAGTACTTCTCCTGAATGGTACATATTTTGAATGAATAGATATTCCCTTCGACTGGCTTTTGGTTTCTAAAACATTCAGTGGTGCACTTTTTATGCAGGAGTCCAGAGAAGCAACTTCGGTTATTTGACATTAGATTGGAACAGAAAGAAGTCCACGGTTTTGGGTGGAAGCAAGAAAGCAGTGAATCTCAATCAGCTCTGATAAATCAGGCATGGTCTCCTGATGGTTTACACTTAACATCCGGTTCGGCAGATCCAGTAATTCATGTTTTTGATATCAGATATAATTCTCACATGCCCTCTCAATCAATTAAAGCGCACCAGAAACGTGTTTTCAAAGCTGTTTGGCTTCGTTCTCACCCAATGCTTATTTCCATTTCATCTGACCTCAACATTGGACTGCACAAAATGGTGTAGAAGTTCGTTCCATGTTCAAGCAATAAATTAATTAATGCTACTTGCTAACTGCCATGAATGCTCTGCTCATCGTACTTCGTTGGACATCTTTTGGACCTTCTCAAAGCAACTCATCATCAAGAGGTAAGTATACAGTACAACTAAGGATAGAAGCAAGAAAATGTACATGCGCTAGACCTTACAACATTGCTGCTTTGTTCCCCTACTTTGTCTTATAGAGACTGCACAAAGATATATGTTTAGAGGGACTTGTGCCTTGCAGCTACTTTTAACTTATATTGTAGGATTTGACTTGAGAGTTGCTATTATTAGAGGAGAAAATATGAAAAGCTTGAGAGGGGATTAGAATCCACGCTAATACATTCATTCTTTAGTTAATCAATCATTATTATGTATGTGTACCAATTTGAGGTTGTGCAAACTCTTGTTCTCCTATAATCAAAGCATTGATATCTTATCACAGATTTTTTCGAGCAAAGGTACAGACATCGACGAGAACGTGGTATGGTTTAAGTTCAATTTTGACTAGACATTTGTTTTTAAACTCCTGTTAGTAGATCTAATACTCTCAAGACAGAATAGTGATTATATCATATTAACAGGTAACCTACAAGATATTTATCTAGATATAAGGGCAGGGCAGTCAATGGATACGTGTGTTTTAGTATCATGAGTACATATTTTCATATCATATTTGTATGGTTGGTCATGGTTAAGATAAAAAGGGCTTCGTTGTCTACGGTTTTCACTTGTTTGTAGGTATTGATTGAATTGTTCTTTGTTTTGTTTAGTTTTGAACATTGTTTCTTGTTTCTGTTATCTTTATAATTTAATATCTTTTTTCTAATATTGTTTAGTAATTTACTTTCAAGGTCAAATTTATCATGTAAATCATTTTACACCCAAAGCTTTAGTTTATTTTATACATAGAATAAACTTTAAATTAACTCATTCAGACTAACTTTAAATCTTAATTTATGTAACACCACTCAATTTTGCAAAAAGAAAACCCCTTGTTTAATTTGGATTAAATTAAAAAAATCATCTAATTTCTTTAAGTATTTAAACTTTATAAGTACAAAAAGTTTCTTCATTTTGAAATTTTGGATAACTAAAAAAAAAATGATGAATTCAAATATTCTAAAAAAATAGAAAAGAAGAAGAGTTTAAGTCTAGCGACATTTTCTGAGCTAAAAATAATAAAAAAATTTATGGGATGGATTCTTCTTAATTATAAATGTAGACAAATTTTAAAGTATTTTCATTTTCATTAATATGTT
Organism: Sicyos edulis; assembly: GCA_036507275.1. Classification (NCBI taxonomy): domain Eukaryota; kingdom Viridiplantae; phylum Streptophyta; class Magnoliopsida; order Cucurbitales; family Cucurbitaceae; genus Sicyos; species Sicyos edulis. Next base: position 34,694,118 of record CM071857.1, on the reverse strand, counting down.
TTAATATTGTATTATAAATACTAATTTATATCAATATTGATCATTAATACATTTTAATTATATTATAAATACCCTTTTGTATCCGTATTGATCATTAATTCGTTTTAATAAGAAAGTATGAGATGATACTAAATCAATATTAATGATTACATTTCTAGATTTAATCTAAAAATAATATGGTCCGTGACAGTTGGTCCATTACCCTTTAAAATAGTAAATAGCCCAACTAGCATCATCTGGGCCTTTGCGACAGCCCAATTAAGAGTGTTGATCCTGGCTTGGCTATACAAAACCAGACTCACCGTTTTCCCCTTTCACCTTCTCGTTTCCGGGGCATTAGGGTTTTGCAGTCAGCCACGGCTGGGAACATTCACGCGCTTTAGAGAATCAACAGTGTGCTAATCATCAACCTTCCTAAGTTGCCATGGATTCCTCGTCCCTTAACTCCCCTGAGCTGATGAATTTTATCAATGTGAGTTCATTGTCTGTCTTTTTTAGTTCTGCTCTGTTGATCTCTAATTCTTTCTTCTCCTTGAACTTGACATCATCTATACGTATTTGATACGAGATCCGAAAATAGAGCATTTCTTTTTTTCTTTTCCCATGAATGGCGTCTCTGTTCATCGATACCTTACACTATTATTTCTGGATTTCTTATTTATAGGGGATTGGCTGCTCTCCTATTTATTGATCAAGTTGACGTATTACTTTTGTTGGAAACTATTATGTAGGATCAATGAACAGATTGCTTCAAACAAAGATTTATACTGACCCATTTGAAAGACAAGCCTTAATTTGTTGAAAGTAACCTGTTATATCTTAGAGATTTGGGTTCGTCTCTAACTGTGAAATTAGTCAATTGTGCTCTTCAACTCTCTAGGTTGTAGAAGTAACTTTTTAATTACCTCCATGATGAGCTTTGAAGCTTTCATGTTTAATTTTTTGTCTTCAATGTTGTATAAAATAAGTCAATACATTTAATGTTTAACTTGGTTCATGATTTCATTCTCATGCATTGCTTTAGTCATCCATTTAGATCACAATTTTTCTTTAATGGATTCTTTTGTTAGAATTAGAAAGGGACATAATCATTTTAGAACCGTCAATTTAATTTGATCATTTTGGCTAATTTTCCAGCATCTCTAGTTGAAGTTCGTTGCCATATTCACTATAGGTCTCTAATAGGTACTTAGACAGTTCACTAATATTTCATTCATTAATGAAATTGTTTTTTATTCCAAAAACAAATCTCAGCCCTATTAGAATTTTTATAAATTTTGGTCGAGTATAATTGCAAGTATTATGTTCTACCATACTTATTTACACAAATTTAGAATTTTTATAATGTTTTAAATTAAAATTAAGGCTTATGCCTCATACCGCCTCGAGACTTTCAACTCGCCTCTATAATTGTTTTTGATATCCGTGACTATTTGTGCCAGCTTGTGTGTACCTTGACTAATGTCACCGGACATACTGTTTGACCCTACAACATTTGGATGTCAAGAAAATTCGTAAGAAATTAATCAATAATTCTTAGGTAGGTGGTTACTATGGATTGAACCCATCACACTAAGGGCCTCTTTTACCACTTGTGCCTGTTTGACCCTACAACATTTGGATGTCAAGAAAATTCGTAAGAAATTAATCAATAATTCTTAGGTAGGTGGTTACTATGGATTGAACCCATCACACTAAGGGCCTCTTTTACCACTTGTGCCATTTCAGGATGGTTAAGACGTTGCTTTGGAGTATTAACATATCCAAATCTTATTTGTTTTTTTTTTCTTCTAGAAAATGGAAACATTTTACCGTATAAAGATATTCAATGAGTTTACGTCATGCAAGTAGTAATAGGCTACGGAGTTTCATGCATTCATATCACTTAAAAGATCTGAGTTTTCCTGATTTCAAGGTTATAGCTTGTTTTATTTTGAAGTATGTTTTAAGTTGATGTAAGATGTTCAAATTTGATTTGTCTATCATTTGTGTTCCAATCCTTCTAGTTTCAACTGCACAATCTCCAGCGTTTTCATTTCTGGATTTGACCTCCCTCCCCTCGAGAGTTAGACACCAGGATGCTTTGTTGTGTGAGTTCTATTTGTTGCAATGTCACAAAAATTAGTCCTATTGGTAAATAATTTCATTTGGTGATTCTGTTAAATAGGAAGAGAAGCAAAGAGCTATGGTTGCTGAGATGGTGGCGAAGCTTACCAGTGTGTGTTGGGACAAGTGTATCACTGGTACTCCTGGGAATAAGTTCAGCTCTAGTGAATCCAACTGTCTATCAAACTGTGCTCAACGCTATATGGATATGAGCATCATCATTATGAAACGATTCCAAAATAGTTAAATTGATCTCATCTCAATGTGAGGCAAATTTTCTGGTTACAAGACAATATACTTTCTTGGATCTATTGTTCAATTCAAGCCAATGGTCTGAACATCTGGAAATATTGTTCATTTCTTTTGAAGTTGATGCATTTTGGCCAAAACAGTTTTTGTCATATGGAGTGTTGAGTTTATGAATTGTAATGTGTTTGAAATTCCAATAGGTGAGGGTTCCATGTAATTGGATGAATACATTTTTCCTTTTTTAAGTTTGTTATTTGACATGTCATAATTGCACAATGTGAATCATTTTAACACCTAGATTTTGCTTTCAGCTTAAAAAAGCTCTATCCTCGTTTACCTTCAACCAGTTTAAGACCAATAGAAGTAAAGAGCTGTGAATATTGTAGTTATGTAGGATGAAGCTTTATATACGCCTTTCCTTTCTTTCCGTTCCTTATTAGTTATCCTCATTAGGCTTTCCGCTTTATGAGCTTCTAATTGACGTGACAAGGACAGACTGAAAATTGATTAGTCGTAGCAGACCAACCCACGACGAGGGGTTAGAAAAGAAGAGCTGAGCTATGAAAATTAAGCAATAAAGGGAGTAGAGATGTACAAAAAAACTGGTAACTCGAGCAACCTTGACTATTCAACCGAAATCGTAAGGGTTGGTTCTTGGATTGGTAAATTTTTTGCTCGTTCAACTCAAACCGAACTATGAATATTATATATAATATGTGTATGTATATAAAATAAATAAATAAAATAGGTTCTTACCATACTTTGTAAGTCTTCTAAAAAAAATGTGCACTAATAAGATATGTAATAGATTGAAATATATGAGAGTAACATAACCTGAGAACCCAACTCAACCTGAAAATCTAGAGTTGGGATGGGTTGCACTTATGCATAGTTTTGGACGGGTTGGCGGATTGACCATCCAAAAAAATCATTCAACCTTACCCAACCTGGACCATGTACACCCCTAAAAAAGAGATTAGCAGAGATTAGATTAATAAAGGAATTGCGTAATGAGGAGCAAGAGCATTTCTGCCATTTCATTTTGAGTCTCTTTTATCTAATTACGCACGGAAGCCGAATATACCCGTTTTTGTGTTCCTAAACCCCACTAATTAATAAGCTGTATTTATTTAATTATTAGTACAAAGTATAAACAGTAATTCGTATATACTATCTATCACGGTTGATTGATACTATTGGAATCTCGCTATGCCTTTTAAATATGATGATATGAATAAACACAATAAGAGCTACGTGTCTATGGACCAATACGAAAAAGAAAAGCCACAATGAAATCACCTGGTGAAGCAATTAATTAGCATTGAGTGAGTAGTGGTGATTATTAAAGTCCTGTAATTACTTAAGCTATGCTTTATAAATAAAGTAAATCTTATCCTTTCGGGTGTGATCGTTCTTGAACTGTACACCTGGCATATCCAAGTAATAATTAAACTTTCTTGCTTTCATGAAACTGATTCAAGAAAGATTTTGGGGGCGATATTATCAAGTATTATTATTATGTGTTGTGGGGGGGTTGGATGCATATATATATAGCTTTCCTCAGTTCACATGGTGACACCTTGCAAGTTATTTATAGTCACGCATTAGCTTCAAAAGCTAGCAATGAGGATAGAACGCAATAAGTGCAATTGATTAATAATATTGCAGTTGTATGGCGCTTCGAACATTTTATGGGCTTGGGGTCAAGTCAAAGGCCTTTACTGTTAAGGAAAGAAAAAGGTAAGGTTGGAGGAGGCCAGAAGTGGGGTTTGGGTTGGAAGGCTTTAACGCTAAGGATATCATAAAAATGAAGGTTTGGAAAGTTAGATGAATAAAGTAAAGGGGTGGTTAAATGTACTTGTGTGTGTGTGCATGCAAAACCAGCATTAATTAATGATATGATAACGACATGAATGAGCATGGAGGTTTAAGGTTCAGTCTAGTACTATAAATAGGGGCCCTCCTCATTCTTCATCTACACCAATTGGCTACGCATTGAGAAATTAATCTCTCTTTTGTTTTCCTCTCGAGTAGTGGCTATTATTATATATAAGTAGTCATTAATAATTGTGTATAATATTAAAAAAATGGCTCTTAATTTTGTGAATCACAACCCTTGGATTTTTGCATTTGGTCTTCTAGGGAACATATTCTCGTTCATCGTGTTTCTGGCGCCAGTGTAAGTAGCGATGAATGAAATGAGGTGGTTTGGTTGTGTTTGAATTATGTAACCATGTGCTTTTGTTGTTGGTTGCAGGCCCACATTTATTAGGGTATGCAGAAAGAAATCAACGGAAGGATTTCAGTCAGTGCCGTACGTGGTTGCGTTGTTCAGCGCAATGCTACTCATCTATTACTCAACCCTGAATGCGGACGAGTTTTTCCTGATGACCATCAACTCCTTCGGGTGTTTCATAGAGACCATTTACATCGCTTTGTTCATCGCCTATGCTCCTAAAAAGGCTCGGACATTCACGCTCAGGTTTGTTCTGCTTTTGGACGTGGTTGGGTTTTGCTTGATTCTGTTTGTGACCCAGTTTGTAGTGAAGCGGCCCTATAGAGCCCGAGTGATCGGGTTTATCTGTGGGGGGCTGTCGGTGAGCGTTTTCGCAGCTCCTCTCAGCATCATGAGGACCGTCATCCGCACCAAGAGCGTGGAGTTCATGCCGTTTTCTCTGTCATTTTTCCTGACACTGAGCGCGGTCATGTGGCTCTTCTATGGCTTATTCCTCAAGGATTTGTTCGTCGCGCTTCCCAACACATTGGGATTCACTTTCGGGATGGCTCAGATGATTTTGTACGCCATCTACAGGAAAGCAAAGCCCCCAGTACCTGCTGACCTCAAGCTCCCAGTGCAGCTCAAAGCACCTGATCATGTTGCCACACTCCCAACGCCGTCTGCCAATAATAATAATTTGGAATCAAATGATGATCATCCTGATCAACGTCAATCCAACGGCGGTGGTGAGCATGCAATAACATCATCCTCATCATGCCCCAATGACCGCAAATACTACTGCATGGATGTGGACATACAGCAGCAGCCTCCCCCTGCTGCACCCATCCTCAAATGTGAGGCTTAATTACATATTATTATTGGAACATATATATATATATATATATATATATGCTATGCTTTCTTTTCTTTTTTATTAATGCTTTTAATATCATTACTCTATAACTACTATGATCATGATGTACTATAACCACATCTCCACATGTGTGTGTACCTTAATTACTTTGTTGCCTGTCTATCTTTTCTCTTATAATCAATATGCTTATATTACCTCTTCTTTCTCAAACACCTTATTCTAACTGTCTTTCTCTATATATATATATATATATATATATATATCAATGTAATCAATTAATGGAAACCAACCTTACTATACACACACACACACACACATATATATATATATATGCACTTACTATTAGCCCTTATAAGTTGACTTAGTGATTAATCGAGAAAGCAAAAAGTTATGTGTTCAATTAGGGTAATTAAACTTATATATAAATTAATTTTCTACAAATTTTTCTGATAATCAAATGTTAAAAGGTCAAACAATTTATCTCATGTAGGTAATTAGCTAATCCATACCCTCTCAAATAAATAAAAGAGAAATTGTGGCCGATAAGCTATTTTAAGAAAGTAATTACAAAACTGTTCACATGTTAAAATAATTGCAGCCGTGTTTTTTCATTTAATAGTAATTAAATAATAATTTTTCATAAATACTATTATGCCCCTGTTAGAAATTTTCTTCCACAATTTTTTATTCTCTTCCATAAGTTTCTCCAAAAAAAAAAACCTCCCTTTAATTTCATTATTAACTAAAATTGTCTTCAACGGTTATTTTTGTGATTAGAAAATCGTTAACTATATTTATAATTTATTTTATATGATTTGGTTGGTTTTTAAAATTTTCATTTATTAGATATTAAACTAATCATATATCTAGAATTAATAATATTGTATAAATTAGTGTGATTGATAAATAATACTCTATTTTAGAAGAGTATTTATTAAAACACATGTGTGTTAATTAATAATACCATATATAAATATTAATACCATATTAAAACAAGTATTAATACATAAATACACTTTACCTGGTTAACAACCAAACAATAAAAATCATTACATCACTAATCCATTCGATGCATAAATATGATTTATGAATTAATTACAATGGAATATATTATATCTTATTCTTATAAGTCTTAATCTACCTTATGTATTTATTGTTATAATTAATATCAACATAATTCTTGAATACTTGTGTATGTTAAATTTTAAATTGATAAATACTGTATTTATTATAAATAAAACAATTATTAATACTGTATATATTTTGAGATACTATTAATACTGTACTTAAATAGGAGGACATTCTTCAATGTCTTTTAATATTAAATCATTAATCTATTTTCACTAATATATTATATTTTTTAATATAAAAAAATAATGGAATCTTGAACATTTATTTAGTTCTACAACTCCTTTATTTTTATTTTTTAGAGTCACTCTTCAATGGATGAACGATTTAGTTTCTTTAATTTCTCAACTATAAGAATTTGATATATTTTTATTTATAATAAAATTATTGTGAGATCATCAATAAATAATCCAAATAAATATAAATAGGATGAATTAATACTCATCTGTACGATAAATACACATTATTATACAAAACATCTTAGTTATAAAATATGGTACTAATAAGGTACTTATGTATGTTTCTAAAAAGGCGTATTTATAAATACCAAAGTAAAAAATATAGTAATAATATATTTATAACAACTAATACATTACATTTGATGGATGCTAAAAAAACAATAACGATCCTCAACCAAAATACTTGCTCAACTATATTAGAGTACACTCGACGACTAAAAAGTTTTAGGTTCGAATCTGCCCATCCAAATTGTTATAATCTCAAAAAAGAAAAAAAAACCATCGAAAAATCCATATTTATTTATTAATACGTTTGATTTTTTTTTTGACAAAATCAAAACAACTACCAACAACAAAAATACTAACATAAAATCATTAAAAAATATATATATACTAATAATAATAATAAAACATAAGAAAAAATCTTGTTATAACTCCACTATTTATGAGATTTTTAAGGACATAATTTTCAGATAAATACAAGTTAAAAAGTGTCAGGATTTGAGAGAGATTAAAAAAAATGTCTTTTTATTTTAATAAATGTTGACGAGGGGCATTTGGGTAACTTCATTCTAAAACATATTTCTTTTTTTACGGCACTTAACTACATTTGTAAAATTTTATAAATATGAACAAATTTGTAATTTTTTTCTCCATTTAGCCTAATACTGTCAAGAGCCCTAAAAAAAAAATAAGTGCGGTTAATATTACTATTCTTTTCTTTCCAACCTTAATCGATAGCATTAAATATTTTATGACATCTTTTTTTATGCAATATTTTATGACATCTAACCAACAAATAATTATTTTTGTTTTTAAAATTTAAAACTATTTTTATTTAGAATTTTCTTGGTTAAATGTCTAATTTTTTTTATTTATATTTTTAAAAAAATATCAAAATTTAAAAATTAAAAAAAAAAAGTTTTTGTCAACAAGTATTAGTTCTTAACTATCATGAAATGATTTGGGGGTAAAAAAATAGAACACCAACAAACTAGATCGAAGTAGCTAAAGAGAGTCTTAAGATGTTTAAGGTCATAGATTCAATCTATGTTGGCTACCTATATTTAGGAATTAATTTCGTTCGAGTTTTACTTTTGAAGGTGAATTAATCAAATTTAACCACAGTTTTTTGTATATCATAGAATTCGCATATTGCCTGAGGTAAGGGAAGAAAATTATAATTAGTCCCCCGCTGTCCTTGTCCTAGAATGATTATAGCTACAAAATATCTAAGGCAATGAGCGACATCAATGTTGTATGATATTGATTATTAATATTTAAGTTTACACTAATGTTGGACGTGATGCAATTGGTATATATGTGTGATTTTTGGGATTTGAGAGTATTTAACAAAAAATCTATATTTGGGGGGTGATCAGTCCTAATTAAGTAAGGATCAGAAGATTATTATTATTATATGGTATGTAATGTAATTAATATTTGGGGTGGGGAAGGCAATTAGCACGGCATCACGGGAAGAATTAACTTAGTTAAACCCGGGGTGGTTAATCTGTACCACCCATTTGATTGATTCGCTTGTTTTACTTCACCCAAACGGCAATTAGTCAGCCATACATTAACGTCCTACACACTATTTCATTATTATTATTCCTTCAACCACTTATATATCAATATCAATATCAAAACTACTGCTAGCTAGCTGTATATCCCCCCCTTAAATATCCCAAACCCCATTTTGCCAAACTCCCCCATTGCCATATATAATTTAGCACCAAATCCTCACTTTCATTATATGTGTATAATTACTACATGCTAACACTACGTACAAAATAAATAAATAAATAAATAAATATCATAATAAAGTACTTTGTAACTTTGCTTTCTTTGGTGCAATCCGCAGAAATTCTTCTTGTATTTGTTTCATTTTCTATTCTTACTGCAAAATAAAAGAAAAGTAACCGTTCCTCGGTTCCATTTATGGTATGAGAGCTTAACGCCTAAGAAAGGATTGAATACATTAAAAAAAATGTATCACAAAGTAAAAAACTGCACTCTCTCTATTCAAACGCTTTTCAACCATGTTCAAATGTCATCTCTATTATTAAGCTCACCCCAAAATATTGCGTTGAGTCTTGAAGGCCACCGAGTTACTTTTCTAATATTATTACAAAATTGTTGCTCTAAATTGGAAGGATCTCTTATAATTTCACATGCTGGTACCGTGTTTTTCTTCTTCTGAATATAGCCTATTTTATCCAAAAAGAATATTATAAAAGGGTTAATGAATTAGGAAGGATAGGGAATGTCTGTTTGGAAGTCAACTGGGAGTATTAGTATACAGTATAGGGGCCGGTACGAGTAGATATTGTACAAATTGGGTGATGGTGCTATGGTTAGAGAGATATGTGTGTGTGTGCATATGGGACGTTGTGAACCGTCTGATTGAGTTAGATCATGAATCATGATGATATAATAATGGTGATGATCAGCACCTTCAAATTAAAGTGCGATTACACATCAAAAGGTTTTTCTGTGTATCTGCGTGGGGGGAGATTCTCTGGAATGAAAGATGCGAACCCCCCCAAGTTGATGAGCAAGTGGCCAATATTATATTACATTATAATTTCATTTCTCTCCAACTAATTTCCCATAAAATGTCATCCAATATTCCACCCTCTCTTTGCTTAAACTTAATTTGGGTTGGCTTCTTAGGAACTCTCATCTCACCCCTAGTGCTCTCCACACACATTATTAGCAAAGTTTCCCAATTTAGTTGGTATGTTATCTACAATATTATCTTTCCATAATCCTAAACCAAACCCGGGTTTTCATTATCGGTCAATGCTATATAGCCTACTACGCAATATAGAATATCATATATATAGAAACAGAAAAAGAAACACACGAGTTTAGAAGACGTTGACAGAACATTGAGACTTGTTTATCTAATTTGGAAACATATGTATAGAAGATACAGTGTGTGTGTGTGTGTTTGTTGTGAATGTGGAATATGATCGTGTTATGGGCTGTAATCAATTACACACACACTCACAGCTGAAAGAGTGTCATCTTTTTTAATTGTGTGTACTTGTACTATACTCAAAGTGGAGGGTGGGGGAAGCTACCTAGCTATCTTAATTAGGAGTAATATTATTGTTAATCTGTTCATGAGAGAGAGAAGAAAAAATTACCGTTTGGTGGGTGACACATCAGAAAGAGATCAGCCATATTGGTGGGCCCCGCTGGAACTCATTTGTGGAGGTACCCCTTGAAATGGCACTGACAAATAAGCATTTTCTGCCTACAAGGAGAGTTTATATTGTGAAAGAAACACACCAAATATAGACACTAAATAGGGAGCTAATTAAATATTTTATGACATATTATGAACAACTGGAAAGTTAATTTAACCAAAAAAAAGTTAGAATATTATTCTTTCTTTCTCTCAACTTGATGATCGCACACGCACTATAAAACCCTCTCTTCCTCCTATTACTTTCACTGCACTGTGATAGCTAGAGAGCCAGCCTTCACAAACTTCTCTCTTTCTCACACCTAAAACCAATTCAAGAGAGAGAGAGAGAGAGAGATCAGCAGCATTGAAATCCAATGACCATTAGTTCCCAAACTCTGGTTTTTGTCTTTGGCCTTTTAGGTACTATACACACACACACACACATATACATTATTATACGATCTCTATATTTATCTACTTAATTACCCTCATGCATGCATGCATGCATGCAATAATATGCATGCATGCAATAATATGCATGTGTTCCACGTAACACACACACACACGCGCAATGCAATATATGTAATGTGTGTATTGCCATATATTGTAATTTTAATGAGAATACTACTACTGATCCTCGTTTTTTGTGTGTTTGTGATTGTTAAATTAATAGGCAATATCATCTCCTTCATGGTTTTCCTAGCTCCACTGTAAGTACTAAATTATATATTCAGCTACCCAGCTAGCTTCTCATTGTTATATTATCCTAATTCTAATAGGATATAATGCAGGCCAACATTTTACAAGATCTACAAGAAGAAATCGGCGGAAGGGTACCAGTCGTTGCCGTATGTGGTTGCGCTATTCAGTGCTATGCTTTGGATTTACTATGCTCTTCTCAAAACCAACGCAACCTTCCTTATCACCATCAACTCCTTTGGGTGTGTAATTGAGACCCTTTACATACTCCTCTTCATCTTTTATGCTCCTAAAAGGCTAAGGGTAAGTACGTGTACTCTATTTAACACCGATCCTAAAACAAAGCAGAATTACAATATATGAATCTCATTTTATTACTATAGATCCAAACGGCGAAGTTGTTATTGCTGTTGAACGTGGTGGGGTTCGGAGTGATGCTTGCTTTGACTCTTGTGTTGGCCAAAGGAGAGAAGCGTCTTAAGGTTCTTGGGTGGATATGCTTGGTGTTTAATCTCAGCGTCTTCGCAGCACCCTTATTCATCATGGTAACTAAAATTAACTAATTAATTTATAATCCTATGCTATATGATGGTTAATGATTCATTTGATTAATTTTGAATGCGCGCAGGGGAAAGTGATAAAGACGAGGAGCGTGGAGTACATGCCTTTCGCGTTGTCCTTCTTTCTCACTCTGAATGCCGTCATGTGGTTCTTCTACGGCCTCCTCCTCAAAGACTATTACATTGCACTGCCCAACATAGTTGGCTTCGTGTTTGGCATAATTCAGATGATCCTCTACGTCATATTCAAGAACTGCACCGCCATCCCACTCAAAGACCAAGAGAAGGCCGCCGCAAAGCCCCCCCACCTGCACGAGCTCTCCGAACAAATAATCGATGCCGTCAAACTTGGGACCATGGTGTGCACAGAACTAAACCCCGTTGTTCTTCCGCCTAAAATGGACGTGGTGGTCGAAGCCGTCGTCGAAAATATCCAAAGCAAGGCCACCGAGATCAAGAAATTAACTACTTAGCGTTCTTAATTACTTACTATGTGGCGGTGTACGGGAGAAGATATCTGAATTGTGTTAGGCTAGTGGTCATTTAATTAGGTAGGCTTAAGATATTTAGTTTTTTTTTTTTATTAGTAATCAGTACTCATGAATATTATTTGTGTGTTTGTGTAGTCGTAAGTAACCCAGAAGGGGGGGAGGGGACGTTAGCGGGCTCCTGTCCTTTCATCTATCTGTGTCTGTGTCTGTGTCTGTTTCTCTATGCAATTCTCTCTAACTTCTTTTTTTATGTTTGGTTTTTGGCAATAATAATATTCCAAATCAAACGTTTATTCCTTCCACCCCTTCTTTTCTTCTCCTCTCCTCTCATTTCCTTTCCTTTTTATGTATATTCTCTTTGCATCCTTGGCAAAACGGAAAACCAACCACAAACTCCCAAACCCTAAACCAATTTAGTATCCTTTTCAAAAACAGCAACAATAGCATTAATGGGTGCGGTCATTGGATTCGATTCCTCAACCCTCTTTAATTTAAAAAAAAAATATATATTATTAATAATTAATTTGATATATTCATATAGGTGACCTTCATTGTCATACATACACTTAATGTGGGTAATTTGTTGTTTTCTAGATATAGATATAGGTAAGCTTCTTTGAAATTTTATTATCTTCCAATAAAATTAGAGTAAAACTCCCCTATACACATGGTGCAGGAAACTTCTACATTTTGATATATGGCACAAAAATTATAACAAAATAATTTTTTGTAGCATCCAACGAAGTAACTCTACCGCGTCCCAAAATATAGAGGTTCCTTACATATTCATGTTTAAGAGTTTTACTCATAAAATAATAATAACTATTATTATAATACATATATATTTGTTTAGGTTTCCATAACAATTTCCACTTAATTCTCTCCAATTCAGATGTATATTCCAAAAACAAATAAAATGTATTTCTTTAGCTGGTTAAATAGTTGTCGGGAGGATCAAAGAAATATTAAGGGGGGTTTTGCATGTATATTATAAAAAAACAAAATAATTTCATATATAGCACAATTTCCAAACTTATTCATTTGTGGCACAAAAGTGATTGAAGTCTATCAATTTGCCAATTGAAATCTGTTGAATTGATAGAAATCTAAAGTCTATCAGTTGAACTGATAGAAGCCTATTAGTTGATTGATAGAAGTCTATCAATTGAACTGATAGAAGTCTAAAGTCTATCAGTTGAACTGATAGAAATCTAAAATCTATCAGTTGAATTGATAGAAATCTAAATAGGAATTTTGAGCAAAATGTACTATGAATGAAATTATTTAAAAAAATGGGCTACAATTATAATGAAGAGCAAAAACTATTCTATGGAGGATAAATTTCCAAAGTATTATTATAAGGGGATTTTGCATGTATATTAAAAAAAAACAAAATAATTATCTATATATAGCACAATTCTCAAACTTATTCATTTGTGGCACAAAAATGATTTAAGTCTATCAATTTTCATTGTTCAATCACTCAAAATCGATTGAATTCTATCAAGTTGAACTGATAGAAGTCTCAAGTCTATTGGTTGAACTGATAGAAGTCTATCAATTGAACTGATAGAAGTCTAATGATGTTAGAATAGCAATTTCGGGCAAAATGTGCTATGGATGAAATTATTTTTAAAAATGTGCTATAATTATAATGAAGAGCCAATATATGCTATGGAGGATAAATTCCCAAATAGTATTAAAAAAGAATAACTACAGAAACTCTAAAACAGGTGTTTGTTTGCAATATTTAAAGAGTATTTAGATTGAGGACTTACGAACTCCTGTTTAAAAAATTATATCCAAACGAGTTTTTGTTAACTACTCAAACTCATTTTTATACCACTAAAATAACTCATCATTTCTAAACAATCATTTTTAATAATTCATTTATAACTACTCAAAACAACTCCTTAATGCTAACCACTCATTATTAATCATCCCAAAATAACTCATCTTTAACCATACATTTTTAATTATTCTTTTATCAACTACTCAAAACAACTACTCATTTTAAATCTAAATCCAAACAAACTTTTGACTTTAACTCTTCTATAAAAAAAAACAGCATATGAAATAAGCTTTTAGCTACAAACTCTCAATTTTTAAATAAACAAAATAATTCCTCAAACTAACTCCTAATTAAACCTCATCCAAATAACTCTCGAAAAAAATATATATATGCTAAAAAATCATGAATTTTTTGGAGAAAAAAATTTCAATTACATCCTAGGAAACATCTTCAATTTAAAACTATAATGAATACATCGTAATACCTAAAAGCATGATAACAATTTAGGTTAATTGTTTTTTTTTAATGAGGATACCACTACTCTCAAATAATAACATCAAACAAGATAATCAACCGTACCATTCATCTATTCTATAGGTTAACTTTTTTAAAAATCAAATATAGTTCTTTTTATTTTAAATCTATGACTATTTCGATTAGCTTGTATACACTTCAAATATATCATAGCAACATGTGAATGAGAAGAAATTTTTTAGAAAACTAATTTTTACAAAGGTGGTTAGCATAGGATTGAGACGCACACAGCTCTTAGTTGTTGAATCACAAGATTATGATTTGGACAACATCTTAAAAATATTTGACTAGATTATCATTTCATTTAACTCATTTATTTGTAGAGGTTGGAATGTCAGATGTGAGGACAGTGGAGTTTGAGCAGTGATTCTTCTTTATAAAGAATATCCAATATAATGTATCCAATGATTCCAAACTAAAACCAAAAGCAAATGTTAGTGTTCCGCGATCCGTGTCACTCCACTACTGTTTTGTATAATCTACACACTCCATCGGCCATATTTGTTGCATCTTTTCAAGATTCTGATGCCACTCTCTCCAAATCTCCAATTCCCAATTTTATGGTCAAATACATTAATTCCCACTTCTCCACTCCCTTTGCCTTTTCTTTTTACCACCACTTTAATTAATTTCCTTACTACTACACCACACTTCCGTACTCCTACTTATAAATTTAATTATGTACATATACTAAATACACGCCGCGGGATTCATCCATCCAATTCTCCCACACAAAAGTGGTATCTAGACCTTTTGTGGCCAACTTTATGATGAAACACAATGCCCTAGGCCTAGCTACTACTTTAACAAAACATTTTGCATTTTGCATTTCGTAATTTAGGCTTCTGGTTAGGTCGGAGAGTCAAAGATTCCAAATTAATTAATGAATAATGGTTGTTAAGATTATAAATGAATAATGGTATGGTATGGTTTTTTAGAGTGGAGTACCACTAAGTACCCCTCAGCTTTACTTACTTATAATTAGCATTACCCTTACCAATGGTAATTATTAATTAAATAGCCTTTCTTTTATTTTTCAGCTAAAGCTGCTGCTTAACTCAATATGCCGTCAATTTGTCTACTGCTTTAACACAATATATGCTCTTCTCTTTCCCTATATTTTTCTTTTAACTTTGACTTGGAAAGTTTCCGATTCTCCTCTTTTTCTTACGCCAAATAACGCATATTCGTTTATATAATTTGCACAATTTTATTCGTTATTCACATACTTTAACTTATCTACTCTTTGTCCATTTAACAAACTCTTCACTATAAAATCTATATTATAATAAATTTGTCTACCGAACTACATTCCACTCCACTGCCACTTTAACATTGTTTGCATGATTAACCCTAATCAATATCATGGCCAGTAAGGAACAAGAACCCGCCAAACTAGAAAGTAAAGAGATCCAAAATTATAGAGGAGCAAAATTCCTTCTAAAGTTACGTTCATCCACCACAAAGCTAGAATATCCTTTATCGATCAGCTTCTCCTCTAACCATAACAATTGAAAGCTAGTAAAAAGTTGGACCTATCGAGAAGGAATCCCATCACAAGAGCCTCCAGCAAAAATATAAACAAAAATGCACAAACTAGACCTTAAAAGTGTCACCGCTTTCTTATTATAACAGAATGTCCAAGAATTGTTCATTTCTCGAACATTCCAAGATAATAAACTCATGGTAATCTCCATCTCTGAACATCAGGGATTGTCAAATATAAAAAACATGGAACAAGAAAGAACCCTTCTTTTGGGTCATGAACATCTAGGGTTAAATTTTATTATATTGTGGATAAAATTTACTTCATATTTGTTTAGGCTAGAAAAAACTTCTCCCAACCATACATTCCAATCCATCACTCAAATCTCTCCTCCAAACAACCCTTTTCCATACAAAATTTTTCTACGACCCATCTTCAAAAAAAAAAAAAAATTCTTACACGGTTTTAGAGATTGGTAAGGGTAATTTTTCTGCGACCCATCTTCAAAACAACCCTTTAAAAGTGTCCTCTAGTTTTTCCGTGCAACCATCCATTCAAACACTAAATTCAACTCAACCACTCTATTGATCTTTTTCTATCTAAACATGCATTTAATTATAAGTAATTTAGTTTAATTATGATTATACTAATCATCATGAAGCGGCCCGGTAGTTAAGAGGGTTTTAGAGAACATAAAAGTGATGGATTCAATTAATTCATAATTACCACTTACTTAAGAATTAATTAATTTCTATACATTTTCTTAACATTCAAATGTTGTAGAAATGGTATATCACGTGATTTTTTTAGTACAAGCTAGCCCAAACATAGATTAGATAATATGAGATTCCACCTCAAAACCAATTGACCAATGAGAGGAGTAACCACCTAACATGCCTTCTTAAGATGAGGCTTCTTTTGGTGACATGCCCCCTCAAGTTGGTGCTTCTTTTGGGCTCACCGATATTGAATCAAATCTCAATTTCATTTTTATTGGACCGATACCCATTTAAGCTTTATGGACTCTGATACTAGATTAGAGAATATAAGGCTACACTTCAAAATTAATTGATAATGAGGAAGTAACTTGTATATCTTCTAAATACTTGTTGGACTCTCCACTTTTTTAAAGTTATACAATTGTGAGATTTTACCGACATTTACCTTATGAAAATAATATTTTGAAGTTTATTTATATTTGTTGCATTTTGTCATTAGATTTAATATTTTTTTATAATAGTATTTAAGAGAAGTTTAAACTCATAACATTGTCATTACTAAGTTATTGGTTATGTTATTGAAACTATAATAAATTTTTATACTTGCTTACCCATCAAAGTACACGAGAGAAAAGCCAATAGATCAATAGTTCAAGCGGCATCAATGTATACCTAATGATCTATATATATATATCATTGAAGGAAATAATTTAATGATAAAAAAGCTCTTCTTTTGTTTTTCACATTAAATTGATTAAGTACATGTTCCGCAGTCACTTTCCATGTTACAACCATTTTTCAATGGCATCTTGTCCTCTTGTGGTCAATTCTTACTCAATTATTTTTGAATGGTAACACCAAATCTATAGTTCACCCATTTTTACACCCAACAAATTATTCACCGGAATTTTCTTCATACACTGAGGATAAATCTGTATTTACCCCTAAAATTTTGTCATTTCTTTTACTAGGTTTCCTAAAGTAGATGAAATAGATATATCAAGCATGAATATGTAGAAAAACTCTACGTTTCAAATATGTATCATATTAAATGTTACACAAATAATTAATTTTTAATATTTTTATTTGTAAAATAAATTTAATTGGCATCTTATATACCATATAGACAAAATATAGAGTTTCTTTACATATTCATGTGTTTGAGAAATGTTCTTGAAACAATATTGTTTTTAGACGACAAATACAACTTAAATTTTGTACATTAGTTTGATATTTTCTACTTTTATAGTAAGCTTTAAGGTTGGTATATCTTTGTTTTACCCATTATTTTGGGTGGTATATCTTTGCTTTACCCCTTATTTTAACCCAAAAAAAAAATGTAGGTAACCGAGTAAGCAATAGTGTTGGAAGAGTTTGGTCGTACTGTAAACGTACAGGTGTTGGTCTATTTGGAATAGTTTTTGGCATTTTTTAATTTCTTTTTATATAACTATTATTTATTAAGAGAAAAAGAGGTATGTTATGTATAGCCCATAAAATGCCTGACACAGTGACACTCACATATCCTCCAAACACAATAGGACAACGCTATGGTAAATTCACATGCAACCATCCCAGACTGCTTTTATTTGTACTTAACACAAATATCTTCTCTTCAACAAATATTCACAAAATATTCTCTTTTTTAATGAATTGATCTAGTCTTTCAAAAGTTTCAACTTTAAGGCATGTTTGGTTTTAGGGAGGTATAAGAAATTGAGTGGTTTGAATGAATGATTACACGAAAAATCTTGTTAAAATAAGATTGTTTGTAAGAAAACTTTGTTTAAATAAAACCTTGTTTATAACATAAGTTACACGAAAATCATATTTAGAATAAAGATATTTGGAAGAGCTAATTGTAGGAAAAAAGTTATTTTGAGAAGTGGTGATAAAAAAAATTATTTAAATGTTTGGAAAAGAGATTTGAGTGAAGGGTTGGAACGAGGAGTTAGAATGTGTGTTGCTTTGATCTTTCAACAATGTGAAATTGAGAGAAATTTTTTCTCCAATAAACAAACATGGATAATTTTGATCACCATGTTTCTTCTCTCAACTTCTCCTCTATATATCCAAGCATACCTTTATTGTTTTTTATTTTCTTCAATCAAGTCATGTAGTCATAAAATATTGAATAAAATAGCAGCATGCGAAATAATTAACAGTATTTTTTGTGTGTTTGTCAATAGTTATTCTATTAACATTTTTGTAAGTTGATTTTCTTACGATAAGAATCATCTTACAATCTTAAAAGTAAAGAATAGTGCAACTCAATTGACGTATACTCTGAGATTTAAACTTCAAATTCTCACTCTATTTTGTTATTTTAAAACAATCATTTTCAAGTTAAGTACTAATGTACATATGTATGAAATGATTAAATTATTCTATGTACGAGTATTAATTATGCACATAGCATATTTTGACATGACATCATCCTTCTGTTAAATAATTTTAACGTTTTGCAGCAATAATGACTTAATTGAATAAGAAAAAACTTCTAATTTGTAATAACTTGGCAGCAGTTGTATTTCAAAACCAATTAAAAAGTAACTCATATCTTTGCTCGTAGGATTTTTCCACTTTTCTAATTTGAAACAATGGTAAGATCCTAACATATTTTAACCATTATTTTATTTTATAGAATCCTCTAACCATACCATATAATATTTGAAGTTAGTAATTACCTAAGATTTGAACCCATTCTTTTCAAGTCTTTTTACTTTTTTAGAGAATCCACAACATTGAAAGCCAAAACGAGAGTATAGTAGGGAAAATAGGAGTCAAAATGCAATAATCCAAAAGAGAAGAATTCAAATTCATGATCCTTCAATGATTTAAGTATATACTTTATGCTAGTTGTACATTGTCTTTGTTGCCACAAAAAAGTTGGGTTAAATGAAATTTCTATACCATTTTAAAGAAGTTATTCAAGCATAATTTAGTGCAAGTTCGTCAATGCATATGGTTGTTAGATTTAACCATGTTAAATGTTTACAAGTGTCGGTAAGTCATATGAAGGGTTAAAAGCTCCTGAGTCGTGGGTGGACAATTCTTTCCCTCTCATCATGGGCGAATTGTGGTGATTCTTAAATGTTTAAAGAAGTTATTCAAGCTAATTGTTTCTTAAATTCTATTTGCACCATCTGTTATCTATGGCGTATCTTCACCTACATTCTTTTTCTTACTAATATCTCTACAAATACCAACTTTCTTTAATTGCATACTTTCACACAAATATCTGACATAGTGCCTCGTGTACGATACATATTCATATCCACATCCAGTCCAGTCGTTTGAAACCTGAATCCAAAATTGCTATCCCACAAGCACGGGGCCATAAACTCCTTCAAAAATAAATATTTCATCAAAACCATAAAATCATCAATGGTAACAGAAGTGCCTGCCACACGAATATGGCTAAAGGAAGAACAATGAAGGTCGTTATAAAGGTTATTTAAGTGAAGCCCAATCTGGATACGGGCATCCGTAGTTCCATCCCGGTCCAGAATACTGAACACAATGCAGCCACAAACCCTCTTCTTCTCCCTCGTATCTGCAAAATACAAAGTAAGGTTAATGCGATGTTCATGTACACTGTTACATTTTGAATGGGATAAAGTTTCTCACCCTTTTGGAGCCAAATTCGGACAGTTTGTACACATGGGATCAATGCTAAAATCTTCACTTGCGTTCTCGTTACGTGCATCAACACAATCTTCTTCAATATCACGTGCTGGAGAACGCACTGACAATGCAGCAGCTCTATCTGCAGTTGTGTTTTCCACAGAACGGCCAGAAGCTTCTTTTGTAAGGTAAAGTGCGTCGTTGGCGATAGGGTACCCTGTGTACTGCAAATGCACACGGATCTGCATTGTTGCAGGTATACCACAACACAATGATTTTAACATCAAAAGGGAACGCAGAAAAATATTATTCATTGGGTCTCGTGCATAAGAATGGAGATTTCCCATCACGTCTCCAATTAGTCACGATTAGAATTTCACTTACTTGATGAGTTCGGCCAGTGATCGGTTCGCATAAAACAATGCTATGGACTCCATCCGAGCTGATGCGAGTAAACTTTGTTTGAGCAGTCTTTCCCTTTGTTGGCGTATCCGTGCAAGAATCAACCATCTGTTGTATCAATATCAAGTGACCAATACGCTTCCAGTCAAGACTCAAGAAGACTCCAATAGTAATTGACACTAGGAGCCAAAGGAGCAACAGATGTCCCACAAACTTTATCCATGTTAAGAATTAATATTAATGATGGTTATGGAACAGAAACCAACCGTTTTTAGTAGAGACTAAATTGCAAAAATGGGCTTTTGAAAACATGTTATAGGAAAACAGAACAATACTCCATCTTATTAACTATTTTTAATATACGTAATTATATTTATCATTATTATTATTCTTTATTTTATTTTTTTTGAAACTGGACAATCGTAGCTTCGCCCCACTATATCTAGAGTAATCACGCTCATCCCTAAACTAGGTACCGGGAGACATCGAAAGAATGAAGACACGGGAGGTGTCTACAAATTAATGTTGCAAGTAACTCTTGAACTTGGGACATTGAGGAGAGCACATCTTCAAACTCCGAGCCTTCGACCACCGAACCACCCCTTGGGGACATTTGACCCTCCTACAAGGCTACAATTATTATCATTCAATTATTTTTGTAGTACAAAATTTGACCCTCCTACATTTAGCTGCCAACAAAGTAAATTCCATTATCATCCACTCTCTTTTTTAGGTGACCGAAGTCCAAATGGACAAGGGAAGAAAATGAAGCCTCACCTCAGCTGTGCTCCTTCCCTCTCGAGCATTATAGTTTATGTTAACATCAACCACCTGCTGAAATTAAGTCCAGGAAAAAATGAAGCAAATGATCAGAGAGATGCCTAATAGAAATAGAATAGCAACATCTTAAGGATACTTCACTAAACATAAAATACACCACTGTGCATAAATGGGCATTCTATTCTATTTGAGGTTGAAGGAAGGTTATGATACACATTTTGATACGGTTTATTAGTTAGAGTACTTAGGTAGTCTCCTTTGACAGTTATATAAATGTAATCCCCCTATTATGAATACAACTAAGTACATTGATATTGAATTGATTCAATTGATTGAGGGGAGCTTGTGATAGAGCAAGAATCTATCATTTTAGTATCAGAGCACGTTTCGATCTATGGATTGCATCACCATTCTGATAAGGTTGGGCCTAGGGCTCGGTTGGGCCTAGGGCTCTATTTAGCAATTACTTGGAGAATAAGTTAGGATTTTGTTATAAATAGAGTGGGTTAGGTTAGGGTTTAGGCATCCAATTGTTAAATGAGTTATTGAGTGATTTATTGTAGGGCTCAAGAGATTCTCTTGAGAAGGGAGGTTCCAAGTTCCTATCAAAACTTGGTTTATCTTTATTATTTTATCTTTTGATATAATCTAGATCCTGGATCATATCAATTGGTATCAGAGCCGTTTCGATTCTTGGTTGTAGAGATGAATCAAGAACAACAAATTCGTTTCATTCTAGAAGAGTTGCAAAGTTTGAGGGTCATGATTTCTTCTCATAGAAAAGAATTCAGAGAAGACCTAAAGGAGAGTTTCAATGACCTAAAACAATGTTTTAGGGAGGCAATTAGGTTGGAAAAAACAATGACGGCTAGGGTTTTGACCCCGCCACCACCGCCTCCGCCATCGCCGCTGCTGCCGCCGTTGCCCCCACCTCCGCCGCCATCACCAACCCCACCTGCGGTGCTGCTGCCGCCGCCGCCACCACCTCTAACATCGCCGCCGTCACCACCTCTGCCACCATCATCACCGCCGCCACCACCACCTCCACCACCGCCGCCACCTTCGCCACCACCTCCGCCATCGCTGTCGCCACCAACGCCGCCGTTTCCGCCACCACCGACACGCTGCTGCTGCCGCCGGAAAAAAAAAAAAGTTTTCATTTTTTATTTTTCTATTTTTGTGTATTCCCACCTTGAGGACAAGGTGCTTTAAAGGGGCGGGTATTGATAAGGTTGGGCCTAGGGCTCTATTTAGCAATTACTTGGAGAATAAGTTAGGATTTTGTTATAATAGAGTGGGTTAGGTTAGGGTTTAGGCATCCAATTGTTAAATGAGTTATTGAGTGATTTATTGTAGGGCTCAAGAGATTCTCTTGAGAAGGAAGGTTCCAAGTTCCTATCAAAACTTGGTTTATCTTTATTATTTTATCTTTTGATATAATCTATATCCTGGATCATATCACATTCTTGAGTGGTTACGTAATGATGATTGTATCAAAACCTTGACAAAAATAGTAGAGAAAGCATAGAACGAATCATGGGAAGAACAAGAGAAAAAATGGGACTCCAAGGATGAAAAGGCAAATCAAAAAAGAAAGAAAGCCGATAATTCCATTGCTATCATAAAAAAATCAAAAGAAGTTGTACAAGGGGAAGAACAGTTGACTGAAAACAAAAAGCTTGAAATAGTTGAGAGAGAAAGTGAAGAAGAGATTGAAGATTCTGTGGAAATAGTACAAGTAAGATCGGATTCAGATCTTGTAAAAGAAGAAATCGAAGCGGTGGAAGAAATTCTAGCAGATGAGAAGATCGAAAAGGCTAGGGTTTCAAATGTTACTGAGATGAAAACAAAGTTCTATGGTGTTCAAATAAACTTGGTGGAGAACAAAGATGAGCAAAAGAAGAAGAGAGAGAACAAAGAAAGAGAAAGAAAATACATAAGAGAAAATGTACCAGGAAGATCAAGAGGGAGTGAAACATGAGAGATCGCGGCTGGAGAAGGACGTTTGCCTTGACCAGCGACAAAGGCCGAGGAAAAGTTATCGTTGTGATCGACCGAAGAGAAAGAAGTTTCGAGCGCACCTGAAATTGAGGAAGAAGCACCATCGTGCTCAGTGGAGGCCGGTGAAGCGTCGCCGCCGTGCTCAGTGGAGGCCGATGAAGCTCTGCTGTCTTGCGAAATGGAGTTTGACGAAGAAACAACACCGTGTGCTTTTGAAAATGGAGAAGATTCGAACGCTCCATATTGGTTCCAAAGAGGTTGACGACGAATATGCCTTAAAGATGGAGTTCATGCGAGGATTGAGGAAGGGGTTGCAAAACGATTTCAATAGAATAAGGAAGGAGGATTCATGACCTAATCTTGAGAGATTCTTGGGGAAAATTGGTTTTTTAATTTGGTTCAATTTTGGGTCCGGTTCAATAGTTTACAATTGGTTCGGTCCAATGGTTTGGTTCAATGAGCCTCTTGATAAGAGTGGGCTTAAGTTGGAAGATAAAAAAGTTGGGTCAGTTGGGCCAGAAGTGTTCTTTAGGCTGAATAAAAATGGGTCCAATTGGAGTTTGATACAACCCAATTTAAAAGTTATGAAAAAAGTGTCAGAATTAAGGAATTGGGCTCAATTAGCTCACTTAAAATAGGCTTAAATTGGAAGGGAAGGGAAAAACCCCGAAAAAAATTATTTTTTTCATTTGGGAACTAAGTCATGTTGCCATCAACACTAATGATGTTTTAAAAAAAACGTAAGCTCCATTTACTCATCTCCCCACAGTGGTGTTCAATATATTGCAAGCATCTGGAGACTCGATCTCATCTTTTCATCACATGCCCCTTTGCACAGTCCTTTTGGAATTACATTAGGGGAGCTTTTACATGGTGTTTTGTGATGTCGGGGGATGTTCACACATTACTCATGACTACATTATTTGACCATCCGTTCAAAGAAAAGAAGAAATATCTATGGGAGTATTTTGTTAAGGCCTTCTGTTGGACCATATGGTTAGAAAGAAACCACCGAACCTTCAATGACAAATTCTCCTCCTACAACAGATTAATTGATAATGTTACATACATGGTGGTGTCTTGGTGTAAAATTTCTCCGCTATTTCACGCTTATAGTTATGACATGCTAATTAATAGTTGGAGATCTCTTTTGTAATGGCCTCTATCATTTATCATATTCTCACTGTAATTTCATAATCATTAATGAAATTGTTTCTTATCCAAAAAAAAAAAGGCTCAAATTGAATTATTTGCAACTTTAATGAATGGCCCAAAATATACTTTGACCCACCACATGAAGCAACAAAAGTCCTCTCAACCGGTTGGGTTTTTTGGCTGCCGCCTCCGATCACCGTCTCCGGCCACCAACCGCTGCCACTAACTCCAACCACCGAAAAATTTCTTTGCCGGAAATTTTTTTGTTCCTTCTTTCTTTTGTATTCAATTTTAATAGTTTGTATCTCAATTTAGCATTATATTTTGGATTTAGTTTGTAAATATCTTGACGATGAGATGATTTTTTGGCGACCGGGTAGTGATACGGTTTATTAATTAGGAATTAGTTAGAATAGTTAGCTAGTTAGTCTCCTTTGAAGGCTATATCAATGTAATCCCCCTATTATGAATACAACTATGTACATTGATATTGAATTGATTCAATTGATTGAGGGGAGCTTATGATAGAGCTAGAATCTATCACATTTATACTCCGTTCTTGAAAAAATAACTAAGTGTTTGATCTCATACTTTTCTAAAAGCACCACATGCATATAAGGAGCACAAACCTTACAAGCAGAAACTCATGCACATGTTTTTTAAGGTAGACTCAACAATCTCAACATTCTGAATTACCCTTTATCAAAAGGATTTGTTTTAGATTGTAGCCCGAAGAATTAAAAATAACCATTTAGTCTGGTCATAATTGAAAGAACAGATTGATAACTAATTTAAGACGTCCTCAAGGGGGAGCCCAGCGGTTGAGGCAAAAGACTTCAAGGCATGCTTTCTTGAAAGATCCTTAGTTCGAGGCCGCTGGAAAACGCTTAAACTAGAATACCCTTCGAAGTATCCCGGTGCCACAGCTTAGGGACAAGCCAGTGGTGCCCCGGGTATAGGGAAGCGAAGCTCTGATTTCCCGGTTTTCAAAAAAAAAAAACTAATTTAAGACGGAAGAAAAAACATGACTGCTCAAAGAAGGAATACCTCTTCTTCTGGAAATACACCCACTACCCTTGCTATATACTGTTTCTTCACCAGCCCGGACTCAATCTGCAGTATGCATCCATTAATAATAAGTTTCATCAGTTCCTAATTTGTATATGTGCAGAAAAGAACGGTAAATCAATGACAAATTGAATTCAACTATTTACAGAGAACATGTCAAGAGTATCATTGAGAAAATCTCTGCAGCTAAACCTTAAACCCTAAACTATTAGAATGACAGCTTCCGCTAGCCATAGCCAACAAATTCCTTCGACATGCTCTTTAGATCTTTTTTTTTTTGACAATATGGGGATGGGGGAATCATACCCCTAACCGGAAGTCAATAGTACAATCTTTCTTCGGTTGAGTTATGCTAAATTACATTTAAGTTTTTTTTTTTTTTTAATGTTTTATCTATCATGAAGTCTAAGACATTAGATATATTTTACAAAAACAAATGTGTCCCAGCATTTGACTTGTTGTCATGAGCATGCTTCTCAGGTTAAAATCATTCAATGCCCAAATATAATGATGAATTTTCAAGTACAATCAGTATTTTTTCTCATAAATATCTTTATATTAAATCATAAAACTACTAGTATTGCTTATTGGAGACCCTTTTCTCTGATTGAAATTCTTCATTTTTTGGTTTTTGGAAACCAATAAATCGAAGTTTCGCTTCACTATACTCGAGGCAACTACGCCCGTCTCTAGGCCAGACACCAAGAGACATCAAAGGAATGAAGACACGAGAGGTGTCTACAAATTAATGTGACAGTTGAATCTCGAACCTGGGACTTTGAGGAGAGAGCACACCTTCAAAACCCAAGCCTTCGATCACCGTGCCATCCCTTGGGGACTAAAATTCTTCATTTATTAACAATGACAGTTCATGATCTGTCCAATTGCAAAGATGTAAAACCCTTCAATGTCAACGATATATGACAATATAGTAGTTAGAACTTAGAAGTTGTGTACCGAAGAAAAGCCACTGTTCAAGTTGGATTAATATGTTTGAGAACAATGCACCTCATAAATATTCCACGAAAATGGGTTCCCCTTCAATTTATTAGATATAATGTTAAAAATCATAAGTATGAGGCATACCTGTTGTCTGAAAAGGTCAGCTTTGGATGCATTTCTAGCAATGATAAGAAGTCCTGAGACAAGGCGGTCTAGTCGATGTATAGCTTACATGATTATGTCAAGGGAAGAAAAGGGTTACCCTTCAAATCAGTGGATAAAGTATGATAACAGAGTTTTCTTCATTCTCAATTTAGCACAACTAAAGACATGGAAGTTAGATACGAAATAGAGGTGCCAAACCATGCTCTGCCTGAAGTATACCAACAACTGTGTTTTTCCTATATTGACCACATGGATGAACCTATTTTACATATAAGCTTTTGCTTATTAGATAGAAGTAGAACCAAAAGTGAGGATAAAATGAACTTAGAAGTTTAGAGGGCAGGCACGTAATGAAAAAGTTGCATAACTACTGGCATCATATGAAATCCATACTAACAATCGAACTCACCGGAACGGATGCAGGCTTGCAAACCGTCAGCACATCTGCTTCCTGTTTGAGAATTTTCACGTCCAAAGCCATTACTGGCGGCTCATGCCTACACAGCCCTTGTGAAATCAATTACAGTAGAGCTTGATAACTTGAAAGAGAAATCCTATCCAGGAATCAAGCTTGAGAATAGTAGCAGAAATGACAACATAGGATATACCTGTGCAGGAAATGGGATATCTTTTGAGATGATTTAAGTATATAGGATACAGGCACGATGTCCCCATCGACTTGTATGCGGCCACATTGGACAGCATCAAGCTAAGAAATAAAGTTGCACCCAGTAAGTAAATGCAACGCGAGTAAGTGGATATTTGTTCAGAATGAAAGAAAAGGAGAAAAAGGGAAAGAATAAAGCAGCGTACATAGTAGTGGTAAGGTCGGCCTTTAAATTCTTCAGAAAACAAGTCGACAATGGTTTTGCCGGCCCATCGATTCTTAACCTGGAAACATAAAATTCGTAATACTGAAAGTTTAAAGTGGAAAAGAAAGTATGGACTCACATACATGAGCAATGAACTCGAAGTAGTAAGGTTTAACATAGCGCCTCCCTAATCAAAGAAGAAGTCAGATTAAAACAAAAAAAAAGAAAACCCAATTGAATTGTTGTTGTTGGCACCCACCATTGCGAAACATATAATCATTTGGTTGTGGAGGATTGGCTGGGGTTTGCCATACGATCTCGCCCATCCCCTTTTCTTCTTGCTTCGAAGAGAATGGGAATTCTGAACCGTTTAAACCCACGGCACGCACGTCTTGTTTTGGTTCGAACCGACCGGAGCTACCACAAACAAAGTGAAAGTCAAGAACCGGGTACATTTGGAATCGGTCTGCCGTTGTCTTCTTCCTCACTTCAACCCAACTTAAATAGTATTAATTAATATTAATCAATTTCATAATTTGGGAAAACAAATATATATATATATATATATATATATATATATATATAATAATATTCTTTCTTCTTTTCCAAAAAGCCTGCAGCTGTGACGAACGAAACTGATCGGCGCCTTCGCAAGGTTTCTTCTCTTCTCTTACTCTTAATTAAGGATAGTGTTTTGTTTTTTTTTTACTTTACTCTGATAATTAGTCTTGTTTTGTTTTGGATCTTTCATCATCATGGGTTGCTTCAGGTTTGTTGGTGTTGGAATTGGGGTTTTAGGGCACCGGATTTGGTCGATCAATTGAAATTGATTCAGATTGGAGGAGGGATAGTCAAGTCAGATGCCGGAGGACGATTTGATTGATATCAAGTTCAGGCTCTACGATGGTTCTGATATTGGACCCTTTCGATACTCCTCCGCATCGACCATAGATGTGCTGAAGCAGAGAATAGTTTCCGATTGGCCCAAAGGTGGAACCTTCCTTCACGGCTCAATTTTTTCTCTGCATTTTGTTTTCATATTCATTTCCCTATTATTTCTGTTTCCTTTTTAGGCAAAGCAATCACTCCCAAGGCAGCCACTGAAGTCAAACTCATCAGTTCTGGAAAAATCTTGGAAAATAACAAGACGGTTGGTCAGTGTAAATTACCGTTTGGTGAGTTCACTGGAGGAGTTACTATAATGCACGTTGTTGTACAGCCATCCCTAGCAAAAGCTAAAACAGGTGATTCCATTTCATATTCTGCCTATAAATATATTTATATAATATGGTATTTTTTCCCTTCATGGTTTTTCAATTACTCTAGATGTACTTCGACCCGTCTACCTATTTAATTGAACTTATGTACTTTTCAATTTGTTGGTCTTCTCTTCGCTTGAAGTGAACTTAGCCAATGCTCTTCTGATGCTTATTCTTATAACCATTTCAATATGTGGATTTATGAGTGATACCAATCCCTAAATCTTTCTTAGTGCATTCAATGATCTTCAACTCATAGCCCTGCTACCTAACTAGAATTTTGAATCTTCAATCTCCCTGAGAACCTTCTTTCTTCATTTATTCTGCGCCAGATGTTTCTTTTTTCTCATCTTGTCTTCAGTTTTTACTGGTTAGGACGATAACTGTTGCACGTTCTACCTAAACCATTTCCTTTAACATATTTTCATATAGAGCCATATGATCATCTGGTTGACTATAACTATTACTCCAGCATGCCGTGAAAAGTAGTCCTAGAGTTCGCTGGTTAGTAAGGGTCAGTCTACATAATAAACAACTTAGGATATGGACGCCGCAAGGACACATTTTTATAAATATATGTTATTTTTATATAACAAGGAAATTCAAAGTCAATAAGTTTAACCCTATACCCAAACACCATTTCTATTGTGCTAACTTAACAAGTGTTCAGTCGGATTGACCAAGTGTTTGACACAGAATACGCTAGCCAAACTTAAGTGTCTTTGTTTTTCAATTGCTACATACTAGGATTTAGTATGAGTTACATCTACAACTGCACTCAGGTTTGATAAGAAAAAAAAAAAAGAGAGAGATATTTTCTTTGGGCTTAGATGGTCTATTATTCTTATCTGGTAGTGAGGATTAAAATTCATCTCGGACTTGCAGATGTTTCAGATCTTATAGGAAATCTAATGGAAAATTGCTTTCTAGTTCAACAGGCACTTTATATTTGAGAACAGCAGTCTTCTTTCTGTGTTTTAAACAAAGAGCAATAGTCTTCTTCCTATATTCTTTGGTTGAGGAATTTTTGCTTGAGAATAAAGGGATTTGTCGGATGACTTGCCTAAATATGAAAACAGACCTAAGTACCACCTCTCTTGTTAGAAATAAATACCGTTTGAGATATTTGTTGGGATTAGTTAGATTTAGCATTTGACATTATTAGATAGTCTCTAGGATTTATCAGGATATTTATCAAATATTATTTAGGAAATCTTTGAGATTTGATATTTGATCCTATATATATATATTTGTGGAAAGTTAATGAAAAAGAAGGTTTAGATCTTTTTCAAAATTACCATGGTATCAAAACCCGTTAGGACTCGCATGGTTTTGAGACCTCATAGCAATATATAAGAAATGTGGAATACTTTCATCACCAATAGGAATTGAGATGGATGTCCATACTATTTAACATGGTAACAGAGCCACAAGTTTCTAAAAAAAAGTTTTGGCATGTGGTTTTATCTCCTCCAAAATATTTTGGTCTTCTAAAAAAAAGTCAGCGATATGATCAACAACAATTTGACGATTTGTTAAATCAGCGCGATTCGTGTGATGCAATAACACATTCAACTAACGGTATATTCTGTTTAGTGAGGTGATCAACAACAGTTTGATGATTCGTGAAATCTGCACGATTTGTGTGGTGCACTAACACATTTTACGTTATATTCTATTCGGCGGCTTGATCGACAACAGTTTGACGATTTTTGAGATCTGCGTGATTCGTGTGGTGCAACAACACATCTTATTATCGAGATATTCTGTTCGGCGACGCAATCGACGATAGTTTGATGATTCGTGAAATCCGCGCAATTCGTGTAGTGCACTAACACATTCTATGAGTGGTATATTCTGTTCGGCGGTGTGATCGGCGACAGTTTGATGATTCGTAAAATCCGCACGATTCATGCAGTGCAACAAATTCAACAGCCTATTGCGTTATATTCAGTTCGAAGATGAAACAACAGTAGAAGTAGCATCTGTGTGTGCGGCGTACAATATTTTTGTTTTTAAAACTTCATTTTCAAGTTGGTCATGTGTATTTACATGTTCCAATGGGAGTGTTAAAAATAAATAGTGTTTGAGATATTTGTTTGGATTAGTTAGATTTGAGATTTGATATTATTAGATATTCTCTAGAATTTATTAGGATATTTATCAGATATTATTTAGTATTTGTTAGGAAATCTTGAGATTTGATATTTGATTGATTATATATACTTGTGGAAGGTAATGAAAAAATAGAAGGTTTATACTTTTCTCAAAATTATCATCTCTAAAGCTCAGATAATCTTGCATGATCTTTACTGAGGATTCAAATATCCACTTACCCTTTCTTTTCATCTCCTGATGTTGCCCTTGTTTTTTACTCTTTTGCTTCTTCTCTCTTCATTATTTTCCTCTTGTTGTTCATTATTTTTTTCTTTCCAATTTCTAATCATTAGAAAACCTAAAATAAACTAGAGAGGAAAGAACTTGAATTGTTGTGAGGGCTGAGGAAAATATCTCATCTACCAGTTCTTTAAACTAATCCAGATTTTTTAATTTTATTTGGTCAAGTTTATTGATTTTTTTTAGTTCAGGTTTAGAGTAATTAAGTACCTAGCAAATTACTACTCTATTCTGCTATTTTTTTTTTATTATCAATAATACAATATATAGTTAATATATTGTTTAACTTTTAATTGACGTATTACTTTCATGAATATGACTATAGTCTTCATTAATTGCTTAGAATTAATTTATCTTTCATGATTACTTGGTAATGTATGAAGGCTCTTTTATTTCCATGTAGCATGACAAAGCTTTAGTGCAAAATAGAACGCACTTTTTTCGTTGATCTTTGTTTATTTCTGAGTCTGGTATTTCTTTTTTGTTGTATGAAATTTTCACATCATGGTATTTCTTTGTTGTTGTATGAAATATTTACTTTGATGTGTTGATGATACAGAGAAAAAGACTGACAATTCCCAACAGAAGATTGTATGCTCCTGTTCCATACTTTGAAACACAACACCAGTGATATGATTCGTTTGGTAAATCATCTTTCAAAACACGGTTGCTTTCGGCCATATTCTTGTGTATAAATGCTTTCTGGTAAATTGGTAATGAATGAATGAATTATGTGTTTAGGAATATTGATGTGGACGACATGTTTCTCGTTTATATGATATGATTGTGAAATTTGTATTATGACTTTTCATATTCTTTAGTTACTAAGGCCATGGTTTACTCCGTTTCTCCCTCCCATATGCCTCTCTCTTGGTACAGGAGAAGCTATTTATAGATTACCAGATGCATTCGAAGGACTGGAATAATCCTACTCGATTAGGGTAATTTTGGAAAGTTGCAAAATATCTCTATCCCCATACTTTCTCGAGCAAAGCTCCCCTAATCATTGCACCATTGGATGCCACAAAAATTCATATTCATTTTAATATTTTCATTTATAAAATGAATTTTAGTGGTATCATTTTGGATGCCAAAGGAGTTTTCCTCTACTTTCCCCACACAAGTAAACATATATTTTTACTTCCTAAAAAACTAATTATAAGTTGGTTAGTCATCACACTCTTATTTTCTAAAAACATAAACTTTTCTCTAACACTCAAAAGTGGAATATTACCAAAAAAAAAAAAAAAAAGAAGTTATTATGTACAATGATAAACCTTTTTTTTTTATGAATAGAAATGTGAAATACTTTATTGCCCAAATTGAGGTTAACTTCCTAATGCAAATAAAATTTGGAAATTTTATGTATTTATTAACTTGATTGATCGGAGACTTCAATTCTTTTAATTGACATGTCATAATGACAAAGCACATTTGCTTGCTTGCAATTCAACGAATACTAATTGGTACCAAGTATTTGAACATGCAAATCAACGAATGTTTTTTTAAAAAAATAACGGTGCCTTCTTTTGTAGACGATCAATTCACCGTCCTTTCTGGCAGGATTCCCATCGTCAACCAACCCATCTAAAGGCATGATTGGACTTTGTGTATGAAGTGTTACCAACGGAGCTTTATGCGATGGGGTGGTTGGATAAGGGGTAGAATTTCGATCGGGTTGAGAAATTTCTGAATTCAACGGCTTCTAGGTTTCCACTTCAACAGCCCCAAATGCCCTTCCTAAATAATCTTCTCGAACAAGTGAGTTGATTCCAAAAGGCGATGTATATGGTATCATTTCTGAGCCCGATACGTTTCAAATTTCCATTCGATTAGTAAAAATACGCTTTCCAAATTGCCATTGGCTGGGGAAAAATACGCTTTAACGGGTATGTTGTTGGCAACAGCCAATCTTGCTCCGTTTCCGAATTGCCATCCGGCTGGGAAAAGATCGGCTCAATTCTTTATTGAGTTGTTTAGCCGACTAAATGTATCTAAATCAATATTGTCAACTGTTGTAGATACATCCAAACTTTGTATTTTCTTTAGTGTTGTTCATTATTAATTTTGATTTTATTTTAATATTAATTGTTTCTAGTTTTTAGGCTTTAATGATATATCATGCGGATAGATGGGACGATTCATTTTGGGATCTTATTTTGGCTATATATTCCTAAATGGAAAATTCATGAATTAAGGTGTGTTCTCCCTTGAATATATTTTTCCAGCACAACAACTCAATTTCGTCTAAAATTGTCTCATTGATATCTAGCCAAATCTTTGGCCAAAATGCACCCCATCCTCCATTGTTGATTTGACTTCGTTTGGGTATTAGGTGGGGATAGGCGAACTGACTTCATCAATTCTTTTTCGGTTCTTCGTACTCAAAGATTAAATCTCATTATATTGATAAAATGAATATTTTGATATTAAGAATATATTAAATTATTGTAAGAAAAAAATATTATATAACTAAAATTTAACCTTATTGAAATGTTATGGTAAAAATGTTTGATTTTGAAAAATAAAGACCAAATTGAAACTACAATCAAATCCATATTTAGGGATTAAAAAATATTTTGCCAATTTTAAAACTCAAAAAAAGTATATTTATAAAATATTTATTTATTTGTTTCTTTTTTTTTAGTTTCTGAAATTCACTTTTTCCTTTGAAAAAAATAGCAATGAATAAAACCACTCCTTAGCATTTTTTTTTATTTTTGAAATCAGGAAATCAGAATTTCGCTCCATTATATCGAGGTAACCACATCCATCCCTAAGCCAAGCACCGGGAAACATTGAAGACACGTGAGGAGTCTATAAACCCTCGACATCATTCTATATGGCTTTGAACATGAATTCAATTAAACGTTAGGATTTTTAATTGAAAAAAAGACCAAAATGGATAATAGCTTACACAACTACAAAAAAAAAAAATATATATATATATATTAATTGACGTTTGTGGAATGTCTAAGTAAGAAAAATACTTGACGATTCTATAAAACAATGTATTTAGACACACTAGTAAACGAATTTTTGTGTGACATCTAAATGAGCTTGGAAGGAGTTTTCCTCTACTTTCCCCGATACAAGTATACATATATTCTTACTTGCAAAGTAATTATAAGTTGGTTAGTCATCTACTATTATTTAACACTCAAAAGTGGAAAATTACCTTCTTTTTTTTTAAAAATAAAATGATATACTTTATTGCCCGCATCCTAATTGTAACTTGAAATATTTTATTTGGCATGCCATAATGGCAAACCTCCAGACAAACCAAGCTTAATACATTTTTATTATTTTTTGTAACGAATCCTCTAATGGCGTGTCAACAACTTTGGGACGAATTGAGGGAAGAAAGTGTTGGTCCAAACTTCACCAAACTCTTCCATTTCTATTTTCACCAAACTCAATATTGAAAACATCCGCTGGGATCAATTCTCCAAGTTCTTTTTCCTTTGTTGAATCCCTCGTTTAGCCCATCTAGACCAATTGTAGTTCTTTTTTTTTATCATTTCTCCCAAAAAAGAACAATATAAGGGGGGGTGGGGGTTTGAATGATACATAGAAGAAACTAAACCACATTGTAATACAAAGATATATCTACAAAATTGATCACTAAACGTGTTCCCTAGAAGTCATTTGGTTGATTACATTACGTCTCAGCTTGCAAGGATTTTACTAAAAGCTTGGCACTTTTTCCCCTCCACGTGGCATGCACGGTATTTACAGTATTCTTGCAGGTATACCCATCTGCGCCAAACACACCAAAATGTACTTTACTACCTTATGCATCTTTGAGTAACTAAGATTGATTGAATATACAAATTCAAAATCATACATGTAGTGTGTAGTGCGTGGTGAGGAAGAAGGTGCCGCCAAAACCAAAAGAATGTTTATTATCCAAGTTCGCACAAGAACCTATCTTTTTTCCAGGATTCTTATCTTATCCAGCAGCTCCTGGATGGTGTTGGATGCTTCCTGTATAAGAAAGATCACAAACAATTTTAATACAACACTCTTACACACGACCCCGACCGGTAAAAGTAGAGTAAGCACCTGAAGCTTCTTTCGTAGATTTCTCTCCTCCGTTTCCCTCCGATCTCGCTCCTCTGAGAAAATATCTATCAGGCTTTCTTGCTCTTTATTCAATTCCTCAATTTTAAGCTCTGCTGCTTTAAGCTGTGCATCACAGTAAATTTCGTTCATTCTTCTATACTTTAAAAGCGCTTTCCTCAACGAATTGCCAAATGGGGAAAAACATCATGTAATTAATAGTTTCACCATACTACTACACAAACGAACAAAATATAAAATGCGCACCTTAGCCTCAAGTGATTTGCACCTATCTCTTTCCAACTGCAATTCGTTGCGATCAGCTCCCTTTCTCAGTAATCTACAAAAGGGATAGACATGAAGCACCACATTCAGTGGTTTCCAGACAATGCTCAATAACAATTACTGTAAGCAGATGAAAGAACGCACACCTCTCCTTCAATTCTTCATTTTCTTCTTTCAACTGTTGTAGCATGTGGAAATCAGATCTTGAATCGGTACGCTCATTATCATTTACATCTCCTCCCTGCCAGAGTGCGATGCAAACATAAATCAGAAGGGACACGAACAGCAAGCGTAAACACATGAATCTTTAATGTGGTTGGTGGGTGTATTTTCAAACGTGAGTGATTTAGGGCAAGGAACTGAGGAATGTGTGGGAAACAAAAATATAATTTACCTTGGTTGTCAAAAATCATAGAGAATGCATAGAATTCGGAAAATAGTATTATCCTATGTTACATCTATTTTATGTGAGCCAATTAAGACTTTGCTTACATTTGGTTTTGAAAAATAAAATATAAATATAGTTTACCTTCAGTTGGGATCCTCTTCTACCCGATCCAACTTCCTGAGCTTGACTGACTCCTCCATTTGAAGACGCTTTCATTGTCATTGAAACATCATTAGTCTCATGAAATTTCTCATTGCCAGTACCATTTTCCTGTCTTCCATGCAGGTTATCAACCCTAACTTCTGGTGGAGAAGGGGAAGGTGAAGATAGCCGTATCCTGGAACTGGAACTTTCAGGGATCATACTGCTGTTTTTGTCTTTACTTGAATGCCCATTCGAATATTTATAATCTTTGGTTTTCTGAGACTTTTCTGATTCTTTCCCCGTAGACACTTTATCAGGTTTTTTCCCACTTAATGTAGCGGACTTCATTCTCGACTGAGGAGAAGTCTGAGATGAATAATTGTCGGGGGAACTTTCTACAAAAGTAAGGTTAACATGTTAGAGGGCAATGGAACTGACTTGGTGAGAAATGGCACTTCATGCTAACAATTAGTACACATCACTTCACATTGCTGAAAAAAAAAAAGGTTAAAAAGTTGAACCTCAAACAAGTTGTTACGTAACCAAAAAAATGTTTGGGACTGTTTTAGAAGAAAGGTGCAAACGAAAAAACACCAATACCTCTACTATCCGGAGACTGATTGGTAATTTTATTTCTTCTTGGAGCATAGCCGATCTTATGACAATAGGTACTCCTAAAGAACAAAATAACAGGTTCAGCAATGGATAACAGACGAGAGAGATGCCACCTAGTGATCAAACATTGTAACAAACCAGTAAGTCTTCTGCATCTGTATCAACCGTGCTTCAAGTCTTGCAAGTACAGTTGTTCGCTCAAACCCTTGCTTGTCATGGGCAGGTTCGACAAAATTTGCTTCTAGAACACCTGTAGAATAATTGAGCGTTCAGAATATGGATCATTTCATATTTTCCCTTTTTTCCATATTTTTCCTTTTATTGACAAGTGAATATGGATCATTTCATTTCATATATATATCCCCCATGTGATTTCATATTTATAATGAAATTATTTCTCATCTATAAAAAAATGTATCAATGTATATAAATATGAATAAACAGCACCTATAACTCCACGACCATCACTTCCTGTAGCATTCCAAAGCCTCCAAAATGGCTGGCAAATAAAAAATTTTAATCAGAAACATTTACGGCAATCAATTTAACATGGGAAAAAAGGCCTCTCGCTTATCATTTCTCTTTTTTACAAGAAACATTTCACCGAATAGAATAGTACATAAAAGTAAAATAATCAAAGCCCCGAGCTTGCAAAATTAAGAGCAAAGCACCATCTACAAAAAAAAAAAAAAAAGGTGAATAAAGCAAGAAGTGTAGATGATGCTACGTGAGATCATACAAAATTAAACTATAAAAAATCGTTCTTATCTTTTACTTTCAACTTTCCAAATAACTAACAGACTTTCATAAACGAAAGTGTGCTTTCCTCTTAGCAACCCTTGAAATTCTATTAAAAAAATAATAATATAACAAAATAAATGTTTGCGTGTTGGACCTGAAATCTTCAAGTAGCATATTATTTAAAGGAAAAAAAAAACAATTCTGACCCCTAAACTGATAAAGTTTTTTTTTTTTTTTTAATATTCGTGCGCACCTCGACTATTATTGTGGGACATACCGCCTGACCTTATAATATGAAACCGTAGAAAATTAATTCCTAGTTAGGTGGTTATCATGGATTGAACTCTTCCTCTTAGTTCCTCATGTTCCTCTTGACCACTAGGTCACTCTATGATGGTTTAAGCTGATGAAGTTGTGTCAAAATTATTTGAAGACATTTACCTTAATTGGGAAGCTTTTATATTCTATTGATTTATTTTATGTTTTTTCTTGTTATGTATTCTGCTTTTCATTTCTTTATTTCAATATTTTAATTTTCTAGCCATAGTCATGTTTCATTCCTTCAATGCCAAGGCTCGTTTCTTGTTTAAAAAATTGTCGTCATCAACCTCTTATAATAATCTATTTCACCATTTAAAGACTACAGCTTTTCTAATCTTATTCATCATTGGACATCTTTTTGTAACTAAATGGTCTTTTTGTAACTATTCATTTCTCAGTGAAAGTTTCTCGTTTCCTAAAAAAAACACCCTCTTATAATATTGCATACCTTAATGAGGCGATTCTTGTGGTAAACATTGAAGCCTTGCACATCTATATGATGCTTTGCATCCTTCACAAACCCAATAGTCACAACAGCAACCATCTGATAACAACTGCAAGCAGTTAGCACCGCAGAGCATAGCAAATATGAACGTTCCAAGAGATAAAACATCATCAAGAGTATTACATTAGTATCTTTTACAACCCCCTCAGCACCTGGCTGAGGCCTGTACGTGACCTCTTGAGACAGCATCATATCATTTACTATGTTATGGTGTTCAACATCTCTCCCTCGAAGAATAATGCGAAAGCCTGGAGGAAGCCTCAAATAAAGAATCGAAGCGTAACTCTGGAGATTTAACATGAACATATTTAATTAATCTCAGTCAATGAAAATATAATTGATTTTTGCCATTCACAGTGAATAAATACAGAGTGCAAACAATTCTATTCTTAGCATCTTCTTATCGCATTTAAAAGATGGAACTCCAAATACATCATTTTGAGTGATCAAATGTTGCAGAAAAAAAACAACAAATCAATTATTCAAGCCAAATTAACATAACATCTGATAATTAATCACATGAAATATTACCCTCAAAGAATGTCGATAAGTCAAGAAGTGCCGTGAGTTGGGAAATTTTGTTGCCATTTGTATACTCTTCTCATCTCTGTTGACACCTCTGATTTGGATGTCCTAACAAAATATTGATTATAAGTAATAAGTTTAAAGGTACTAACAAAACAATATTCGGTAAAAAAAACTAAAATATAAATGTACTATACATGTTGGTCAGTATCAAAATCCAGTTCCAACTGTCCTTGGTCGTCTTCCCAGAGATTATATATTATAATGCGGGTTCCATGATCTTTCATTAAATAAAACTGAAAAGCACGTGGAGCAACATAATCAGTTAACCAAGAAGCACCATGTTAAGCTTAGTATATAGCCTTCTACACCAATCAACCCATGTTTTAAAAAGCTATTGAGGCTTACGCCTTGAGGCACGAGGCTCTAACTTATAGCCTCGATTCTTACGCCTCTACTGGATCATAAAAGGCTTACGCCTCACACAGGAGAGGCTTATGCCTCGATGATAACACACTGAAGCTTAAAATCCCTATGCAACGTATGATAACTAGAAGAATAGCATTAATACTTTTCATTTTTATAATATATGGGCTTGCACCATAACAATATAGACTTTCTCTTATGGATTCTTTTGTTAGAAAGATACAATCGTTTCAGAATCATCAATTTAATTTTGATCATTTGTTGGCTTATTTTCCTCTAGCATATCCTTTTGGAGTTCTTTGTTGTATTCACCATAGGTGCTTGGAAAATTCACTTATGTTTCATTCATCAATGAAACTGTTTCTTATTCCAAAAAAAACTCAATCCTATTAGTGTTGATGTTATATTTTATGTATTTTATGTAAGTATTATGTTTTATCATACATGTTTATAGAAATTTAGATTTTTTATAATATTTTTTTATTAAAATTGAGGCTTACGCCTCACAGAAAAAGCCTAAAGGCCGCCTTTAGCCTTTTAAAATATTGCAAGCAACTACATTTCTCCCATCAGGAAGCCTTTGTGCAATCCATTGGTTTGTACGGAAACCTTTTAAATCCTCTAAGATTCTGCAATTTCTCATCTCATTCTCATCCTTAGGAAAACTGACCACACTAAATATCTTTCTTTTTAATGAAAGCTTAATTTTCTAATGAAACAAAATGGCCAAAAATGACCTCATACCCCTTCAAACAAGAATTCAGTTCATCCCATGAAGATGTTTTTTTATAAGAAATCCAGCTATCATTGCATGAAGATGTTTTTTATAGGAAATCCAGCTATCATTGAAAAATGAAAGAATACTAGGACACCCAAAAAACAAGCCAACAAAAGGAACCCAACAAAGTGTAAACCTCATGAAGAAACTAGTAAGAAGTTGAAAAATATAAAAATGGATACAATGAACTTATGAACAATAAAGCATCACCTGACGAAGAAGTTCAGCTTCACTGGCAAATGGAGACCATTGAACAATCGTTTCAGCATTTCTGTTCCAATCGCTAAGAGAAGAACGCATTATCTTGGCCCATTCACCACCCTTCTTCTCATAGTCAAGCTTTTATTGCAATTCAATTACATAAACTATAAGTGGGAGCGCAACCCTCGAAACACATTACTTCTTTTCAATCAGAACAAAATATAACAGAATCAATTTAATGATAAAAAGGTGTCAATATGTGACATGGAAGGGGGCGCAATAATCCACAATTCAAAACTATAATTCAAGCCAAAGCAAAATGCACATTATGAAGCTACAACTTCATGCTAAGCAAGCGATGGATAAACAGTGGTCACTTTAATAGAGCAAGACACTTCTAAGAAAAAAAAGTATTATAGAAAGCAAATTAGTATTCTGCTAAAATATTAGAAAAGAAGGTGATGTTCGTTGCAGGCTAAGAACCACGGACACAAATTACAAACACGACACAGCACAGACATGTGGTCATCTTTCTCCTACATTTCTTATGATCTTTTTTGTATATCCCTGTTCTTGTATTATCTTTCATTCTTTTCTCCATGAAAGCTTGGATTGTTATAAATATAAATATATATATATATATATATTAGAAAAGAAATAAGAAACGTAGAGTAGAAGGGTAGAGTAGAAGGGAAGAAAGAAAGAAAGATGTTGAATTCCTCACAAAAAGTCTAGCTTCCTCCAATCATTACCCAAATCAATGAGACAATTATTTCTTCAGCTAATCCTATAACATACACTTTAAACACTGATCCGTAGATCAAAACTAATAACAAATAACAATAATAACTAACTATGAAGTATTATAAAAAACTATTGAGAATTACCTACGATTTAGATATTACGCAGATTAGAGATAGCTAATCTCCAAGAACTAAAATATTCTTTACATCTTACAAGAAAAGCATATCTCGCATATCCCCCTAGCCATGAAATTTATACTGGTGTTGTGTGACATCTTCCTTTTCCCCAAGTTTAATATGACTAATGACAATTACATTTCCCTACACCCAGTAATGCTGTGTTTATCTAAGAAGTAACTCTACTAATGTTCACATGCACACAAACTTCCAAATATCATTAATCCATAGGTTCCTTCTTTTCCTTCCTTTCAATGGAAGCCTTAGACATACAGAGCATAGATATACTATATACATACATGTATGAAATAATTTATTGAAATGAAGGTTACTAAATAGGATTAAAATAAACAAGTAAATGTCGTTACCATTGGAACTATGATATCTTCCTTTCCAGTGCTTCTCAAAAATGTATAGGACAGCAATCCAATGCTCTGTGTGGCACTGCCCAGATAGTTCAATCAGTACATTGTACAAGATAATTTTTCTTAATAGAAGTGAAAAGAGATCAAAAAAAGTAATGAGAAGAAAATAAAAGGTTAAAATACCATTTTGGTCCCTCGACTTTCATCTTTGTTTCATTTTAGTCCCTCGACTTTCAAATGTCCAATTTTAGTCCCTCAATTATGGTTTTTGTTTCGTTTTGGTCCCTAAACTTTTAGATGTCCAATTTTAGTCCCTCGACTTTGATTTTTTTTGTAAAAAAAAAAGCTTTTCAATTCAACTCTCCTCTCTCAATCTCATTTTTTTCTCTTTTCCTCCATGTTCATTTTCTCTTTTCCTCCATGTTCATTACTGGAAAGAACCTCATCTTCTCAAAGCCTAATATTCATCTTCATCCTAAAGTTTATGAAATTCCCATCTCTAAAACCCCGTATCTCACTAAATTTATATAATTTCTAAATTCTTATGGTGTTTATGAGTTCATGAGAGTGAAATTAAAGTGATGAGCTTGTCGGAAACCAATTTCTTGCCAGCAATGAAAAATTGAATGACAAGGAAAGGGAAAATTAATAGTGTGTTTTTTTAGGCGATAATAGAAAAAATTGTTAATCTAAGAAGTGATTTCTTAATTGAAGCCACGAATTCAAGAGATTTTCTCTTAATATACTGAAACTGATTAACCTATCTATGTTTTGAGATTTCCATTTATGAAGAATCAAACCTCCATCAATGTTCAAACAGGAAATACAGGATCTAGAAGCTCAAAATAAACCATTCAAACAATGGAGGAATGCGGCAAATCCCAAACCCTATGCTTTTCATTATCTTTTTGTGCCCAAACATTTTCAAGCTGTAACTGTTTTAAGGAAAGAGGAAAATCGGGATATTTGAGGTATTTGTGATTGTTTAGTTAGGAAGATGCAGATTTAATGGTGTGAAATTTCATTTTAATCTGATTTCTAAAAAAATTTCTTGCCCTTTCTCCCTATGATTTAAAGTTTGAGTTTAATGAGATATGCGGTTTAGGAAGATGGAAATTTTAGAAAGGATGAAGATGAAGATGCTTTGAAGTTGGATTTTTCCTCTGTTTTTCCAGTAATGAACAGGGAGGGAAAGAGAAGAAAAAAAAATGAGATAGAGAGAGAGTTGAGGAGAAAAGTTTTTTTTTTTTACAAAAAAGTTAATGAAGGACTAAAATGAAATACAAATCAAAGTTGAGGGACTAAAATGGAACAAATATCAAAATTGAGGGACTAAAATGGGATATTTGAATGTCTAGGGACCAAAACGGAACAAAAATCATAGTTGGGGGACTAAAATTGAACACTTAATAGTCGATGGACCAAAATGAAATAAAGATGAAAGTCGAGGGACCAAAATGAAATAAAGATGAAAGTCGATGGACCAAAATGATATTTTAACCAAAATAAAATTGTCAGAAGTTTTCAACACAAACATCTTCCCTAAGAATAAAGAAAAAATGGAGTGAAAAAATATTAAGATGTTAAAATTATAAAATAAATAAAAAGAAATGAACGAATAAAACATACCTTTTCCCATATTTTCCAGGACAACGCGAGAACACAATTACATCTGCTCCAAGTCGCATAGTACTAGTCTTAAAGCCATTACCGTCTGTGAAGATGTGGAATAAAAATGCTTTCAAAAGAGATTAAAAAATAAAAGATGAAACTTTTGAATTATAGTGGCTCATTACATTGTCCAATAGTGTTTGCTAATTTGCTTTTCTCTGAATAACCCAATGACATGCAGTGACGCATTTTGTCGGGGCTCATCCCACCACCATTATCTGAAACACATTCAAATACAAGTGACATGGCAATAAAAAGATACAGAAAATGACATCCCACAAAACAACAAAAATTCCAATACCGATGAACCAAAAAAAGGATGAGTTATTCATACGCACTGAAAGGATAAGATTCCTAATGGGAAAATATTTGCCTAACTAAAATGTAAGTGG
Source organism: Sicyos edulis (assembly GCA_036507275.1). Lineage (NCBI taxonomy): Eukaryota > Viridiplantae > Streptophyta > Magnoliopsida > Cucurbitales > Cucurbitaceae > Sicyos > Sicyos edulis. The sequence continues at coordinate 34,650,658 of CM071857.1, read as the reverse complement.
AAGACAAAGAAGAAGCAAATTCTAACTGGGGCACACACATTGAAAGGATAAGATTACCAATGTGCAAAGATTGGCATCACATACAACCTTAGAGGTAAAAGTGTCCTCTCAATAACCAAGCTCATTTGCAGTGACTGGATAGTAAACTGAATTCATCCCAGAAAAGTATCTTATCCTCAGTTCTAGAAGAACCATAGATGCCAGAAAACCTCTAAGATGTCTGCATTTCTTAAGATATAGATGATTCGTGTTATTATAATGGCCCTCTTCAATGGATTACAAAATGCTTTTCCGTGCTTATCAAATCCTTGTAGAGTGCCAGAGATGTGGCATGGACATTCGTGTGGCATTATCATCACGCATAGTGATCCATCTTTTGCGTGATGATAATGCCACACGAATGTCCATGCCACATCTCTGGCACTCTACAAGGATTTGATAAGCACGGAAAAGCATTTTGTAATCCATTGAAGAGGGCCATTATAATAAGACGAAGAAAGCTCTATCCTGGGTGAATTGGTGATTTTTGCCTGACAATGGTCAACCTCAATTGTGTAAATCCTCCTTTCTAAAGTAGTTCACCTTGTCTGTGGTTAGATGGAGAAGACGAGTCTAGGTCCATCGAAGAAAGAATTCATGCAAGTAGATAGGGTGAGAAAAGAAGTTTCAGGGAAAAAGGGTGGAGAGAGAAGAGAAAGACATTGATGTGACTTCACTGGTTACCATGACAATACCTACCTTCATCCCAATGAAATCCCTCGCCAACTTTTTCAGGAAAGTACCCATCTTGCAAAGGGCTTTGAGAAGAAAGTAGAGTTGGTAGTATGTAGGCTATCAATGATTTGATTGAGAACGAGCCTGTCTACTCCTTTTTGTCTAAAGAAGACTCAATTTCTGCAACTTGGTTTGAACTTATAAGTAATCAGTCTCAAGAAAAAAATTGATGGTTGATTCTCACAAAAGAGAAAGCCAAGGTTAGGGGGAGGGCAGATCATCCACCCCACAACCAAAGAAGTGGGCTTGGTGTACAACTTTGAAGGCAGATGCTACAGTTGATCCCTATCAAGGTAAATTTGAGAAAGATTTAGAGCCAAGCCCACACAATCAAGAAGAGGAGATGAAATGAACCACAAAAAGCTATCAACTTTAATGTGATGTATTTTCTTGCTAGTAGTGTTGGTTTTTATCCCCCAACCATACATATGCACACAAATCAAGAGCCTTTCTTCCCTTTTACAAAACATATGCAGGGAAAACAGCCCAAAGAGGAGGGAGTAGGATACCCACCCACAAGGTTCAAACTTTTTTTTTTTAATATAGGAAACGATCACAAGGTTACAACTATGAAATCATCACTTATATTTTCTTTATGAGGAATCATTATTCTGCATGGAAAAACATTTTATTTCTGTTTCTAATTCAAAATTCAAATAAACTAAAACTTCACGAAGAAATTTAATACCTTCAATCAGAAACATTTTGGTCACATTTTTCTTATTCACAAGCATGTCTATATTAACATGAGTAGCTCCATTGCAAACCTTCCATGAAGAGACGAGAAAAGATTAGTGGAAATGATTTGTGTTAAAAGTAGTGAGAAGAAAAAGCAAAGTACCTCATCTAACGAGTTGTCTAATAACTCGGCAAAAGCTGCATGCACCAATCAAATATCTTAAAATCAATGTATAACATCCAATGAAAATCATTGCACACACATCAAAATCTTATTTCATGAAACTTTCAAATATTATTGTTATGTCAAGCATTCTTACCTCCAAGTGCCCACTTATGACTAGTCGCATTAGAATGCAGAAACTTAGGGTGGACCCGAACATGGTCCATGCCACCTACAAATATTTAGAAAACAATAGAATGTAAGTTAAGTGTGAGATAAATACAACCCAAGATAAATACCACGAGAAGAATGGGGAGATCAATTAATTTGTCAATTAAAAAGGGAAAAACCTACTCTCATCTCTTTTATTAATTTTTCTAATCTAATCTATATCTTTATTAGGCGGAGAATACTTAAAAAAGGGAGGTGTGGGCCTTTGCAGAATGCAGGTTCAATGCTTCGTTTTAGATTTTTATGATTCTCTTATGTTGTATAATGTTAACTCATTCATCAACCTAAAAACTTAAGCTAATCGATTGGGTCAAATTTAGTTATATCAACCAACATTCTCTCTAATATAACCTTAGAAATTCAAAAAGTGTCCAACTAGTTGAATCAATATTAATTGAGGAAGAAACACGAGTTTGAACACATGAACACTTACAGTTGAATCATGTTAAATCACTAATTAACCCAAAAGTTTAAGTTGATAAGTTTAAATTTAATTATCAACCGAACCAATACCTTTCTTTATCTCTAATTCTAAAGAAATGAAGCCTAAAGTAGTCCTACCCCCATACATGGGCACAATCCCACCCAAGGAGACAAATAATTAAAACCTATCCCTAATGGACCGATCAAGATCTTGACACAATATCTGACCTAACTTAATGAGCTCCCCTCCCTCATCAAGCCTCCCCACAGAAGTCTCTGATGATCTTTTTCAAATTTCTTACTCATGAATACAAGAATCCAAAACACAAAAATGAAGTGCATGGGAATCTTGCTAAATCAGATTGAATAAGAATCAACCTCCTTCCTTTCGAGAAAAGGTCCTTCCTCGATTCCGTGACCAGGGTGTTAACTCTTCCATGGAGAGTATGCAAAAAACTTAACCTTCTTCGAGAATTTAAGCCTCCATAACAAGGGAAAGACCAAAACTCTAAAGAAACAACAAAAAGAGGAGAAGGGATTAACCAGATGATGAAAGAAAGAACTACACGATAAGCTTGTGGGCCAACAAGGACTCCAACAACTAGCATCCTTCCTCTCTGGGGAACAATGGAACTCCTCCAACAAAGATAGAAGGTTGACAACATCCAATGTTTCCTTATCATAAGCAAATAGATAGACGGTAGCCCCACAAAAGATAATCTAGATCATTCAAGCTACTAAGTGATAGCCACATTATCATCTATCGTTTCAGAAAGATTACAACTTCGTAAAGAAAAAGCTACCAATCCAAAAATATCAATCAATCCAAAATATACTAAAGAAATTTCAGTTTTTGGGATGGATTTTCCAACTTTCACATGTTGGTTGAAACTTAATTGTGAAACCCCATGAGGAAGCTTAATTGTAAAACCCCCTGTTGACTCCTAGGTCTGGGGCAGGGGTGGGATGGGCGCAGATGCATGGAAGTAAGGCATACCGGATGATGAGTCCCAGTTAGTGGAAGGAGCTCCTTCATAATCTCCTGCCTTCCAGAACTGTTTACAGGCAGAAGCATTTGCGTTGGAAATCCTGGTGTCTTGTCCAGTAGAAGCCGGCGCCTGATCTGGCAAAGGCACCACCACGGCAAGCTTGTCGTCGGGCGTTGGGGGCGGAAGAAACCCTAGAGGGAAACCAAGTTCCAAGTCGTTGAGCCTCCGTTTCTTCAAGAACCCTCCTCCATCAACGGCGTTCCGGAGCCCGACGCTTCTGGCATCTCCTCCCAAAATCCCGTCCACTACTTCCTGCTCCAAATCGTCGGAGTCCGGATCGCTGTCACTACTGAGGTCGATGAAGGAGGGAAACGCCTCGTGATTGTTGCTTGTTTCTTGGGCACGTAAGGGTTCGACAGCTTCCTGCTTCACAATATCTTCCATGAGTGCGTGCAAATCAAGAAGAAAGGTCAATGACTCTTGAACAGAGATTTCGAAGGACGGGTTGTCGTTAATATGATAACTGAACCCCCAGCGCAAGCCGCATGGTCCACGTCCACCAATACGTGGAATTATTGAGTATCTTTATCATTTCATTTTTACTCAAAACTCATTCTTTTTGTATTTATTTTTCCATAGTATATAAATATCAATTAAATGTAAACATAAATAAAATGGCTATCAAAACAGAACCTAAATCGGCACATTTTGTATTAAAATAACAAACATTACAGAATGAGTGTGTGTCTTTTAACATAAATTCTGATTTAGTATGTGTTGCACTAATCAGTTCTCTCTTTTTTTTTTATTTAGGAGTATTTAAGTTTGTTTACAACTTGATTATTCTTATAGTACACCGTTATTTAGAGTATGAACTCCATTGCCTTGCACGTGGGGTGTAAAAGTACGAAACATTTAATACGTATTTCATATTTGAGAAAAGAACATGTTCGTTGCCTATGGACTGTGTGGTTTAAGGCAGTAAATTGCAGGGCCGATAACTGCACTGCTCTGTTTGTTGTTTCTCTGCTTGACGTTGAGTTGAGTGCCGGTCTTTGAAACCTGATTCTAAGAGTCGGGTCCACCACCAATCTTGGACTAGGTTTGGACTTCAGTATCATCCACCTTTTAAACATTAATTAACAATGGGTTTGTTCAAAATCCACCCTAGACTTGTACAAACATTTCAAGTCTACAAAACAGGAAACAGAGTTGATAACTAGAATACATGTTTTCTTACATACTTGAAGATGCATCTCACCAAGGATGTGATGATCTCCAATGTCTTCCCCATAGAACACTCTACTTCAGCCTCCACCTTACGCCCACACAAACTTGGGCAGCATCATCGATTCCTCTGCACTCTGGTTTAAAGCAGTAAATGACGCAGATGAAGAATGATAAATATTTACATTAACTTCAATTGAGCAATGATCATCAAGTGCAATCAAGATAAAGGTATTCACCATAATCAGCTCTGCAATCTAATATTTTAAACCTTGTTCTATTGAAAAGATGTAATTCACTAACTACTTGTCTAGGGAGAGGGCTAAAATACAATTAGTTTATGAGGGAAGAGGAAAAATGGGACTAGGCTAACAAATTACCATACAAAAATGTTAAATCTATATGGTACATTATACAGACAGAGCCAGAGATATCTAGACATTTACTGTAACAATCATACAAACTGCTGATGGAGATCATGAGATGATCCGTCAGGAATACGTTCTATGATCTTCTGCCACGGCTACAGAAAAGAAAGCATCTCTTATTAAACAATCTAAGCATCATCGTCCTTGTCCTTATCCTCGTCTTTGTCTGAATTATCGCCACCGTCATCATCAGCTTCCTCTTCTTCATCGCTCATGTTATTTATCACATCTGTAATTATATCCTTCACTTCTGCTTTCCTATGCATCAAATCCACACCAAAGTGGGTACCTAATACAATGCAGTGCCTAAGTCAGCAAGATCTACAGAAAAAATCTTTCATAAATATTTATGCCAGAAGTAGTGTGCATGTATGAGCGTAAGATGGCAAAACATACCAAGTTGCCTGAGAATGTCAGACAAAGTTGCCTGCACATGAAAGATATAGGAAAGTAAGAAACTACAATAGCTTAATTTCCATCCATTCATAGAAATCAAATTTTGCACTTACAGTATTGAAATCGACTTGTTTCAGAATATTAACTACAACTTCATGCATCTCATCTCTGCTGGGTTCTTTCTTAACTTTTTTGCTGCTTTTTCCCTTGCCTAGTATCATAAAGAGTAGCCCTGAGCCAGTGTTCTTTATGTTCCAAAAAGATAATAGGACTCGTAACTTCTCAAGTAAATAATAAAAGCTAAAACCCTAAACTATAAACACGGATCCCCCATAACCACAAACTATAAAAATATATGGAGAAATCAATACTAGATAAGCCCTTTATATTGTTTGAAACTAAAAATTATGCGACCTCCCTCCCAGAGGGAGAATGAACTAAATGACTGACAACAAGTAAAAGAGAAATGATTAGCAACTAGCATTTTACCTTGTTCTTCAACCAAAACCTTTGCAGCAGGTGCTTTGCTTTGTTTTTTCTTGCCCGAAGATTTTTCCTTTACAGGCTTCTTTTCCTCAACTTTTTGCTTTTTTGACGGGCTTTTTAGTCTTGATGGCGAGCCAGCAGATTTGACAGCATCAACTTTGTTTGTAGCTGAATTAGATGGTTTTTTGGTTGATTTTGCAGCACCCTTTGCAGATTTCACAGAAGCTTTCTTTGTAGAAGAAGCTTTTTCAACAGATTTAGACCCTGAATCACCTTTTCCGGCCTTTTTAGATTTCTTTGAACTAGACATTTTCTCTGGTGTCTTATCATCTTCATCTGATTTAACTTTTTCATCATTATCTTCTTTCAGTGCAGTCACACTGACACCACCGTCATCGTCATCCTTATCATGAGAACCATCCTTATCCTTTGAAGTTTCATCTTGATCATCCTCTTCTTCCTCAACATCAGGCATATGTTTTCTCTTCTTTGTAGGCTGTGATTTTTTTTTCTATTCGGAAAATAAGTTTGACAAAAAGTTAGACACAAACTAGTAGATGTCCAATAAAATTAAAAATAACAGAAAGCACTAACCACCTATCTTAAGAAATGTAGACATCTTTTTTTTAGCAAAGAACTCCATGAAGAATTCATGAATGGATGCCCATCCCATTACTCACCAATGGTTAGACACAAACTAGTAAAAGTCCAATAAAATTGAAAATAACAGAGAGCACTAATCATCTATATCTTAAGAAATGCAGACATCTTAGTACGTGCAAACTAGCCCAGATGGTCACGGATATACAAAAAAACAAAACAAAAAAATGTAGGCATCTTTTTTTAGCAAACAACTCTAAGAATCACGAATGGATGCCTAACCCATTATTCACTAACGTGTGCAGCTGATATTAGATTTAGTATTTCATACCACCTAAGTTACATATTCATTCCATTTTACAATTTACAGCCACCCTGAAAAATTTCTTTTTATCCACGACAAATGGGTTAGCCAGATGTTGCACATTAGCTATTGAAAAGCTGCTAAGAGTTTTTTCTTCTCTTTAATGTAGTAATATACTTGAGTGTTAGATAGCACTAGCAGCAATGTTTTAAAAGTCTAAAGACAGCCTCAAGACTTTTCCTTTTGAAGAGGCGAGGCATAAGTTTCAAGACAATATGAAGCATAAGCCTCAATTTTAATTAAACATATTATAAAAATTCTAAATTTGTGTGAACATGTATGGTAAACATAATTGATAATACTTATGTAAAAATACATAAAACATAACCCCAACACTAATAAGCCTACACATGATCAAAACTAAATTGACGATTGTGAAACAATTATCTTTCTGACAAAAAATCTATGATCTAAATGGATGACAACAGCTGCCTAAGAATGAGATCATGAATCACATCCTGAAGCTTATATAATTATGAACTAATAATAGGATTGAGTTATTTTATAAAACACCAAAGACAAATAGTTTATAGGGAGGCATAAGGACTTTAAGCCACAATGAGTTATCATCAAGGCATAAGTCACTCCTATGTGAGGCCTACGCCTTTTATGATCCAACAAAGGTGTAAGACTCGAGCTAAAAGTTAGAGCCTCATCTTGAGGCAAGCATCAAGGCTTAAGCTTCATTAAAACATAAGATAGCAAAACTCAATAAAATACACACACACACACACACATATATATATATATATATATTTAAAAATCAACAAAGTCATGCATGTGAATCAGAACACTACAAAATCTACTAATCAACTTTTGGACATTTGAATGTTGAACGTGAATCCCCAACACTTGCCAGGGATCCAAAAAAGTTAAATGCCACAATTGAATGATTCGGAAATCTCAACACATCAAACCACAAGAATATGTTTAATAGAGAAAACAAAACTTTTCATGATAATATGAAAAAGATACAAAAAGCCTATGAAAAAATAACAAATAAAAAAACAGAAAAATATACACTTGGAGAAGAGAGATCTGGAGAGTACAATAAACATAAAAAGAAACCAGACCAATACATAGAACCCAGAGGAGGGGAAGCAAAAACCTACATCAGGAAATGGATACAACACAAGACAAAGAAAGGTGCATCATGAAACGCAAGACCATAGAAGGAAAAAGGGGGATGGAAATGTAACACCTCTAGCAGAGTGAGCAAACTAAAAGAAAAATTGAAAAACCCAACCAATGTCATAAAAGAGTGAATGCTAAAGAATAAATACCTTAGCAGGCACTTCTGCAGATTCTCCAGAACCAACCACCTTGCCTGAACTGGCCCTCCGTCGCTTTTTAACTACCTGAAATGCATGACAAGTGACAACAAGCTTTTAACAGTCTAAAAATTGATGATACACAAATCAACAATGATTAAATAAAACCTGCTTGTCAGCCAGCAAAGCATCAGTTGTAGCATGTGGTGACTCCAAAAATTCTAATAACTTAGCTGAAAGTTCCTCCTGAAAACATAGGAACAAAGTAGTTAGAAACAGAACAATAATCCAACACAGGCTATAGTAAAGTATTGGCTCAAAAGTTCTTGCCTTCTTTACACTGGTTTTGTTTATTGGGATATTTAGCACATCACAAAAATCCACCAATTTTTCTTTGACGCACTTGTCAAGCTTTTCCTTGACCTTTAACCTATGTTTTTCCTGCCACGAACACATGAACCAAAAAATAAATACATATACAGCAGCTAAATTAAAAATCAATACTACATTTTCATTGAGGTCATAATACAACTCATAGTTCACATCAAAAATATATATTCAACTCATAGTTGAAACACTATATGTAATCATTGAAGGCTTTTCTAAGAAGGCAGTAAAAGGAAATGAAATACAATACCTCATTGTCAACCCAAACATAACCTGAAAACTGGCTTATATTCCTCTTCAAGGTTTGAACCTGCATAAAATGGGCGTTTCATTATATAAAAAAAATATTACAACATGACAACCTAGAAGGTAAAGATAGAACATGAGATCACCTTTGCTTTCTTTCCGAACAGAATTGTATGAAGTAGATGCAGATTGTCATCAGCTTTCCTCTTCGACAGTTTGAAAGCCACTAAATAATTTTCAATGTTAGTTAATTAATGCAGAAATATATTATTATTTTTTATAGAAAACAAAAAAAACTCTTCATTGATAAAAATGAAATTATTATGTAGGAGAGGGTCATGTTCTAAGCTTTTAATATAAAAACATAATAAAACAAAATAACTCTTCTGATGTCTCCTGGTGTTTGATTCAAGGATGGGCATGGTTACCCTTGTTTCAAAAAAAAAACATAATACAAAAAAAATACAAATTTATAGCTCATAGAAAGTTGAACACCCAACTTAAGATCCTTAGATGGAGGGCTTGAGCCTCTGTAACAGCCCGACCCATCACTGGCAAGGATATTGTCTGCTTTGGCCCACTAGCCTCACATACTTGTTTCTCCCCCCATAGGTTTCCACCCCCTTAGGAGGTCCAACGTCCCAATAGACCCGGCACATCGACCTGATGTCTGGCTCTGATACAATTTGTAATAGCCCAACCTATCGCTAATCAAGATATTGTCCGCTTTGGCCCGCTGGCCTCACGGATTGTTACAACCTCTAAGGAAGAGATGACTACACATTTAGGAGACTTGATCACATGCTAAAAAATCTCCATCAAATCAGGGAAGAAAAAAGTTAAGACATAATCAACCAAAAAGGATGGTTTGTGAAAGTGAATTCACGCAAATCTCTCGGATGTTATGACGAAGCTTGTGTTCAAATGGTCAATTAGCACCAATGGCAAGTAACAGTTATACAGTGACACACATATCAACAAGGATGCTTCATGACTACAAGCTTGCACTTATCCAACACGCTATGTTGAGACTTGCATTAAAACAACTAATCGACATGGGTATCAATGAGCAATTGTAAGATGACCCACATCCAAACATACACCTAAGAAGATTGAGTGTTTCAATTCGCGAGGAAGAGAGAGCTCACGATCCAAAAGGTTAAGGTAAGTGCATCACTGCACAAAAAGTCCAAATTTGCCAAAATAGATGAAGCTCCAAGTTCTATTGAGAAGACAAAAATCTAATCTAAACCAAGAATGAAAAGGAAACTCAAACTACAACCAAATCAAAGGGGAGTAGAAGTGTCAAACTATTTGAAGGGGAAACAAATCTACGACTCAAAAATAACCTGCAACCCATTGTTTGTTGTACGTGCAACCTCAAATTGGGATCACTAAGAAGAAAAGCCTACAACTTGTCGCACAGAGTTTCAATAGCATGAAGGACACACAACCTCAAACCAACACCACCTAGATAAATAGGCACAACCCTCACTGAGATCTGTCAAAGGAGTTGCAAAGAAGGCTTCAAGGGAGAGCTATTGTGTGGGTTCATCAAGCCTTTGGGAAGGAAGTCACATAGAAAAAGAAAAGGCATAGGAGGGAGAAGGAGAAAAGCAATGTCGTCGCAAAGGGGAGGATTGTTGGTCAACCTTTGGCAACGCCAGAAAGAGTTTAAGGGTTAGGGTTTTTATAGAGAATTTAGAGAGAGAAAGGTTTTTATATATTAAAGGGTTCAAGTTAATGTATATATCTTTATTTTTTCAAAAACACATCAAGTTTACAAGAGAAATTCTTGACAGCATTAGTTTTGAAGTCATGCACCTCAATATGCAATTAACTCCAGGCAAACCAAATTCTTGCAAGATCAGACTCAAGCACAGGAAGAATTGAGAGTCGAGAAAACAAATAATAGATGAACCACTACACTATTTTTAGCATACATAATTGAATGGAAAAAAAATGAATTGAATGAAATAAAAGCACACAAACACTCACAGTCAACACATTCCATTTCAACATGCCATCTTAAATACACATTCATAGTTAAACTAACAACTCAACTGAGCATGGGATTGGATTGCAGACACCCATTTGTATAAAAGAGATTATAAAATCAGTATCTGGCTGAGAGGGATAAGAAAAGGTTATGGCAGTAGTAGGCGGTTCCTCCGCAGATCCATATAGTAGTCAAGCTTGATACTAGTTTACATGCATAACTCTAAGTACTTCAGATCCCTATAGAATTTGACCAACCTATCAAATTTTGAAATACTTCCACCTCTACAGACAATTTTTTTTTCTCTTAACAAGCATACTCATTAAAGGATCCCTACAGTCTATGAGAGAAATATGCAGATTAAGCTGATTTGCAAAATTGAAACGATGATAAATACAATACTGGCGGGAAACTGAGTAGCAGTAATAAATAAGAAAAAGCTTTGAACTGAAATGAAGCGCAATGGAGACATACCATTTGGAATATCCTTGAGGCTAGTGCCACGACCCTGAGACGCAAGAAGCGCAATTAAAAAGAAAAATGATAATAAAGGAAGACATAGAATGAGGCAGAGTAACATACATACCTTCTCAATTGAGAGAGTTTTGGTTGCAGGAGACTTTCCCAACCTGCCAGGCGACGTCACAGAATAGCGCTCCACAGTCTTTCTCTCCCTAGCTGGCCTCTCCATAGTCGGCGTGACCGGCTCCTTCAAACCAGAATCTTCGCTTTCTTTCTTCGATTTTGCAGGTGTCCTCCTTTTATCCTTCTTCACATCTTCTGGCTTGGGTTCTTCGTGGTCACCTTCACTTGCATCTTCGCCTTTGTTGAGGAGACTTTGAGGTTCGTCATTTGCAGCAGTGTCCTGTTCCTGGGCTGCTGGTTCTTGCTCGCCCTCATCTTTGGCATCTCCGTCTACAGCTTCGGAATCGCCCTCCGCGCCATTACCTTCTTGGTCGCCAGTGTGGCCTTTTGCTTTAAGGGGAGAATCTTCAACCTTGGTGTCGTCTTGGTGAGGAGCCTCATCCTGTGGTTTCTTGTGGGAAGCCATAGTAGAAGAAGCAGAAAGTGGGGAGGAAACCCTAGAAAGAGAGAAAACGCGTAGAAAAGAGAGATGGGATCTCGGGGGAATTGGGGTTAGTTGCAAACCAATTGAAATCCGAAAGAGTTTAGTAGTAGGGCGGGGAGAAGAAGCGGGGTTTCAAAATTTTACAAAAAGCCTAAACTAAAAATGTTAGCGGGATCGCACCTCCGCTTTTGCTTCTCTCCCGGCAACCACGCACTTTTTCTTTTCTCAATTCTCAATTCACAATAATAAATAATAATAATAAAATATCTAATATCTACAATCAGTGACGCAATTATTATCTTGTCTGGTGTTTATGTATTTCAACTTCACGATCACCAATTCGAATTTGATAATCAGTATTTGGCTCTTTGATAATTAGTATTTGGCTTTTATAGTTGTGCACTGTATATAGAATTTGTTGATCCTATGATCCCATATATCTGTGGTGGCCACATGTGCATCTCAATTATTTCATTTATCCGTTGGGCCTGTACAGTTAAGCCCAGGACATCGTGGGCTTAGCCAAAGCCCAACAGTATGACCCGACCCGACCGTGATATAAACACATCGAGGATGAGAAATTTCGGCAGCATTGGGAAGGATGGACTCACAGCGGGAAGTACCCGGTTATGGAGGAGGAGGAGTTCCACATGAACCAGAGCTCGATCTGTACACCATTCCAAGTCGCTCCAGTAATTAACTCCCGATTGTCCCTTCTTTTCATTTTCCCTCCATTCCCCCCGAACCCTAGAAACCACATTCTTTTCTAATTCATGTTTAATTCTTTGTTCAGGTTGGTTTTTGTGGGATCAGATTCACCAAACCGAGCAATCGGCATTGAAGGAGTTTTTTGAAGGGAGCTCAATATCAAGAACGCCCCGGGTGTATAAAGAATATCGAGACTTTATTATCAATAAGTACAGGGAAGACCCTTCCACCAGGCTTACATTCACCGAGGTTCGCAAATCTTTGGTGGGGGATGTTACTTTGCTTCATAAGCTCTTTCTTTTCTTGGAGACGTGGGGCTTGATCAACTTTGCCGCAACTACGGATCCCAACAATTTGGTGGACGTGGAACATGGAGAAGAAGCTTCTGTCATCAAGATTGAAGAGGGGGTTCCCAATGGGGTTCGTGTGGGAGCAATGCCGAATTCGGTCAAACCGATTTCGGCACCACCACCTCTTGTGGAAGACGGTTCTATCGCTAATGGGAGTGCCTTTAAGTTGCCCCCTTTGACTTCTTATTCAGATGTATTTAGTGACTTGTTGAAACTAAAGATTTTAGTGTGTGGGAGTTGTGGCCAGCATTGTGGTTCTAGATACCATCAATGCGCCAAGGTAACTTCATTATTGTCTCCTGAATGTCTATTTATAAATTTCCTTTCTATCTCAATCTGGATGAATGTCTAACTCTAGTCTTCACATCCGTAGGATTGTTATTTAATTTGTGTAAATTGTTTCCATAACGGGAATTATGGGGAGCAGAGGTTTTTGGAAGATTTCGAGTCGAAGACCAATGAGTTCATTGACGACAGTAGTAATGCTGGAACTGTGTGGACTGAGGCAGAAATTCTACTTCTTTTGGAATCCATTTTGAAGCATGGAGATGATTGGGATCTCGTTGCTCATAATGTTCAAACCAAGACTAAATTGGACTGTATATTGAAGCTTGTTGAGCTGCCTTTTGGTGGCTTCTTGTTACGTTCTGAAGCTCAAAAGAATGATGCTGCTAGCGGTTCCAATAACAACGTTACTGGTGAAAAAGAAATTAGAGACTCTCCACCTAACAATCAGGAGATTATCAGAAGTGAAGACCAATGCACCAAGGATGTAAATAAGGATGAAGATGGAGTGAACCAAGGTCCTTCCAAGCGACGGTGTGTTGCCTCTGCTCCAGATGCGGGTAGTTCTCTAATGAAACAGGTAGGATTTAGGTACCACGTTTTATTAGCTACCCTTTCATACAAATAAAATACATTTTTAACTAACTATATTTTTTTTATGGAAGTGGAGTGAAATGTTTTGAGGGCTATCTTTTCATTGCTAAATTGTGGCCCATAGTGTATGCACAAGGCTCAACTTTGCTGTCCAATAGTTGATGTATAAACCCTCATCTTCTTATGTTATCAGGTAGCTTTGATATCAGGCATGGTTGGACCAAATATTATGGCAGCAGCGGCAAGTGCTTCTGTTACAGCACTTTGTGACGAAAACTTATATCCAAATGAAATCCTTGATGATCAAGATTTCTTTCTACCTAATGGATTGCATTCCGTGGCTTCCACCGCATCAAATCATGAGGCTGAGAGGTTTGTATGTGTGTGTATATCATTTATATTTCATACTTTTCATGCTTTGGCCCTTAACCCTTTTCTGACACTGAAGATGATTTATCTGTAAATTTCTTCTATAGAATTCTCAATAACGAAGATTCAGTAGCGAAGGGTATGCCTCAATCAGGTACTTATTGTGAACTTGCTGTATGGTTCTGTTTAGCTCTCCATTTTCTCGGACCATGTTTTCAAATAAAAAAGCTACTTGTCTGCAGTAATAAAAATTAGACGAAGTATTATTTGTAATAAACCAAAATAACAACACTTACCAGTACCAGCACATAACAGCTGTAACATTAATAATTACAAAGCGTTTGACTTCTATACTTTAGGTAAATGTATCTTGTACTCTGTTTGACTATTCTTTCCCTTTGCCCTACCCGAGCAAGTTGGATTGTTTGCATTCTTGGTGTTGATGGTTTGGTGTTGGTGCTAACTGCTAACTCTTGCTTTTAACCTTGTCTTGCCTTTAACCTTTAGTTTACTATCTGTCCTTTTCCTTTAGGTGATATAATGGACGAGGACAAAGATGGCATACCTTTAATCTTACGAATTAGAGCTGCGATTGCAACTGCACTCGGCGCTGCTGCAGCACATGCAAAATTACTTGCTGATCAAGAAGAGAGAGAAATTGAATATTTATTAGCGATAATGATAGAAACACAGGTAACCATTCTCTGATATACACATTCCTAATAGTCTGTGGAACAGAACTTGAAAGTCCCGGTAATAACTGTTTTATTTGTTGTCATAATCATTAACAGATGAAGAAGTTGCAACGCAAAGTTAAGCATTTTGAAGATCTCGAACTAATTATGGAAGCAGAAAACCCTGCAATCGAGGAGCTAGAAGATAAACTGTTGATGGAGCGGGTTAGTGTTTTGCAATCTGCATTTAAGCTTGGTATATCTAGGTGGAAGGATTATCCTTCTGTGTGAAATCGTGTCAAGTATTCATGTTGTTCCAAATGATCTTACTCATATGCTGGATTTCCTTCCACGCTTAATGTCTGATGATGATGCAAGGGAATTGGAGCTGCTAACTTAAAGTCTGCGCTTGGTCACCATTCAGTTATCATCCAAAAGTGTATTCCTATTTCTATCTGCTGCATGCAGTCATGTTGAGTAAAGATACCTTATTTGAAAATCAGTTTTATCCATTGAGAATTGTAATATTAATAATAGGCATTGTTTTTTGGATTAAGTTGGACTTTCTATCCCTTTGATAACTAAAAAATACAATAGGTGGTGTGTGGATGAATAATGGAATTTCACACGCATTACAATAAACATAATTGTACCCTTTTGTTGGAGATACTTACCATGTGTCAATTGTCCCACATAAGAAAGGTAAGGATACTCAACACATTTAACAGAGATATGGGTTACTCCACTCATTGTCAATTGGTTTTGAGGTAGAACCCGGTTCATGAGCCCCCAAATTTCGATCCTACCCAAAATGCTTTGAATTCAAAAAAAGCGGGTGTGGACCCCACTCAAGCTGACATAAGCTTAGCATGTATTTGATCTCAAAAATTTGGATCCACCGCTAGCAAAAGCGGGTATTTCGGTCCACAAATTTGGATCTAATTCAAGATATTTCCCGATATGGTCGCCATCTTGAAGGGACATGTTGGAGATACTCACCATGCTCACCATGTGGAAATTGTCACACATTGGAAAGGTGAGGATTCTAAGAAATATGGATTACTCCCCTCATTACTAATTGGTTTTGAGGTGGAACTTCATATTCTCTAATACTTTTTTTCTCATATTGTAAGGATCAACTTCCCCTAAACCAAAAAAATCACGTACTTGTTGGGTGTGGTATGATTAGAAGAAGCATATAGAAGCAATACATTGAAAAAAGTATATGGAATATGCATAGGATAGATTTGTAATTCTAAGTTGGAACTAAAAGAAACGGTAGTTGTTGTTCATCATATGCTCTAAACCCTAAACAACATACAGAAAATATAAGCATAACAACCAAAGCAAAAGCAAAGGCAAGCAAGGGTAAACCCAGACCCCATTTTCCCAATTTGCACCAAGTTTCTGTATTCTCAGCATCAGTGTGCGTCACATTTTGTTGTAGCTTGGTGGGGATGGGCATGGCCATTTGTTGTTTTGCTTTCTTACCCAACAGAGGAGGAGGAGGAGGAGAAGGAGAAGAGGAAGATGAGGCAGAGGAATAAGACAAAGCGTTTAAACAAACGGGAAGTTGTTCTTGTTTTCCTCTGTTACGATTATCGGTAAAGTCTTCACCGGAGTCGGATGATTGAATGGGGGGAACGAGGATATGGTCATTGCAGTAAGTGTGGTGTAAGAAATCGATATTATCGTAAGAAAGCCTTCTTCCCCTGAATCCACCACGGCTAGCAACAGCGGCTGTTCGTTCTCTTCGAATGTCGTCCTGAGCCAACTGGTTGGTCCGAATCCTCCAGGCGGAGGAAGCCGAGAATGTTGCATTTCCATGGCGCTGGAGCGAGGAGATTAGGTCGTGTTCTGGAGATGAATCCAGCATTGTTTTGGAGTTTGGGGTTTGGTGTTGGTGTTTATGAAGAAATTTGAAGGATCTGGTTTTGGGAATTTGAAAGTGGCGAGAGAGAGATTTAAGCGGGATTGCTTCATAACTGCCCACGTTCACGCTCTCATCTTTCAATTTTGATTTCATTAGGTCGTTGGGATTTCGTTTTCGTGTCCATTCGCCCTATTTATATGTTTGCCTCATTGCCCACCTCTTTTTTTTCTTTCTTTCTTTTTTGAGTTCGAAATTTTATCTACCTTACCCTAAAAATTCGATGGAGAAATAACTCAAATATTTTGATCCAAAAGGACCCAACATTACACCACTTACAATCTAATAATGTATAGGTTACTGTTCAAATATCTCCATTTCTATTAGTCTTGAATTTAAAACTTAAAAAAAAAAAAAAAAAAAAAGGCTAGATATATATAAATATATTATAGTAATTGAAAAAGTAGGTTGATCTAACTTTTATATGTAATTAGATTTAGTTTTTTTTTTTAAAACAAGAGAAAGGAGACCAACAAACCTATATAAAATAGGGTACAACTACTCTCAAATAAAAAATAACTAACTGGGTTATTTTGGCTAACTACAAAAACATTACTTGATTTTTAAAAAATAAAACATTCCTTTAGGGCATTTTAGTAGGACAAAACAAATTCTTGTTAGCATATCTCATTAATTTAAGCAAATTTAGTTGGTTAGATTATATTAAAAACGATTTTATCAATGATAGATATGAGTTATTTTCCTCCAATTAGTTGGGAGGGAATCTCCATCATATCTAATATAATTTTTTTTTTTAAATGATGCATTCATCCTTCAAACCCAATTTTAATCATCTAAAATAATTCAATAAAGCTATACTTTGTACATTTTTTTTTTCTAAGTGCGTATAAAAATCAATTTGTTGGAGACGCATTTTTTGCTCTAGTTATTCTAAATGCCCTATCGTGCACTGATTGTTTATTTGTTTTATTATCTACCTTTAAAACTTTTCTTTGAGTCTTTTATTTTTTAAAATTAACCGTACAACAATTATTCCAACTTCGTTTTAAAAAAAACTAAACCACTTTGACCAAAAATCAAACCAAATCAAAATTAAAATAGTAACTTCTAAAGTTTATTCTAATCATTGAAATTTGGTTAAGATTTAAGCATCTTTTTAAGGGCTTTCAAAAAGAAATGTATATCTTTTCAAGGAAGTAAGAACTCTCGGGAGAAAATGTGATTGAAAATAAGTTTCAAAAATTCAAAATCAAGATTATAACCATTTGGTTTTTTATTTTTTATTTTTAAAATTTAAGTTCTCATTTTGTAACTATTTGGTATTTTTACTTAAAGTTCCTCTCCATTTTTCGGCCATGTAAGTTGTGAACTTAAATTTTGGCTAAGAATTTGAAGGTTGATTGACAAAGATTGAAAGTACGGTATGAATGTGAAAAAAAAAGGCATAATCTTTTTTTTTTTTTTTTTTTAAATATAGTTCACAAATGAGGCCTTTTAAATATCTTGAAGGTTGGATTGGGTTTAACCAATGATTATTCTCTCTAGCTTTCTATTTTGTTTACCAAATGTGTGGGACAAATTGATTGCAATATTCCACCGCCACTGAGCAACCAAACCCCACCTTCCACTATTTTCCTCTGCTTTTCATTTTATTTTTTATTTAAACCAAAAAGGCCGACTCACCGTGTCTTGGGCTGGGCTTACACCTTCAATCCATTAAGCCCATCAAAAAAATTACTTTCTTTTTAAAAATAAAAAATAGAAATAAAATTTCTGAAGGAAGGAAGAAATGGTGGGCGATTTTACATGCAAGGTAACATAAGATACAATAATTAATCTATTTCATACAAAATATTTAAAGGCGGGAGGTAAATTTGAAGTTGTAACCTTTTAACTATCATGTCAAATTCTTTATCGGTTGAGTTTAGTTTTTACCGAGAGATAATAACTAATCATAAGTTTTTCCTTTTTGATTATGATAAGCATTTGATTGGAAAATGGAATGTAATTTGTAACATTTCAGCTAATTATTCAATTGTCTACTTGTCCGCATGTCTTGAGTATTAGATACTGCGCATGTGTTTTGTATAAATGAATAACAATTTATAGTTGAAGATGTTAATGAAGGAACTAAAATATGTTTAAATTAATTGTGCGTGGGGTTTAATTTTTTTTAATTAGTTACCTTAGCATGGAGGAAAAGCAAGGCAGAGCAGTTAAAAAATATATATATATATTTTTAGAGAACAGTAAAACATTGGGAGATGAAGGTTGATGGAAGATTTTGGAATTTTATGGGTGGTATAGGGTCACGTGCCTTAGACTCTATTTAAATAAACTTGAGGGGTTGTTTGGATATGCATAGTGTGTCATTTCAAAACATCTGGTTTACTTTAAAAAAACATCTCTCTGTTTCTTTTGTCTTTTTTTTATAATGTATATTATTCTCATTGTTCATTACAAATTGGCCTCCACATTTCAACTTTATTGCTACCATTCCATTTCTTTTCTTTTCTTATTCCCCGTGACCAATAATTAAATTTACAAAAAAGCACCTTTTTAAACTTCATTTTCTCTTTCTTTACATTGAATGTTTCAAATTGTTGTCTATAATCGACAATTGACAAAAAGTTAGGTATATCAGGTAGAATGGACAAAATATGTTAATACAAGTAACAAAAAATAAAAGTTAGGATTAATGTTGTTTTTTAAATCTATAAATGATCTCAATTATCACTTTTTGTTAAAATTTTCTATTCGATTGACGTCTCAGATCACTTTATTTGTTCATTGATTTACAACTTTTTATCCTTTGTTTTGTGTTGGGGCGACAGAATATGTTTCTCCTCTTTAGGAAGTTTTGTTGTAAGTTTTCTTTTGCTTATCTTTTATGAAATGGTTTGATTAAAGAAAAGCTCAATTACTCTTTGAATTGCAATTGATATTTTATTCCTTGAAAGATAATAATTGATATTTTATCACTGATAGACATTTAAATTTATAATGAAGACAGACTATTGGGTAACACTTCTACTTTATGATTTGGATCAAAGGTTAGAATAAAGTTTCGACCTCTTTTGTTTATTGATATTTCTTACATCTCCTATAACTTGATTACATTATGCAGTTTTTTAAGACTATGTGTTGCCCTCTATACCAACACAAGCTTTTCATTCCTACAGAGTAATTCAGTTGGTCGAAAGTTTGAATTTTGAAGATATAATTTCCTTGAGATTTCAAGTTCATGAAGTACGTGTAACGTTAATTTGTAGTTTTGTTGTAAACACTCGTTCTTTCTTAAGTATGACTCTTCACGTCCTTAAGATCAAACAGTTTGAGTGATTAATAATGAAAATGGACCTATGTCAATTACTAGTTACTTTTTCTTTGTCTATCTATTGATGGTATAATTAAATTTTATTGAGACAGACTTAGATGCAAATTTGTAAAATAGGTAAAAACGTATAATTTACAATAGGGAGAGAGTGCGGACAAAAGTTTATATGGTTGTGAAAATATGATAAACTGATTATTTGGTGGTCGAAGAAAAAAGGACAAGCGGCAGTGAAGCCACTATAGGATAGTTATTACTTGGTGTTTTTACTCGCTGTATATAGTACTCTGCCTTCGCTGATTTTGCATTTTATTTTTATTTTTTTGATATATTTAAGTCAACTTAATTATTATGATCAAACATATCATTAAACTCTACAATATTTGGATGTCGATAAAATTCATAAAAAATAATTCTCAAGTAGATGATTATCATAGATTGAATATATCATCTCTTAATTCTCCGATACCTTTCGACTACTAAGCCACTATTGGATGGTTACCTCATTTTTCATTTCAGGCATTGCTTGATGCTGAAGAAACTGAGGATCAAGAGGATTGACTTGAAGCAGCCATTAGAAGAAGAATTACAAGGTGTCTCTCCTGAACTTTCAGTCATCTGTCTTCCCTGAAAAAAATTATATTTTTTTTATTTAAAAAGCCACTTTTTTCACAGTTTGATTTGTTTATTGTGTATAAACGAGTATTAATCAATGCATATACTGACTTATGAAGAAGAAGCATCAAAAGGAGTGGGGGCAGACAGCTCACCACCAGTTTTGGGGAAATCATTTGCTTTTCCTTTCCCTTGAAAAAAGAACAAAAAATATTGGCATGTTTTTTTTTTTTTTTCCTTTTTGGGGTTTCTGATAAACTATAAAGAAAAGGAAAACTGTGAGTGTGGACTTTTGTGTGCCTTAGTCTCAGAGGGAGGGTTTTTGTTTTTGGTCATGTGTATGATGCATTTGTGTTTCCTTGTTATTTGAACAATGAAAGCATGCCAACAAATGTGAAACACAATGCAAAGCCTAATCCCACTTGCTCTGCCTGTCTCCACCCACCATCCCTTTTTCTGAAGGTTGAAAGCAACAAACAGCTGTCTCTTTTAATATCAACCTCCCCCCACACCTTAAACAAACCCTAACCAGGAAGAAACTTTATAAAGTTGGCGGCTCCTTTTGGTTATTCACAACACCTTCAATCCTAACATTGACATCTTGTTGACAGGTTCAAAGAGTGGCTCTTCTTCAGTAACCTACAGCCCTAGCTTTTTATGGTGTTTTTCCCCCCTTCTTTTTTGGCTTTTATTGCTTATAATTCCCCCCTTTTACTACAAACTTTAATTGCTTGGTGGAATTCTTGTCAGTGAATGAATGGTTGTCAAATAGCAACCCATTTGTCCTCTGCAGCTCTAGTCTCTGCAAGTACTCTTCATCCTTCATTTTCTCAACTCTCAACTTAGTATTTGTCTTGTTACTTATTCCTCTAATTCTTTGCATATTTACTTGGAGTAATATCTGCTGCTACTGCAAATATTTCCATAATGCTAAAAGGAAAGAGCCACAATTTCCATTGATGTGATGTTTGCTTGCTTGCTTCACTCTTGTGACTTATTCTTCTGCTAACTCCAATCTACTTGGAGTAATATCTGAAACTGCAGCTGCACTCCTGATATATTTTCAGTTTGCTAAAATCCAAGAGGCATAGTCACCACTGATGTGATATTTTGTGTGCTAGGAACATGCAAATAACTGTCTTACAGATTCCTGTGTTTGTTGTATTGGTTGATATAATTAAATGTATCGCAACCCATAAATTTAAGTTTTTGGGTTGATTGGTGATTTAACATGATTCAACATAGTAACAGGTGTTTAAATCTCTCCCTGATCCTTGTATTTCCAATTAATATTAAATGACATATTGTTTAGTGCGCTCTGCTCTAGTTATATTCATTTCCTGTCAGTCATAAAGTATTTGATACTGATTTTGTGGACTTGGTTGAAATGCTCCAATTTCATGGGGGTTCTTACAGTTTTATGTCCTCTTTTCTTCAGGTTTCTGTGATCTTCAGTAGTTGAATTTAATGCAGAAGTCATTATAAGAGTGATTCGAACTCTGAAAAGGACGTTCAAGTGGAAAAGAAGCAAAGAAGTGAACTACTTTCTATGGACTGGAACTTGAAGGCCCCATCTTGGGATTTCACTCAATTTGAACAAGATGCATTGAAGAACAGTTATACAATAGGCGCATCCAGCAGCTTTGTGGAACATAGGACAACATCTCGAGACTTCTCGGTTGATTTGAAACTCGGTCAGGTCCGTGATCTGGGAACAAAATATCTAGTCAACGAGCCTGGAGTCTTTAAAATGACACCATCTCCTTCCGAACCATCCAAGAGGGCAAGAGCATCTGGGAATGGGGCACAGCCTTTGTCATGCCTTGTTGATGGATGCATTTCAGACCTTAGCAACTTCAGAGATTACCACAGGCGCCACAAGGTCTGCGAACTTCATTCGAAGACTCCCCAGGTCACAATTGGTGGCCTAAAACAAAGGTTCTGTCAGCAGTGCAGTAGGTAGAGTGCTATTTTAATTCCAGTTTGTTTCTTGATATGCTCGCTTTCATAATGTGACTAACTGTTCTATACACTTCCATGCATTCGAACTCTCGTTGCTTAATAACAATTCTACACTATATAGGTTTCATTCTCTAGAGGAATTTGATGAAGGAAAGAGAAGCTGCAGGAAACGCCTGGACGGACACAATCGAAGGCGTCGGAAGCCACAGCCAGAGTCCCTATCACGGACCATTTTGTCTCATTACCAAGGTTAGCTGTGGAATTATCCTAATGAACTTGGTGTTTTTGCTTTTTCTTTCTTCATAATTGTTGGTTTGTGATTTAGTCATTTCCACCTCCACCATTGTTCTTAGACTACCTCCATGTTGAAGATGTCTCTTCATCGAATCACTCTGATTTTTGACAATATGTGGGGTGGAAGACCTAAACTCTAACGTTGAAGTCATTAGTACAAGATATTGGTTGAATTATGCTTATTTTGACAACTTAACATTTTTTTTGTTATCCACATGAACCAGAAACTTTACTTCAAGATAAAAATCATATGTCGAGAATTTCTAATTTCCTTGTTTCTGATTCACTCGCAAACACAGTTGATTTATGTACCAATCTCATTCTATACTTCGTGAAAATATGAGTTGACTGCTTTTGATATGGACCCATCTTTTTTTTAATTCAACCGCATTTGGGGATGGGGGACTTGAACCCATTATCTCTTGGTTACGAAGTCATACATCATACCATTTGAGTTCAGGGCTTGTCGGTGTCATGGATCCATCTTTATTTCCAACAAAAGTGCTCAGTGGGAAAAAGTCTCTCTTTTCATTGAGAAGTACAAAATCATACGGTTTAACAAACCATTTTCTGCTTTCAGGTTCCCAACTCTTACCATTTGCTACCTCATATGTCTATCCATCTACAACTGTTGCCAACCATTCATGGGGGGGTGGAATTGCCAATACCGAGACAGATGCAAGGCTTCATGTCCAGCAAGAGCCAACCCACTTCCCTGATAAACACAATATGTATCTTGGGTCCTCATCAAACGATAGCATCCATAAAATTCGAAAGCAGGTCTCGTTTCTGCAAAGCGACAATCCGAAATCTTCAGTCAGCCAGCCCCTTGTCAAGACCATTGACTTTTCAGAAAATGGAGGCGGTTGGAGCAAAGTGTTATACGAAAGGTTTACAACTCCAGGCCATGAATCGGATTGTGCTCTCTCTCTTCTGTCATCTTTGCAGACACAGTCATATGGGATCGGTTTAAGCCAAACCGAGCAGGACCGTAATCTAATATCCTTCCTGCAGCCATTAGATGGGAGCTTAGGACATCACAACAGCTTGGAGCCAGTTAATTCAGCTCTAAATGGCAGTGTGAGTAATGCAGATATCAATTACTCAGGAATGTTTCACATTGCTTCTGCTGATGGAGGGAATGAAGCACCCCCACAATCCCTTCCTTCTAATTCGCAGTAAAAAAAAACTACAGTACCCAAAAACTGATCTTTTTGTATAAAAAAGAAGGAACAAATGGTGATTCTGTAAAACTATGTCCATGATATTTGGATGGATGTCGACTCTATTTTAAATTCAACTGATGGCTGTTAACAATGATACTTTCTCATTTCAACTTCCATTACCTTGTCATTTTTCTTACCTGGATAAAGTTTTTTCTAAATATATTTCTTGTTCTTAGATAGTAAAAAAAGCATTTTATTTTCGTTAAAAGCAATATGAAAAATATCTCTTTTTTTTGTCGTGTTAATGAAAAGGTATCTTTCTTTAAATATCTCAATCCTTCATGGAACCATGAAAATCTTGTCTGTGTCTCCTAGAATTGGATTTCATAAAATGCTCTTTGATTAATAAGATTCAAATTGTTCATACATTTAAAACTAAAATCATGAATAAAAAACCGAACTGTTGATGTGAGCATAAAAAGAAGTCATTACTTGTCTTTCATCGATCAATTACTGTAACCAGATACAGTGGAATGAGAAGAAAGCCGGCCTTTATTTTAAGGAAGGTTATTTATTAATTTTTATCAAATGAAGGACAGTAGAAAGAACAAGTCATGAACTAAATACTTCGAAGATTACGAGCTCTGGTGGTCAGTTATCTAGAAATTAATTTATTATGAGTTTTTTTTTTTACATACAAATATTGTAGAGATAATAGTCTAACTTGTAAGAATAATCAAAGTGTGCTAGGCCCGCCTTGTCCGGACACTCACAAATAAAAATAAAAAGACGAGTTATAATGGTACAATCTTTAGTTTCTTTGGAAAAACATCAGACCCTTCAGGGATGATTCAATTTTGCAAACCTGCTCTTCACCTCTTGTCCATGGCGGATGGTTTTGAAAGAACATCGTTGTCAGCAACAAAACTCCAGTCAATTATGTATGTGAGAGGATCTTAAATCACGAGCCTGCAATCTCTATAATCTAAATAGAGAACAAAATAAAAAATCAAACCTCTCTACACGCATCTCATGTTATTGGAATCCCAAATAAATAAAAGAATATAAGCTACACTTTCAAACCTTCAATGAAAATAAAAAAATCCATGATATTTGATGAAAAATTAGTTCAAATGAAAGAGTGACTATAATAACAAGAATTAACAATATGGTTTCTATGCCTTGAAAAGATGAAAAATAAAATGCAAGAACGATTGCGATAATCGTCGATATTGGCACGGCTCAATCAAATCAAAAGACCCAATTCATAGGAGATTTGATTTGATTGAACCGTTCCAACATCGAGAGTGATAAGAGAAAATAAACCAAAGTAAGCCTCCTTCTTGTTTCTGTGGATGGGAGGTAAAGGAATAGAGGATACCATGTCTATTGAACACAAGTGGCTGAATAAAGGAGAAGTTTATAAGTGGAATGAACACTAGAAATTAGAATGGTTGGGATGTCTATATCTTGGCTTTAATGAGACGAGGGACAACATATAAGAAAAAGATTTTTTTCTCATCTATTTACTAAAAATTTGATCCATAATTTCGTCTACCACCAGTGTAGGTGGTTGACTTTGTCTGTAATGAGTGCATAAGCCGGCCGCTTCTTGGGCATGGTGAATGTTTGGACATTACTTTATATAAGAAAAAGACTTCAACTAAGTTACTAAAGTAGCGTAGTAGTTTCATTGTTTGGTTGTAAACAGTTCAACACCAACATTACAAATTTAATTTCGAGAATCAATATTTATCCCTTCTCCCTTGATGCGTACCCAAAAATAAAAACTAATATTCATCATCAATACGCATCAAATCAAACATTACAAGTCAATAATTTAACTCAATCATAATCTAAATCAAATTATGCAATACAAGTTCAACTGATAGCAACTACAACTACATAACCTAAATCAATACTACAATTTGCAAATCAATCAATCAATTAAACCTATAAAATATGAACAAAAAAAAACAGATATTTAATCCAAATTACATAAATCAATTCAACTGATAGAAGCCAATGTGATTGACTTCTATCAATTGAACTGATCGATAGAACTCAATCAGATAGAAATCAATAAGAAAATTTAAACAATAAACATGCATTCCCAAAATCATGTTGCATAAGTTAAATTTCTCTCAAATTCAAATTCAACCACTAGACCAATCTTAAGACAATTAAGGCACGTTATACTTTTTTTAAAAAAAGCAATACAATTAACAAAGCAAGTTTCATCATATCTTTTTTTAGGGAAAGTCGTCGTGATTAAATTTTTTTCCAATTAAATGATTAGCGATTGATGTCACCCAAAACAAAAACGAAGATTCACAATCTTTCTGTTCAAACCTAACATCTTGTCGTATTTACCCCACTTTTGGATGCTTGAATTCATGGAGAAAAACCTAAATGAATGGTGTCCCTGCTGGAAGTGGACTTTCAGTTTCAGAGAGCTAATTCGTTGCCATATAGAAAAGAGTTCGAGCATAATACTAATATAAGCAGACAATGGAAGGAAGGAAAGTCATCACACATTCCTTGAAACATTTATAGACTTTCTTAATCAAGTTTGAAGAATACCTGAGAAAAGGCAAAATTAAAACCCAGATGCATCATAGGGAACAAACATATAGATGTTACATGTAAAACCATACAACCGGAGATTAAAATCTGTGGATTTTAACCATCCAAAACGAATCCGAGCAACAAAATAAACATAAACATTCATCTTAAATCTGATCCCATGTCTGATGCCTGCAAAATCAACATGTAACTAAGGAACCTGAAAGTTGGTTTATGATTTGGAGGTATTTATTTTCCTCAACGAACAAAATGCAAAGATGAGAAGACGGGTTATCATATGGTTATACCCAACGACTTCTTGAATTTCTCGACCTCCAAATATGCTGTGGAGTAAGGAAGAAACTCGGAGAAATGTTCCTTGCTCAGGTCATTAATTGCAACAGCAAGTTTACGAATTTCCAAGGTCTCATCGCTGGTCAGCTTTCTGACAAGCCTTGCTGGGTTTCCTGCCCAGAGTTCTCCACTTGGAATTCTCCTTCCTGGAGGAACTACAGACCCAGCTTCGAGAATGGAGTGGGTCTCAACCAGGGAACCTTCCATGAGGATAGAGTGCTGCCCAATTATGCACTCCGGCTCAATGGTGCAAGACCGCAACAGACTATAAGCGCCAATAGTCACAAATCTCTCTATGGATGTCTCTGCTGGCAGACCTGAGATCAATATATGGGGGGGAAATTTAGACAAAGCATGCACTAGGAAATATTGATGTCATAAAATGGAAAGAGGATGCAAGCAGCATTACAAATTCATTTTTATTACAACTTTAATTACAACTGCCTCTTGCATACAATAAGATGGATGGTAATCATTTCCCAAAACTCACAACCGACCGGATATATATTATGGACTAAGACCAAGCAAACTTGGTCAATTTAGATGACTTCAGCCGTTTATCTCACTTAGAACTTGCTTGTCTATTTCCTTCCAAGTGTATAGTATTTAAGAAAGTGAATTTTTTTTTTGAAGAGTTGAAGATCTAACAGAAAGAGATCAATGCATGAATATCATAACATGGAGCAAAACAAACTTATTGAATCATGGAAAATCATCAAGGTTGTTAAGTTAAATTTGATAATATCACCTAACACTCCCTTTGCTTGTAGACTTGAAATTTGAAAATGTCCAACAAGTTAAAATCAATATCAATATTAATTGGGGAGAAAACTGTTAGACCTCTGCATATGCAAGAAAGAATAAGAAACCAGCTGAGGTGGAAAAGGCCTAGCCCCCATGAGGGAAAAGGGGTAATTGATAAGGGGAAGGCATAAGATAGTGGAGAAGGAAATCATGGGACGTGAATTCGGTTGGGCATGTACCAGCAAGGAAGCTTGAAAAGTAGAGGGAGGGAGAGCGGGAGAACATGCATCTGCAGTGAGTTAGAGGCTAAGGAGGAGAGATTACCAACACTCAAGAATTTTCTGGGAGTGTTCTTATTCTCATTCTTGTTATTTTGGTTATTGTGTATTTTGTGTTTCCTCAAACTATGATCGATTTTGTGACTCTTTCAGTATTTATCAATACTACTGGGAGTCTTCTTGCTGGGTAGCTATTAGTATTGTCAGATTGTTTGCAGGTTTCGAGTTAGAAACCTAACAAAAAAAACTCCATAGAAGTTTAGACACATGATCTCCTACTATAAAATCTTGTTGAGTCATGTTAAACTAACGATCAACCTAAAAACTTAAGCTGGTATATTTGTATAAATTTAATGATAGCAACCAACAAAACTCATACTCTAAAATCAGAGTAGGCAAAACTGGGAAGTATTGTGCACTTAAACCAAAAGAGTTGAGAAGATGCTACTAAACAACTTGCACTTGATTTTGAAGATACGATCAAATTAGTAAAATTGAAAATCCAAGAAAAGAACTGGTATAAAAATAAGCAAATTTTGCAAATACCTGATATAGTACCTCCACTTGCAGCTTTTGGTCATAAAAAACAAGAGGGAGTTATGAAAAAAGGAAGTGAAAGATCAAAGAAAATAGTGCAAATTAAGTTGGTGGTATGGATCTAACTTTTGAGGAAGAGATGTTTGAACAAGAAATAAAAAAAAGAAGCATGGTGTTCTTATGATGTTAGATAATAATTACGGACACTTTTTCTTCTTTAACTGGAGCGGTTTAAATATATGATTTTGGAATGAAACCATCTTAACATAAATCGGGAGTGTTGTTTCTGAATAGAGGGATAAGAAAAGTACACAAATTGATGAAAAGTCCAATTGGTTGAACCAAATTTATTGAAGAAATCGGTGAGCACTAGGGTAGAATGAAACCACCATCTTATCATGCAAAGAGGCAATATGGCAAGTAGTTTAAAGTGTGAGTGTGAATATATATTTATTTATTTTTTAGAAGAGAAACAGATTTCATTGAAGAATGAAATAACAGAGTGAAAAACTCCAAACACCAGGTGAGTTACAAGAAAGCTCTCCAACCCACTTGGAGAGACATTAATGAACAAAATGTCAAGTATGAACTAGCAGACTAGTATGTATGAGTATGAGGTTCAAAATTCAACTACTTGTGCGGAATTCTTATACTATTCAGGAATTATGGGAGACTCTGAAAATGTAGCAGTTCAAAAGTTAAGATGATAAACACATTTTCAACAGAAAGTGAAAAAATTAATTCATAGCTAGTTCTTCATTCTCCTTCAAGTCGATCAAGAAAGTGAAAAAATCATAACGAGTTATTCTCAGGGCCAGAAGGCACTAGCTCCAATTGCTCGAATCTACTGAATATCTAGAGAACCATAATTAGGCACTTCATTAGATTTATAGATTACAAAAGAAAAAAAAAACATATCCCAGTAACAAATTTGGCATCAGCTGCAGAACAGATCCATAATTTCAAATTTCGAAAAGATTGTGCAGGTTTAATCACTAACCCTGTGGAGATAACTAGATATGGAGGACCCTTTTTCTCAATTACATTTACACAGAAGCGAGAAAAACAAAAACTGAAAATGACAGAAAAAATCAGATAAAACATGTAAGTTGAATTAAACCTGTTGGGGAGGACCAAGCAGCATGGATGACGCAGCGTTCCTGAACATTGGAGCAAAAGCCAAGGGTGATCTTGTTGAGATCGCCGCGGAGAACGGAGCCAGCCCAAACGGAGGCCCCGTCGCAGACCTTGACCTGCCCGGCGAGGACAACATTGGGCGCAACATAGGCGTCGACGGCGATTTTGGGGAGCCACTGGCCGAGCGGGATTATCTGCCTTTGACCTCGATAGTCCCAATTGACACGATCCGGTGAGGGGGAGATCGTCTTCGAAACTTCCGTCGAGAAAGCACGGCGGAGTTGGGTAGTCGCAGCCGCAGAGGCAATTGCGTTCCTGGAAAAGCGAGCCAGAGCTGCCATTTCTAACGCCACAAGCGCGAGCGTGGTCTGTGATTCAGCGGTGACAAGTCGGAGAGGGCGATTCAGCTATCACCTGCCTTTGCTTTTTTTTATAATGGGCCGAAGATGGGTAATCATATGGGCTAACACCATTATGGCCGTAAACATTAAGCATCTTTTTTGTAAATAGCAAATTAGTCCATTTTAATTATAGTAATTTCCGAAAAACATTAAAAACATAGTCAAATATGAATTTTTTCAATAGAAAACATGCGAGATTAATCGAATCTATAAGATTAATTTTCTTAGAAAAATAGAAAATATATTTATTGTTATTAATGAGTATTGTAACATATTTTCTTATATTAATGTATTAATAATCATAATACTAATATTAATGAGTATTTTTAATACATTATTAAAATGCATTAGTAATTATGTCAATATTTTAAAATTTACATAAATTTGTAATTAATTTGTGAAAATAATTCATTCAATACAATTTCTTTTTTTTAAATTTGATTAAAATCTATCAATTTCACTCCATTCTATTAAAGCTATTCAAATTTTTAGTTGTCAATTTAAGGTGCTTGAAACCTTTTTTTGCTATATTTGATTTTTTTTTTTTTTTTTTTTTTAATGGATGAAACTTTTTCCAAAAGGGAAAAATGGAAATAGGTAATGCCATGAGAACAATATGATTAAGAAAGGAAGATGACAGAAGAGCCGATCTTTTATCTTAACTTATTTCTCTATTTCAAGTGGATGAAAAACAAAGTTTCCTATTGATTATTAAGGTCATTGCCTTATTAGTCACACCGAAAGATTCGATATATATCATTCATTTAAAACAACGATCATCTCTTAAATTTTCTCATATCCTAAATACACTCATTTTATGAAAAATTAAGATCATAAATATTTATATATATATATATATATATATATTTTATATTTGTGTTTTTTCTTTATAGAAAACATAGCAGCATATCATTTTAGTTGTCCTATGTAGAAATAATAATCAACTTCTTACAACCTTTTTATATTATAATATTTCAATTAATCATTATATTTTAGGAAGCAACTCGACGAATATTGTTTCGTCACTTTAAATTTGTATACAGTGTTTTAAAATACATTTACATCAAAATAAGAAGATATCTTTTCAAAGCAAATACGAAAATGTGTATTATAACAAATTTTGTTTCAAGTCTTACAGCTTGTCCCAACATCACAATTTAGGGACAAGCCAATAATGAGTTCAAGTTCAAAGATGCAATATTCCAAGTTTCAAATCAGAAAACCATGTATATTATAAGTTATTTTATCTATATCATATATAAAGAACGAAAATTATTATTCTAATATCTACGATAGTAAAGATACAAAAAGCAACTTTTTAATTCCTCACATCTTCAAATTTCACATAAAGTATCCAAAATCTTCAATCATCCAAAGTACAAAACAAAATAAACTACTGTGATATGCATAATAAAACGATCGATGTTCAACATCCTAAACATAAAACACCAAAAAGATTTAGGAACTATATAATAAATAATAAAGTCTAATCCGAAGAGATGAGGTCATACAAATTTACCATATTCATCATCCTTATCTCCAAATCAACTTCATCATGTCCCTGCACTACAAAATATTCCTCATTAACTTAAAAAGAAAAATGTTACCCGTAGATATGACTCTTGAAAAAAATACCAAATATTAACCAAATAAGAGATTTTGTCAAGGACAGTAAAGTTAATACTAAATATATCATTATTTCATTCCAATTTCCAACTGAATAGTCCAGACTTGACTTTATCGAAAAGAAAAAAAAAAGTCTGACTTTACAAGTTCGAACTTAAGAAGATATAGCTATATTTAGTAAAGCACAGTGGGCAAGCTAAATAACTAATTTTCATGGAAGCTAAAAGACTAATTTTTTTTATATAATAAACATAGAAGTGCAGAAACATTATACATAACAAGTCATTTGGTCGAATATTTAAAAGCATCCGGAACATGTTTTTTAACCAAACCAACTCCCCGTTTAATAACCATTTCGCTTTTTGTTTTTGTTTTTAAAATTTTAAAAATATTTTAAAAACATTAAAGAAATTCTAAAAACTAAAAAAAAAACTTTTTAAAACAAATTTTTGTTTTTAAAAAAATATGAAAAGAACAAGAATAAATAGCAAAAAATTAAAAAAATTCAAACAAAATGTGATAATTGAAAACAAAAAACAGTTATCAAATATGTTTTTTGATTTTTCATTTTTAAAAACATAAAACTAAAATAAGTTATCAAACATACGCGGTTTTTATTTTTTAAAACAAAAAAAAATGAAAAACTATAAACAAAAAAATGATTATCAAACGGGGCTTAAAATTTCAGATTTATAAAAAATAATGAGCAATCTACATGTTAGTCAGAGAAAACAACTATAATTTCAAAATCCACCAGTCACTTAAACCTAGTTTTTAGTGAAGAGGTCCTCTATTCTATAGACCCAAAAAAAAAAATGGATGCCACATATAATAAAGAGAGGGAAATCAAATGCCCTGCAAACAAAAATATAGGGAAAGAAATATTTGTTACCATATTAATGAACCGCCGATGATTATTTTTATATAAACTATTCAGGAATGAAGATGAGGAGGGAAAACATATGACCTGCAAACAAAAAGAAAATATGTGAGAAAATAGAAAAGTAGAGAGTGAGGGAATGAATGCTAGAGGAAAAAGAAGTATAGGAAAATCAAAACACAACTCTTGATTATGTAGGCAAACATCAAAACACAAGTAAATAATTAATAGATCCAAAAGACTATCAAAATATGCAAATCGTAGCACATAAGATACCGTTGCACTACATTCAACAACTATAAGAATGAATTAAAGGTTTACCTACGATTGCTTATTGAATGCAGAAGAGAGGAATTCATCATCCTCCTTCAAGATTTCCAGATTTCATTATGAAATCAACCGCGCCATTGTCAAAATTCAACACGAAGGCCAACCTGATCAGCTTAGATAATGCACCTATATAATCACTATGCTCCCAGAGGACACCCTCTGATACGACTTCAGAAAAGTAGGTACCATACTCTGTATCATCTTTTTGTGTCCAACATTTTTCATTTCCACTTTCTGGGAATAGAACTTTGAACTCTCTCGTTCCCAGCGTATCAATTGGGTCGCATTCGCAACAATAACCTTCCCTGAAGTTGGGGATAAACTGTAGTTTATCATGACAAGTTCAACAGTTTCAAGAACAGAAAGATTGAGGAGACATCCAACGATTTCATGCCTCTTTGCAGCTTCAATATTCTTAGTAGGGTCTGATAAGAAACCAAGAATGAGCCGCAACAGCCCTTTTCCAATTGAACTCTTCTCTTGGATTCACCTCTTTGACACCGATTCCATCAGCAATTGTTGCTTCCACCCTCTCAACACACTCAGAGATGTTGCGAACCCCGATCTTCTTATAAACTTCCAACAACCTTGTCCGAGTCAAGGAAAGTGTGCTTGTTTGAGGATACCATACAAAAATTGGATGAGGAGACACTTGCTCAAACAAATCCTTTAATTGAAGATCATCAGCAATAAAAATGTCACGTTTATCAAATAAAAAAACTTCATCTGATTCAGAAAATGCAGGCACCTTGGCAATGCCATCAGTAAAAGCTCGCTCAGTTTTTGAATTAAAGTGTGCAGCAACATATTTCCAAAACATAAAGCACTTGTCACTAGATACTCCATCTTGACTACTTTCCCAACTTTTCCACAAAAGACAATAATCGTCAACGGAAGCTTTTGATCTAACTTCAAAAGCTTTGAAAAAGAAATCGAGTAACTCTGGTTTATAGTACCTCTCAAGAACTGTCAGCTGGAAACCAAATAGATCATTAGTGTCAAAACGTACACAATTTTCTATGTTGGTCCACTTTCCATTGTCATCTCCAATAGGAACCCAAATCCTTTTAGTAGCTTCATTGTCTGGCCGCCAATTTAATTTGCACAAATAAGTATACAATCGTATGATACTCGAGAACTCACTATGATAGCTCAAAAAACTTGATATCAGTTGACATCCTTGAGCCAAATCAACTATCACCCCTATTTTTTTTAGCTCATTTTTATACGAACAGATGTCAAAGTTGTAAAATTGATTGTCAATAAAAGGCCCATCTGTCGGATTCAGATAAGAACCCCACTAGCTAGGAATGAAGAGCAAACTCTCTTGTGGAGACCTATAACCATAAGAGGTCTTCAACCATTTCCCTGAGACCTTTTTTGAAAAATCATCTTGAAATGAATAGTTCTTCTCTATCAAATTTCGAATTAAGTTCAAAAGTGAAAGAACACCTCCAGAAGTAATTTTCGTAGGATCTTGTGGAAGGCAAAGCATAGAAGCAACCATATGAGCACCATCTTTAAAGTCGATAATGACTCCCATCTTCTTCAACTCATCTTTGTATTCATGAATATAGATTCTATAGTAGTTTTCACTATCATCGATAAAAGGGAGGAGCGCAATTGCAGAGATAGATTTCCAATTTGGACCATACAATATGCAATCATAGAAGCAACCATATGAGCACCATCTTTAAAGTCGATAATGACTCCCATCTTCTTCAACTCATCTTTGTATTCATGAATATAGATTCCATAGTAGTTTTCACTATCATCGATAAAAGGGAGGAGCGCAATTGCAGAGATAGATTTCCAATTTGGACCATACAATATGCAATCTTTAGGAGACCCTATGATCTCCAAGTCTAGTACGCATCCACTTCAACTCATCTGTGCACTTCTTAAGTTCCGAAGGAAACTTTTTAGTTGATTTTGTAAGATGCTTGTAACTTGAAAGAAACAATATACCATTTTCCTTTGTTAAAGAATTTGCAATGGCTCTTTGCCTAAACACTTGAGAAAATGCCTTGATTGCTTCATCATAATCAACCACCACTCCCATGTTTTTCAATTGACCCTCGAAAGAAAAGATGCGGCTTCCATAGAAGTCACAATCAACTACAGATAAGCAAGTAAAAACCTGCAGAATGCAACCCCATGAAGGATCCGACAAGTAACACTGACTAGGAGACTTGTAGCCTAGGTTTGTCTTGACGCATTTCAAATTTTTGAATGTGTTAACAAGAGCACAAGTTGAACTCTGGCCCACCATACAGTTAAGAATCAACAAAAATGCCTCAGCTCCAAGACAAGTTAACTGAGAAGGTTGCTTTAAATTGTCCACAACAAGTTGAGAAACATCTTGGGAGTCGACCACCACACCAAGCAATTTAAGCTCATCCTTGAATAAAACTATATCATCACCATAGAAATCCTCGTCAATATAAGGGATGTTGCTTAGGAGAGAAGCCGTCTTCCATTCCTTTGTGTACAATACCGATCCAACTGGAGAAGAATAACCATGTCGTGTCTTAAGCCATGTCCCTCCTCTTATGCTTGCAATAAAGCTTTTAACTTCATGTTGATTATTCAGAAATCTAATGAATTTACACATAGAGAAGACATTTTCTCTTGACAAACTTGATAAAGTCACCACAGACATGAGGTGATCCCCAATAAATTTAAGGGCTTCACCATACTCAAACATGACACCAATAGTTTTGAGCTCTTCAGAATAGCTTTTTAACACATTACCATAGAATTCATGATCTATCAATGGAATGTCTGCCAAGACAGATCCATTTTTCAAAATACTTGCACATGAGGAGGATAGATCAAAAGACTGAGATGGTGGTCTATAACTAGAAGATCTATTCAAAGTAGTCCTTAGCCAGCAACCTTTCTTTATGGATTCAAAAACCTTAGAAGGTATGGGAACACGTCTATGTTTCAAGCTACGAATCCAACCCAATAGCAACACAACATTCTGCATCGTAAGTGGGGATGAAAAAACAGAAATTTCTACATTGGGGGCAGTTATTAATGGGATATCATAAGCACCATAATGATTCATTAAAAATTCTAAGAGATGTGCTTGAGTTATAAATTCCCCGGAAAAATAGACTGGGCGAATGTAAGAAGCTCCCAACTCAACGTAGCCATTATTTTGCCAAAGATTTGAATCAAACAATTCTGCCCATTTGCTACCGTCTGCTGGGATTAGAAGTCCCTGCCTATTTCTTACAATAGCTCCATATTTATCTATTACCGGCATAACATAGCATAGAGACTTGATCTCCTCATTTGTCAAATAACGTTTTGATGTTGATAAAAGAAGGTAGTGAACAAAAGAAATGTGTTGTGCATTAGTTCCAATTGGATCTAGAAGAAGTTTTGCAATTTGAAATACACTGATGGTATCAACGACCTGGCCCCGAAGCCATTGCAACAACATGTTCTTCCTAGGACATGATCTGATACATATTTGCGTGCTTTCTGGCATAAAAAAACATTTGGAAACAAATTTGAATTCCATGTTTGATTTATTCAGCCAGGATAGATGGTCATGATGAGCAAGGTGCACATTTCTTCCACCAACCAACGTTGAATCATTTAAACTACACAAGGAAACATTCCCATCAACACCAACATACCATAGAAGTGGAACTTTCTTCATACTTGAGACTTGAAATTTCGAGCTCCAATTTTCTGCTATAAATAGTAAAAGCTCCAAATAGGTATCATCAGACACACCCATCACAATGTAAGTCCCCTGCAAGCACTTCACATACCACTCATCATCAACTTGTTGCACACTAAGGAATCTAAGAACTTCATCATACTCCTTGGAATCGAGTGATGAGCTTAAGATGTATTTTCCATGGGATGCTAGATTAAGCAAGCATACCCCATGAGTATCTGCTTTCATCAAAGTTTCCCTAAACGCAGGCATAACTCTACCAACTTCACATGGTTTGTGGAAGAATCTCTGCTTTGAGAATGAATTGCTTGGAATGATATTCTCTTGGAGCAACTTTTCCTTGATAACATCCCTCATAACATTAAACTTTTCATAAGGAGAAGAAATGGCAAGAAGTTGAACATACTGGCCAAAGAAGACAAAGGGGCTCCATCCGTAATTTTAACCAATGAGACAAAAGCATTGACAAAAGCAGTGGGAACACAATCAAGAATGCCTTGATTCCATTTGTTGTCTTGGAGAATGGTTTCCCTGGATGATGATAATACAAAGTCTGCCTGAACTATGAATGGAAAGTTGGTTACCATCTCTGTGGGAAGGAAAGCATAGACACCAGGTGACTTAAGTCCTCGAACAAGACGCTCTCCGTTCGGAAAAGCCAATGTAATGACCAATTCCTGCACCCCCATCCTCCTCTCCACTTTATTTTGTTCTTTGACTGGAAACTTCTGCTTCAACATGTAGTAGGAGCATTGGTTGTCAACTTTTTCCAAGAACACAGATGAAGAGTGTAGGAATCAGCATCAATGTTCTTCCTTGTCACGAAGTTGGTCTCACTGGAAATGGAAATTGAATTAACATTATTGGACTTGGGATCCTCGTTCACTTCCTTAACTGACAGTTGCTTGATCTTTGATAGGAACAACAAAAGCTCAGGGTGGATCTTGTCTGACTTCAAGGGCAACACAATGGTGGTTGTGGGCAGTACAGAATGTTGCCCATACAATTCCTTTATGTTGGAAAGAATTGGATTCTGTTCAACCCACTCAGGAACAACAAAACCAACACCACAATCTGGCCAAGGCTCTTCGTTGAACCGTATTTGATAGCCATTACTAAATATGTAAGGCTGAGAAGTAATCAAGAAAACACTCTTGAATCCAATTCCTGAACATTTCGGACAAAGAACCATGATAAAGATAATTAATATCGATAAGATGATAAAAAATGATATATAGGGCAAAAAAAAACATGTTATTACATCCCAAAGTTGCAACTTCTCATTTCTTAAAACACAAAAATAGGACAGATTGCCAAAGTGTTTTCTTCTATGTGTTTGTTTTTTATTTTAAAAATTGAGCCTATTTTATTTGATTGTTATCAACTTTTTGCAATTATTTTCAAAACTTCTGCACTTCCATCCTTCTGGTGAATGTTTTTTCTGTTTTTGTTTTGTTTTTAGAAAAAATGACAAAATAAAACAACTTAGAAATAATTGTTTTGTTTGTTATCAACTTTGTTTCTAAATTGTCTTCTTCAATTTTATGAGTAAAAAATGAATGGTTCAAGTTTGGATTTTACAGTATCTGATTATAAGAAAGAATTCAGTGCTTAAATTTGAGAATGAAAAAAAAAATCAAATTCATTTTTAGGAAAAAGCCACTAAAATATAGTGACAGACAGAGAAAAAAAGGGAAACTGGAGAACGTTTTCACAAAATACGTTTTAAACATATTAAAAATACTCATTCATCATTATTATGTATTATTAATACAATATTATAAATATATATATATATATATATATAAATAGACTATATTTTCTAATTGCTTTAAAAAATAATCATATTTATAATTATTTTTTAGATTTGATATTCAAGTTTCCCCAATAAAAAATATAAATAGGCCCATCACAGGAAGTTTCATCGAAAAGTCACAGAAAGGATGAATTTTTTAATGACAATTTTTCTCAACCAAAAGTATCATGGTGTAATTGTTGAAGATTATTGAAAATTTTCTTTTTAAAAAAATTGAAAATGTAAACTTTCTATATACTTATGATAAACAAAAAATAACATAGGTGGAAGGTGAAAAAGAGAAGATGAATGAGTGAGAGTGAAAAGAAAGAAAATGAAGGAAAGGAAATTGGAGTAAAGACCTTTCTCGCCAATATAACCGCACTCCCTGTTGTTCTTCTTGGTGGAGCGGCCCACACTGCAAATGGAGTCTATGTTTTTAGACGAAAAGCCAAGCTCGTTGTTGAAAACAAGTAGCGTGGCAGCAGCTCCGGTCCAGGTCACGTCTCAAGACCTTAGGATGAAGTGAAGAGACGGTTTCAGAGATGTGGAGTATTGGTTATCTTCAGCATTCTAAATGAATGAATGAATTAAATTAATATAACGATTATGGTAAGGATATTGCATCCAAAATATTATATATGATAAAAGAACAGACAATTTACCTGAATGAGCTCCATGAGAAAGTGAACATCCGTGGTATAAAGCTCAGCAGAAAGGTTCCTAACAGCCTGATGGAGATCTTCCGTCAGCGGGTTCGGAGCTCCTCCAATACAGTACTTGATTCGCCTTATCTCTTCAATGTGCTCTTTAGGAGTAACCATGATTGCTATAATATTTCAATTCAACAAATAAACTTGCCTCTGCAATGCACATTCACACCACCAATACACTATCTCTATAAATAGGCATTTAGTTTTGTGAGTTTCAAAACTTGGAAACCGAAGAAAAGCATACAAAAAAGGCGTACTGATTGTGTATCGAACACCCAAAAGTCTTTTGACGCTGTGGAAAACTAATTAAATGTGTTTTGAGAAGCTGCGAGTTCATTCATCATCACCCTTTCATTACCTTATTCAATGCCTTTTTCTTTTACATATCCTTGACTAACTTTTTTTCTTCACCTTTTCTTCTTATTCTTCATACATTATTTACCAACTTTTATCCATAATAATATGAACTTTTGTATATATCCTTGACTAACCCTCCCTTAAAAAAATGCATCCCATCCATTGATGATACTCTAGAATCTTAACTTATTTACAAGTACCACTTCGATTGCCATTTTTTTCCTTTAGAAATCATCATCTTTATTATTCATAAACACAAACCCTGAAATTAGGTCGGCCAAATTCAGGTAGGATGCAGAGACAAAACCGGTGGCAGCACCGACCGACCACAGAAATAGAAAAGGAAGAAGAAGAGAAACAGATGCCTTCACTCATCTTTTCCCCACATATTATTGCTCTTTAACTAAAAAAAATAAAAAAAAGTTAAACTTTTTACAGAACCCATGAGAAAGGTTGCATCTTGTATCCAGTTAGTTTAGAAGTGCAAGGATCTGAACCGAATCTAAAAGTTAATTCCATACAGTGAATCCAACATAAGTATAACAAGAGTGAGTGACATGACAGATCTCACAGAAATCACAACGACAACAACAACATGAAGAATCCACAAATACAGAACTTTGGTAATAAGTTAAAACAGAAACAAAGAGTAGATAGGTAGAGAAATGGGTGGACTTAGCCGGTGTAGATGTGAACACCGACGGCAATAAGTAAGATGGTGATGAGGCCGAAGTAGATGACGGCGTGCACAAGTATGGAAGCCCCACTGGTCTGCAGGTTCCCGAACTCCACCACTTTGCCCCCTTTGCCGGGGATCTGAAACAGCAGCCCCGGACTCAGCACCACGAACAGAACCACCGCTATAATCACCGGCCCCCAATCTGCCATCACTATTTTCTAATCCCTTCCTTCCCCCCCAATCTCCCCCATCCAAACACACATATACATACCATACAACAACTCTCTCCATCTTCATCCTTCACGTGGACGGATGAGCTTTTCCCATTATTTATTAATATTTCTTTCTGATCTCTACTCTCACTTAACTTTCATTTCATTATTTTTCACATCAACCACTCCACCCCCAACGTTACCATTATTTTTGTCTCTTCGTACCATAAATATTCTTGCATGGTTTGACTCTATGAAGAAGTTACCGACAGAAAACAGTAATCTTTGACTGAGAAAACAGTGAGAGAGTGTTTGTTTGACATATTTAGGTGCGTTATATTCAATAACTATATTGAGTAGTTAAAAATTGAGAGTTGTGTCAAAAATTCGTATGAATGAAGTTTTTGTGTAGAAGAGTTAGAGTCAAAACTTTATTTGGATGTAGATTTAAAAATGAATAGTTATTTTTAGTAGTTAAAAAATAAATAATTAAAAATGAATGGTTAAAAGTGAGTTATTTTGATTGATTTGGAAAGAATGATTAAAAATAAGTCGTTAGAAATGATTGAGTAGTTATAAATGAATGGTTAGAAATGAGAGTTGTTTTTACAAGTAAAAATGAGGAAAAGTTAATAAAAACTTGTTTATATGTATGTTTTTTAGAAAGAGTTAATATGTCTTAAACTAGCTCCTACTTAAATATGTCAAACAAACAGCCCCCGATAGCATACAAAGGCAAAAGCCGTTTTAAGGGGTTTAAGGAAGATCTAAGGCAAAAACAAAACAAAAAAAAGATGGACGAAATTTCATGGAATAAATGAGGTTATTATGCACATTCCTGCCCACAATCAAAGGACAAAACTTCCTCCAAAACGTTCATAATCTTCAACCTCTTTGGCTTCATGTTCCTCTTCCTTATCACTGGCTTCGCCATCCCTCTGTTTCTGCCACTCCTCGTTTAACATTCTCCGTTTCTCTCGATCCTGCTCGCTCAGTAGCATCAAATACATCCTGATCTAATTCAGCCCCGTACTTCTTACTGTACTTGTTCAAATTATTTGCAATCTCTTCCTCTTTCTCCGGACTCAATAAGGACGGTGGCCTCGGACGCCATCACAAGAAATTCAATGAGGATGACTCTAAGGAGTTGCCATGATCAAAACAATAGGTTGTTCAGAATGCGACTTTCTCCAAGTGCAATACTTTTTTTTCAACCCACACAAATTCATGAATGATCATTAAAATTATAAACCTTGTGTAGATAGCAAGCTTAGAAACACAATGATGTGCATAATAACCGGAAAGAAAAGGTCCTTCAAGATTCGATAGAGAAGCTTTCCATTAAAGGACCATATGTTGAAACCATTATCCATCTCGTGAACAGAAGTTCCCCTAAGTTACAAATGCATACAAACAACAAGACCAACTAAGCTGTCGTAACCGCGAGGCAAAACATTATGATCCAAATAAAAAACAATGTGCAAATAAGAATGTTCCCCTAAGTTACCTTCCATTGAAGTGCTCAGCAATTGCCATCGTCTCCAGTTCATCAACATTGAAGAATTCCAACTGCCCGTTGAAACCTTTCAGACCAGCTAGAATAATGAGCGTCCAATAGGTGACCATAAAATAGCGTTGGCCTGCTTGCCTTTTAGAGTTGCGAGTTTCGATACTCGGGCAATACTGTGAGTGCTTCACGTAGAGTAAAAGCTAATATCTGGCCTTGGGTTTGTCACCATGAATAACTGCAAACTTATGACCCTTTGGCTCCCAAGCAAATGCAATAATCTTGCCATTCTTGTTCTCAAGCTCCAACACTTCAATAGGTATATTGTTATGAAAATGACAATCAACAATCGTAAAGCGAAGATAAAGTAAACAGATAACGATAACATGAAAGAAGAAGAAATAAGAACACACACAGATTTACGTAGTTAGTTAATCCACGAGCATAGAGAGAGAACAATTTTATTAAAGAGAGACGATTACAGATACAAATTATAGTTAGGGTTTAATTTGAGTTTATATAGACACTCTCATTAAACTTTATTACAGAATGCGTAAGCATGAAATAGAGTGCGGATGCGCTAGCACACGCGAAAATGCACAACATAATGCGGAAGTACTGGTGCTGCAGGGTGCGAATGCTGGTTGCATGCGGAATGCATTGTTGCTATGCGCGAAACAATGGTATGCAATGCAAAAAGCGTTTGGACCCCCGACTACTAATCGTAGGGCATTAATGCATTCAAGACATATCTTAACATATATCCCTTTTTTTATCTGGAAAAGCTCAAACCCTGTGTGTATGTACTTTTCTTCATCTTGGTATATCTATCCACCTTGACAGCAAGATCATAATCTCCATTACTTTGCCAAATACATCTTGCAATCGCTAACATTGAAGAGATTTTTGGGTTTTTATGAGGTTTAGAGATGAAAATTGGGGAAGAAAACAAAGATAATGTTAATTGCAACATTTAGTAATTATTACAGAGAAACATGGTTTCTTCAATAAGACAAAGGTGTAAGTGAGATGAGAAAGTAGGTTGGAAGTGGCATACCCTAAAGTTTTTTGTGTAGTAAACTGACTTTTGAAATTTTCTACGCCTTCCAGCTTCGCAAATATTAATCAATCTTTTTATTTTATTTTTTGATTGGAAGAAAAACAAAACCTGAAACTAATCGTTTTATTCCCTATTTCAAAGATATTAATCAATCTAAAAAAAGAACATTCATGAGTAATTCTGCTATATTCAAGTTTCCATAGAGATTAAAATATAAAAATGATAGAGATTAAAATTTAATTTTTTTCTCCAAAATCATAATTGACCTATAATAATGAAATAAATGGCAGGAAATTGGTGTAATTGTAACATGGCGAGAAATCAATTTCTTTATTTAGCGCCAAACGTAAGCATTCCTCGGAAATATTATCTGTTAAAATTATAAAGTTGACTAATTCTGTTCGTTTCGTTGACGTGGACGATTCCGATTGACCTGCTCGCTCCATCCTTTTAACAAAAAAAAAAAAAAAAAAACTCTATTCCTTAGGTTTTCTCTCCGTTCCTTTTCTCTTTCTTGTTTGTTCGACGGTCGGTAGTTTCTCCCGGAAAAAAAAAATTAACATTCCGATCAGATTACCGACCGTTAGAACTCTATTTCTCTGAACATTTTCGAAGTTTTCCGATCGATTATCGCCGTCGACCCTATTTGTTTATTCAGTTTTGGTTCTTCTTGAGGCCAAGAGCTCCCGATTTATTTGCTGTTGCGATTGGGGTTTAACTCACAATCTCTGAATCGAGGTTCAAGATTTTTCAATAGCAAAAAAAGAAGAACAAGAACAAGAGAGATTTCAGGTTTTTGGATTTTTGTTTATGTTTGGTTATGTCAATCTCATGTTTAGAATTGAATATCAATCGCGTCTGATTTGGTTTACGTTTCAAGGTCTCATCTGCGATTGTGAAATTCATCGGAAAGAATGGCTAGTCAAGGAGGCGGTCCCTCTAGAAGAAGTGTTTCCTTAACGAGCATGCCATCTCAGAACAGAAAGAAAACCATTGAGAACGCAACCTCGGATGCATTGCGGAAATCTCTTTCATCCTCTCGTCCATTGTAAATACCTATTTCTAAATCTTGTTTCATTGATAATCCTCTCATTTATCCCTATTTTGTTATGCCTACGCTTATATCTCATTTGACATGTTATTCACTTTAGTCATATTGTATGTAGTTGCCTTTTGACCATCATTTTAAACCTTTCAAACCCTTGCAGGAACCTCAGAATAACCCCCTTTCCTAAGTTTTTTTGTGTGAAATTGCAGAATTTAGTAGTTCATGTCCTCAAGTCAAAATGGAAACTGAAAATTCTACATGAAACTCTCAAGTCTTGATATTTCATATTTGCGTAATCTTTTAAAGGATTAGTCAAGTACTTGAGTGGTATTGCTCTGCTATATCATGTGGTTGCATCATGTATGGATTGTGTACTTTTTCATACTTTATAGTGCAATTTTTTGAGGGGTTAGTTCATGCACTTGAATGGGAGTACGTTGCTATACCTTTCGTGGTTCATGTAACAATCTGT
This sequence comes from Sicyos edulis, assembly GCA_036507275.1. Taxonomy (NCBI): domain Eukaryota; kingdom Viridiplantae; phylum Streptophyta; class Magnoliopsida; order Cucurbitales; family Cucurbitaceae; genus Sicyos; species Sicyos edulis. The sequence continues at coordinate 34,606,290 of CM071857.1, read as the reverse complement.
TGTATATTTATTAGATACAGACCATACAGTAATTAAATTGATGACAACAAGATGTATTATTGACATCATGTTCCATTCTTTATTTGCATTTGGATTAGACAACTCACTGGTGAGCGTACGGTAAAACGATTGCGGCTGTCAAGAGCACTGACAGTTCCTGAAAGTACTACCGTCTCTGAGGCTTGTCGTAGGATGGCTGCTCGTAGAGTTGATGCTTTGTTACTAACAGATTCAAATGCATTACTTTGTGGTATTCTCACAGACAAGGTTTAACATTAACTTTCCTTTATTGTTTTTAGAGCATAAGTTCCTGTGCAACTTTAAAAAATTGTAATACATTCAATGTTCCTTTTGATGGAAGGATATAGCAACAAGGGTTATTGCATGTGGAGTTAATGTTGAAGAAACGCCTGTGTCCAAAGTTATGACAAGAAATCCAGTTTTTGTTCTTTCTGACACCCTAGCCGTGGAAGCCCTCCAGAAGATGGTTCATGGTTCGTTTGATTCTAAGAAGCATATCCAAATTTTTATGTCGTTCTTGCTATGTGGTTCTGATATCTAAATCTACAGGAAAATTTAGACATTTGCCTGTAGTTGAGAATGGGGAGGTCGTTGCATTACTTGATATTGCAAAATGTTTATATGACGCTATTGCACGAATGGAAAGGGCAGCTGAAAAGGGAAAAGCCATTGCAGCAGCAGTTGAAGGTGTTGAAAAAAGTTGGGGAACCTCTGTTTCTGGTCAGTGGACTGTTATCTCATAATGATACTAATACTTTAAAAAAAACTCTAAATTATGCTAATATTGATGGGCAGGTCCAAATACATTTATCGAGACACTTCGAGAGCATATGTTCAGACCATCTTTGTCTACTATAATCCCAGAAAATTCAAAGTAGGTAATATTTTTCTTGCATGAAAGGCATTTAGTGTTTAATGTCATCTTCTTTGCATCTTTCATTGATGTTCCATCTTCCAGGATTGTTACAATTCCACCAACAGAAACAGTTTTAATGGCTACAAAGAAGATGTTAGAACTTCGAGCGAGTTCTGCAGTCGTTACAGTTGATAACAAGCCTCAAGGAATTCTCACGTGAGTACTATCATAGTTCTTCTAAACATGGGGTTTTGTTCTTCATACATTTTCACGTATCCTGATATTTTTTTTTGCAGGTCAAAAGATATTTTGATGCGATTAATAGCTCAAAATCTTCCACCAGAATCTACACTTGTAGAGAAGGTAATTTCTTTTAGCTAGCATGGACTATAATGGATAGTGTCTCCCCCAGGCTTCTTTTTGTACTTTTCTGTTGGTTAAATTAAAAGGGGTAGTAATGGTTGGATTGAGATCAGGGGCAGAGGTAAACACAACAGAATTTGCAAGAAAGATACATATAAAACACTACTCTGTTATCTTGTAAAAGTTGTTATAAATCTCTTGGAACGTGGGAGATTTGTATTCTTCAGAACTGATATTATCTCTCTTTGTTACCTGTTGAAGGTCATGACTCCAAATCCTGAATGCGCATCAATTGATACACCAATAGTTGACGCTTTGCACACTATGCATGATGGAAAATTCTTGCATCTACCAGTGGTAGATAGAGGTAACGTTGTGTAACTCTAAATCCTAGGAACAAGAAAAGGTTTCATATGTGAACAAGTCTATCATTCTGATTCTGATGGATAATTGGGTGCAGAAGGAAATGTTGTTGCTGTAGTTGATGTAATTCATATTACCCATGCTGCCGTCGCCACGGTGAGTCCATTAATTTTTGGAACCATATATTTGTGAGTACTGTTGAATTTTCCTTAATGAGACGAGTCCATGAAATTTTGGAACCTTTTATTTGTTAGTATTGTTGACTCTTGCTTCTTGAAATTGCAAAATAAGCATAAAAGTACAATGATATATAAGATACACTATGTTCGAGCTATATCACTTTCAAATGGATATGTTACTGGGAGTGTCATGTCCAGATTCTTGATTATGTTTTCCTTGATAAGTTTTGTAACTTGAAATTAATGGTGTTTCCATCAGGAGTGTAGCTTGAAGGGTTAAGTTGTTATGGAGAAATATTAGACCTTTTGATGCCCATCATTGAGAAATATTCGACCTTTTGATGCTCATCATTGAGAAATATTCGACCTTTTGATGCTCATCATTGAGAAATATTCTATATTATGTAACAATAAGAATTGCTCTGAGCCTCTGATATGAATTCAGTACTATTTTTACACCTTCGATTCAGTCCCATAGGCCTTTACATATACTATATTTGATTTTAATTGTCTTACTTTTCTCTTATCCAAAAAATTAATAGTCGTACGTTTCTTTGTTACTCCTTCAGTATTGTTGTGCTCTTCGTGTTTAAGGTTTTATCATTTAAACGGATCAGGTTTCCCCCTTCAATTTTTTGTGTTATGCGCAACATATAGCAAGTAACTCACAATCTCCCCTTCCAGTTTGAAATCTTTGAAGTATAAGAGCTAAGTTGCTCACTTTTCTGAATTTTCTGATTTACAATTTCAAGGGTTTGAGATGTTGGTGAATATGGTATTGGCTATATGATTGAATCTAGTATATTAAAGTGTGAGTACCCTCTCAGCGATCTACTGGAGTTCAACATAGTGAACGTTGATGGAATATTATTATTATTCCTTTAAACTTTTTTGAGTTAAACACTGTGGGCTGAGAATTTGAACCCATGATTTTTTGGTCAATGACACACACTTACGTCAGGTTAGCTATTGGTTTTTCCAGCAACATTTATCGGATTCTTAGGGTCGCCAAACAAAGCAAAGTCTATGAATTATTGCGCCTCAGCAATGGGTAGAAATTTTCATATCAATATAGAATATTGGCCGGGATCATTTCACTTTGAACAACATATTCAGATTTGTTGGAGCCTTATAATTTATGATTGTGAAGATTTATGTGATTTTGGCATTCCTTAATGATTAGGTTGGAAATGCATCTGGAGTTAGCAATGAGGCTGCAAGTTCTATGATGCATAAATTTTGGGATTCGGCTATGGCCTTATCGCCAACTGATGATGATGACGAAATTCGTAGGTTGTGCTTCAAACAATCATACATTTGTATTTTTTACGGTGAAGTTTTTTATTTATCTCACACATTAGTGTGACATTTCAGTGAAAGTTCAATGAAATTGGCTTCTGAGGAAATGGACACTGGAAGAACCGTTCCTTATCCATCATCTGGAATGCCAAATACTTTTTCTTTCAAACTTGAAGATAGGAAGGGCAGGATGCATCGATTTTCTTGTGGTATGTTTCTTGTTCCATTTTCATTATCGTCAATCCAATATTAGGAGAGCTGTAGTGCAAGTTATGAATGCATTTTCATGTCTTTTTGTGGCATTTGATTGTTCCCAAATGTTTAATAAGGTAAAGTTATTTGTTTCTTTTAGTAGTCAACTTTGATTGGAAAGACCATGATGGATGGATTTCTTTTAGTAGTCAATTTTTTTTAATCTTCCCAGTGAATTTACGTTCGTAGTTAATTTTAGAATTGATATGCATTTAAATTGGTGGGTCTGACTGGGTTTCTTTGTTGTTCCATCCCGAGACAAGATACTCGAAGTTTAACAGATGTTATAACAGCAATCCTTCAGAGAGTTGGCGATGATATTGACCGCAACAAATTGCCTCAGATTTTGGTACACACTCGGACCAATACTACCGGCTGTTTTTATTTGGCTTGATAATGTATAGTTTCCCATTTGATGGCTCATATTGTGTAGTATGAAGATGAAGACCGCGATAAAGTTGTTCTAGCATCAGACAGTGATCTTGCAGCAGCCGTAGAACACGCAAGGTTGGCTGGGTGGAAGGTAGGGGTACCATATTGGATTTGGATATCATTATTTCACTATAACAATAAAACTGTTCTCAAGAAGTGTCGCAGTGGTCGAAGAATTGGACTTTGAAGGTGTGCTCCCTCAAAGTTCTAAGTTTGAGACTCACTTGTACATTAATTTGTAGACACCTCTCATATCTTCATTCCTTTGATATCTCCTGGTGCCTAGCCTAGGAATAGTGCGTAACGAAATAACTTCGAACAGAATAATGGTTGAACTGAAGAAAAGGAAATGCCAAATGGTGTGTTTTGTGCAGGGTCTGAGATTGCATTTAGAATACTCAGGAAGTGGTGGTCGCAAAAGGGGTGGAAATATGGAGTATGCTCAAAGGGACGCGTGGGCGTCGGCGTACAGTACAGTTGCAGCTGGAGCCGCGCTCGTTGCTGGGTTTGGCGTGTTAGCCTATTTGAGAAGATCTGGTAATTAGTTTAATCAAACTCTAATACACATTCTCTATTCATCTCTGAAATTTGGGGACCGGTTCGAAGAGAATCGGTGCTTGTGCTCATAAACTGTTTTCGTTGAAAAGTGTCACATTTATGAAGAAAAGTTGTGAAAACTTTGGGATGGTTGATTTGCTGCATGATAGAAAATAGAAATGCATGCGTTTACACCCGTGAGAAATGACACGTGTTGATATTTTTTTGAGGGATTTGCAGCTCTTTGAACTGGTGTAGATCTTGTGTATGTGAATAAAATTTCTTCATAGTACCATTTTTTATAATTTAAAGGGAAAAATGATGGTCAGATGTCAATACGCACTTGACACCATGTCAGTCATCTGAGCGTGGCTGAAGAACATGATTACTTTAGTCGGGCTATTTTATTTTATTTTATTTATTCGGCTAGGATAAGACAAATTTTGTGACAAAAGATTACCACTTCCTTTAACGAGCTAGTGGGCAAGGGTGAAATTTCGTAATATTATTGTTATTGTTTTTTATAAAAATTAGAACTTTTTTTTTTAATCTTTTTAGTCTTTAGTTTAAATTTGGTCGAACTATTTTACTCTAGTTTTTGTTTATTTTTATATTTATTTTTCTTTAAAAGTTAAAATTTACTTAAAAATTAAAATAATCAATTTATCAATATTTTAGATTAAATTATTTATATCATTATTTTAGTCAATGTTATATTATGTAATTAATAATTTTGTTGTTTTAGTCACTAAAAATGAGCATTAAGTATGTTTAATTTTGAAATTTATGGAATTTTCAAGGGGTTGCACAGTAGTTAGTTGAAGAACTGGACTAAATCCTAGGTTTGAAACTCAAACATTACTCTTTAGATGTTTCCGTGCCTGGCCTAAGGATGGAAAATGTGTATTTTTCTACAAATTAATGTGAATGAGAACAAGGGTAACGAGTTAATTGTGATAGTTTGTTTATATATAATATCTAAAGTACTTGCAGCGTTTAAAAATTGCTTGGAGATATCGTTATAAAAAATATCGGGATATAGGGATAAATTGATGTCACGGGTTCACACGCTGGCGCTGTATAAATGTGTGGTTTTGGCAAAGCCTAAGTACAGCCTACGGGGCGCGATATGGTTCACATGCGCACCACATTCATTTTTAAAATAGAAAAATGTGGAAAACACGACAAAATATGCCACCAAGTTCAGCCAATTCCCTGGTTTCTGATTTCTGTATATGTAAAATTAAAGACAGAAAATGCTCACCAACATTTGTTTGATTCTACATTTAACTTTAGCGAACACAAAAAAGAGAGCCAAAATTTCTGAAACTCAACAAATAAAACTTTTAATGACATCGCTGACTTATAAATGAATGAATTATTAGATGTCCATGAAACCACGACTTTATATGTGCAGTAAAAAGTGAATTTAGCACTGACGCTAATGAAAAAAAATGTGTATATATATTAACCTTAACCACACATTTTAAAAGAAGGAAAATTAGTCGAGTTGAGAGTGGGTGCTTTATCATATAAAAGAAAAAACAAGTGGCCAGGAAAAGAACAAAGGTAAGTGGATTCTAAAAAAAAAAGAAAAAGAACAAAGGTAAGTGGTCTGCACTAATTTAGGATAAGAAAATTATTTATATTAAGATCTTAATTTTTAGGAAAAGAAACTTAATTTATACAATTACAATATATTGAAACAAGTTAATTTTATTATTACTATTTTTTTAATTCTAAAAAGTTAATATATAACTCAACTAATTTTTAACATTCAACGTCGTATATACCAAAAAAAAAACAAGTGTATTTAAATCTATAGTGTTTAACTGACAAATTTAAAAAGAAAAACTAGTAATCATCATTCATAATATGAGTACATTTGCTTATGACTAATTTTAGTGATTATTTGGTAAAATGAGTTTGCGGTAATTAATTACGTATAGTGAAATTCTACAAACATACATAATTAGGTAATCAACTGCGCCACATATCTTCATATTTATATATCTTTTAACTCAAATATTGATGTCAATAGTTTTTAGATTATAAAAGCGTGGCTACTAACCATAGAATTTACTTATTTTCATCAACATTTAAATATACTAATTAAAAGGTTAGAGAAAGTTGACAGTATGATTTTTTTTTTTTTTTGGAGACAGGATTAACAATGACAGAGAACACATTCAATTTTGTCGCTTCCCCTATTATATTTTGAATTTTGTTTTTATTCTCAACTTCACTGCTTCAATTTCTTCTTCTTCTTCTTCTTCTTCTTCTTCTCATAGTTACGACCAGAGGATTTTGCAATTTTTAAAGTCCACCTGACCTGAGAAAATCAGTGGCATTTCTGTAACATTCTCAGATTACATTTCTGCATTTGGTGATAACAATGAGGGGACGACGAAGCAATGTGAAATTTCATTTGCCCTTCATTTTCTTGCTTTCTCTCACTCTTTCATGGCTTCCTCAACCCAGTTCCCAGCATCAACCCATCAAAAACGTTGTGGTTTTGGTGATGGAGAATCGTTCATTCGATCACATGATTGGATGGATGAAGAAATACATCGACCCACAAATCAACGGCGTCACCGGAGACGAATGCAACCCTCTTTCGACCAACAATCTCAAACCTCAAACCATTTGCTTCTCCGACGACGCCGAGTTCGTCGATCCCGATCCGGGCCACTCATTCGAAGACGTTTTGCAGCAGGTATTTGGCTCCAACTCCATTCCTTCCATGTCTGGCTTTGTGGAGCAGGCTCTTTCAATGTCCCCAAACCTCTCCGAAGCTGTCATGAAAGGCTTCAAACCTGAAGCTGTGCCCGTTTATGGAGCTTTGGTTCGTGAATTTGCAGTGTTTGATAGATGGTTCTCTTCAATTCCTGGCCCAACTCAACCCAATAGGCTCTTTGTTTACTCTGCAACTTCTCATGGTTCAACAAGCCATGTGAAGAAGCAATTGGCCCTGGGATATCCCCAGAAAACCATCTTCGATTCACTCCACGACAACGGTCTCGACTTCGGAATCTACTTCCAGAACGTACCCACCACTCTGTTTTACAGAAACCTGAGGAAATTGAAGTACATTTTCAAGTTTCATCAGTATGACTGGAAGTTCAAGAAGGATGCTAGAAATGGGAAGCTCCCCAGCTTAACAGTGATTGAGCCGCGCTATTTTGATATTGTGGGGATGCCTGCAAATGATGATCATCCATCTCATGATGTTGCAAATGGCCAAAAGCTGGTGAAGGAGGTTTATGAGACTCTGAGGGCTAGCCCGCAGTGGAACCAGACACTTTTGATCATCACTTATGATGAGCACGGTGGATTTTTTGACCATGTCAACACTCCTTTTGTCAATGTCCCTAATCCTGATGGAAACACAGGCCCTGCCCCTTATTTCTTCAAGTTCGATCGGCTCGGAGTTCGTGTACCCACGATTATGGTCTCACCTTGGATTAAGAAAGGAACTGGTAAGCCAATTTCTTATCACCACTGAATCAAGAGCTTTTTGAACTTGAAATGGAAGCCACTAAGCATCTCTTACCATAAGTAAAGTACTCTCACAAAATGGCCTAAGTTTTATGTGGTCGGCGTTTTTACTCCTTGTGTGGTTTACAGTAATCCCAGGCTGGCTATTAGGGAAGGTAGTGACAGGTCAGTGGTGGGAATCTTCGATGTTCCCTTTGGTCATAGAGTTGGCTGCATTTGGGATCCACTCCATTTAGATCTGTGGGGATGGAGGTCATTTAAGAACTTCATTAGATGTAGTGTCATTCCATCTAAACTGCATCATTTTCACTTCCATGTCTAAACCAGCCCTTCAATTAGTCTGCAGAAATATATGGAGATATTTGTTCCTAATCTAATCCAGAGTTGATAGCTAATTGTTCAGTTATGTCTTCTGAGGTGTGTTTATTCACCTAAATCTCTGTTTGTTTTGCAGTAATAAGCAGTCCCAATGGCCCTACTCCAAACTCTGAGTTTGAGCATTCCTCAATTCCTGCTACTATAAAGAAAATATTCAATCTCCCTTCGAACTTCCTGACTCACAGAGATGCATGGGCTGGGACATTTGAGGACATTGTTGGCCAATTAACCTCATCAAGAACCGACTGTCCAGGTATTGACCCATATCAGTTGTAAAACATCTACATTTACTGTAAGTCTGTAATAAACTTAATCTTCAGTTGAGCCTGCTGGAATCATATCTTGTTAATTTCTCAACCTTTTACTGCAGAAACATTACCTGAAGTGACACCTTTGAGGAAAACGGAAGCAAATGAAAACAGTGGACTATCCGAGTTTCAGAGCGAGGTAGTTCAGTTAGCTGCTGTTCTGAATGGTGATCATTTCCTGAGTAGCTTCCCAAATGAAATAAGTGAAAAGATGACCGTTAAAGAAGCACACGAGTACACTAAAGGAGCTGTGTCCAGGTTCATCAGAGCAAGCAAAGAGGCCATCAAGTTGGGTGCAGATGAATCTGCCATTGTAGATATGAGATCTTCCCTTACTACAAGATCCTCAATGCACAACTGAATGCATTCTCGAGAGTATAAAACCTAGCTATATTTTAGAAATTGAGAGCAAGTGTAACTATGTTTCATACTCTGAAGCTATATGGTTGTTTTTGTGTGTACCCAAGTGTGTTGTTATGTGTAGATGACTGGAGAAAAACTCACCAGTGTGTTCATTGAAATAGTTAATAGATTCGTAACTATAGAAATCTCGTGCTTTAGGTATGGAGTCGGGAATGTTTGTTCTCAAACTCCGATAATGTAGCTCCTAAATGGAAATATTGAACTTTGTATTCCTGGTACTTGGTTTATATCAGAGCCCAACTCTGTATTAACAATCTAGTGACAATAGTAAATATATAATCCCAAGTTTCATTGAAGAGATATACAGAAACTTTCTAATAAGTCAACTCATCTTTTCAAGAAACAGAACCATCACAATTTCAACAGCTCGACTAGTCAGGAGACTCGTGGCTAACCACCACTTTTATCATACAGAACAAGGACTTTGCCATGTAGATACATCAGCAACGATATCTCTTAGTTGATCTATCAGAAGCTTGACATGCAAGTTCTTGACCACAAGTTCCTGCAAACACAGTTATGTAAGAAACCGGTTGAAGTAAACAAATATAATGTCAATTCTAGGACCTTAACAAAGGATAGAAAATAAGAAGGAAAAAGCATACTGCCTGTAATATCTATAATATATCCTTCATAATGTTATTAGTTTCGTTCCCAAGGGGTGGCACAGTGGTTGAAGACTTGGGCTTTGAGAGTATGCTTCCCTCAAGGTCCCAGGTTCGAAACTCAGCTGTGACATTACTCCTTCGATGTCTCCCGGTGCCTAGTCTAGGGACGGGCGTGGTTACCCTTGTTTCAAAAAAATGTTATTAGTTTCAAGAGTAAAACTTGGGTATTGGTGGATAAGTACGTAGTACATACTTCCCATGATTTGTGAGGATAATAATGAGCCACATCTTCATAATAATATCATTTTTCTCATTAGTCAAATCAACATTTTTTTATGTTTTTTTTAATGTACTTGCATTACTTGGGTGGCACATTTTTGTTCTCAAGTACGGCAAGTACCCAAGTTTTACTCTAGTTTTAATATTTGATTTTGTCTATTGTCTGTTTAGTTTCTAAATCTTTCTTTAGATTAATACTGTGAGTCTGTGATACAACAATACAAATGGAACTGTATATTTAACTAAATCTTACTACAGATATATCTAAAAACAACAATACATCATGCGTTGTTGAAGCTCCAATAACAAGTAAATTATTTCCAGAACTGTCGGGTTCTTTCACAAAATCTTAGCCTAAAAACTTTAACTGGTTCCAATTCAATGAGAGGAAGTGTTCAGAGTTTTGAGGAAAACTAAATTACTGACTTGAATTTACAAGCTGAAGGCACATAAAATACCTTTCTGAGATTAGAGAGATGTTGTTCCAACTTATCAATTTCAGATTGGTCTGCTGGCGATGAATGGCCACTCGAACCCGATTCAAACGGTTTTGCCTATCAATAAACATGAGACCACCATTAAAATCACATCATCGGCATAAATGAAACACCAAATCAATGCTGTAAGCAATCTATCAAATTCATAGAGTCCATAGAGTAAGTCAACACATAAATCAGCAGTAATGAAAATGAAAACCATGTCAAATGTAATCTTCTAAAATTGTAGAATAGTAAGCACATATTAACATCAGGAAGAATTATAGGCATTCATCTGAAATCAAATTCGAGAACAAAATTCAATGTTCCGAGATTTCGTGTTCTTAATAAAGAATTTTGATCTCGATTTTTTTCCCAAATAAAAACGAAATTCGAAATTCAAAACACAGCCAAATGAACTTCGAAGGAGAATAGGAATAAGAGTAAAACAATTTACCTTCTGAGAATTGGGAATTGCAGCAAGAATAGCACGAAGTGCAAGGACGGAGTTCTTGTAGCGAACTCGGGCCTCCTCAAGAGCTCCGCCGCCGCTGGTGTCGGTGTGGTGGCTGTTGCCTTCGGAGCTCGCGTCGCCGTTTACAACTCCATTAGCGGAATGTGGAGAAGGACCACTAGGGCTGGCAATTGTTAAACCAGAAGTAGCGGTTGAAGTGGTAGACCATAACGTGGGATTGCAGAGCTCGTCATTCATGGAGTAAAGGATCTGGAAAGCCGATTCTATGGTTTCCTCCAGATGCTTGATTCCCTCCATTGCAAGCTCTTGAGTGCTCTGAGGAAGTGCCAAAGCACTGCTGCCTTTTTCTTCCATCATAAATCTTCCAAAACCAACAAACAGATGCTTCGATAATCCTCTGATTTCGTAAATCCACTTGAATCAAGAACAAGAAACTTCTCTACTAACCCTAAATTCCCAACTCCAATTTCAGATATGTTGCTCAAGAAACCCTAACCCTAATTTCAAATAGAGAAGTCCACACACAGAAAAAAAGTAATTTAAATAAAGAAAGAAAACGTCGACAGCAGGGTTCGAACCTGCGCGGGCAAAGCCCAACAGATTTCAAGTCTGTCTCCTTAACCACTCGGACATATCGACTTATTTGTTTTCATTCGGTCAGAACATATACTTATTTTATATTTGATTTCTTGTCTAAGGAAATAATTGATACATCCATGCTTGTAATCGGTTCATTGTGAGATCCATTAGTAAGAAAGCTCATTTGATGGTTTATTATTATCCACAGCATTTGCCTCATCCTGGCTCTTGCTTCAGGATCTCATAAGTGATCCAAATGAGACTGAAAAGTATAGTGTAAAATATTCTAATGATCCTTATATTGCTTCAAGCCTATTTTTCATACCTCTAACACTGAAAAGAAGAAAAATTCGTCAACAGTAGGGTTCGAACCTGCGCAGGCAAAGCCCAACAGATTTCAAGTCTATCTCCTTAGCCACTCGGACATATTGACTTATTTGATCTAGCTTGGTCCGGTGTTTTAATTATTGTTTTTTTCTAAAGAAATAATTGACTCTTTGATGCTCAAACCTCAGATAATTAATATCCATGGTTGTAATCGGTTCATCAAGGTTTTCCAGTGCTGGTCTTCATTGTAAAATCATTGGTAAATTAAGCTCATTTGATGTGACTGTAGAATTAGATATGGGGATAGTCATATAACCCAAATAGATATGTCTACTAACTATTTCTTTAAGTTGCTGTTTGCTTGAGTATTTGGTTGGAACTTGATGCTACTTAGATTCCATGGACATTTGAGGGTTATACTTTATACTGTAAGTTTTCATTTCCATGTATTTTGACCCTTTTCAGATGAGGGGTTTTTAAGCATGCATGGTATTCAAACAGAGATGCTGTAGAATTAATTAAGGGAGGGAGAACGTCTGAACAGCGATAGAATTAGGTGTTAGCCTTTTGATTGTTGTTTAAGTAAACGCCCCATCATCATTTTTTTTAATATCCGTAAGTATCCAGATTAGCTTACATATATCTCAACTAACCATCTGACCCTACAATATTTTGTTGTCGGAAACAAATTACTTGGGAGATTGCATAAACCATAGAAAATGTGTTAGTTCTTCTCATCCACAACATTTTCCTCATCCTAGCAGCTTATGTGACAAGAATCCTCTTGGCTCATTCTTGGCCCTTACTTCTTTGGATCTAGCAATTTGAAGTGTTTTTTCATTAGGCTTGATTTTCATTTCTGGTTTGATATTCTTTTCTTGTATTATAACTGATGGGTGGCAAAGCTTATTAAAGCTAAAACAGATATTGAACCAAATGATTAGAACATTTATGAGTCAGTAGCTCATTGAACCATGCACGAAAATTGGCAGGAGTTTCCCTCTCAAATGCTTGAAACCCCACATGTTTTTGGTTTTGTGTGAATCTAAAGTCACATCAGCACCATTTTTTTAACTCTAAACCTTTGGCCAATTTTAAAATGTATGCACACAAAAGTTCAAGGCAGCATTTTAATTTCATGTCTTCTCTTTGATAGCAATGTAGCATAAATACAGACAATATCTGTCGCATAGGCTGTTATAATTATAAATGGCCAAATCATTGAATGCCGGTAGTAGCATTGCTCTTTTTTTTTCTTTTTTTTTTTTAGTACGAAGTGGGGGAAGGGGGACCAACAAAGAGGTCACAACTACTTTTTAAATAATATGAGAGTCAAATACAACCAAACACCGATTTGAAGTGGATTAACACTAGACAAGATAATCAACTGCGTCACTAACCTTCCGCTGTTGTAGCATTGCTCCTAATAAGGCTTCTTTTCTGTACTCTCAACTTGGCTATTTTAAAAATTTACAATCTCTAGGTACAAAATACAGGTCTATTATTACTTTTGCTTTGACTTACATTGTAAATACATTGCAGCTTGTTTCAAAAAGGAAAGAAAAAAAATGTTAGTACATTAATTATGTACACATGGTTTTATTTATTTATTTTTGGTGAAAACGTTGGAGTTTATTTGGATGGAAGATAAGATCTCAATTGAATTTTTAACTGAATTTGTCTATATTTATGCAAGTAGCATGAAATGTTGCAGCCCCAGTAACCAGAGTTGAAGAAAAATAACCGTAGTTAGGGTTCTAACCGCATGTAAAAAAATAGTTTGACAATTTTAATTAGCAAAAAAAAAAAGACTAGGAAAACTCAAACGGTGTGTTTGGAGCACCGGTTTGCTTATTATAGACGGAAGGTTATGATAAACGGTGAGTTATTATAAATGATGTTTGAGGAGCAATAAACGGTGGTTGAGAGGCTGGTTATGTAACAAAAAGTAATCTATGTAAGGTGTAGATAAACGGACATGCAAGTTTAGGTAATCACCATTTATAATAAACGGTAGGATAAATATCGGTTAAGTTATTATAACCAACTCCCACGTTGACATAAACAGCCCAAACACACCAAAAAAAAGTATCCTATTTGATATTTGCCATGCAAATACCCAATTTTGAGCCGGCTGAGGAAATATTTTTCACTTGGTGCCATCTGAATTTGGGATTTATTTTTCCTTTTTTTCCTCATTCGAAGCTGGGTGGCCGAGAGGTTTCATCAACAAAATTGTTGTCCAGATTCTTCAATCGCTTCAGGTGATTCACATCTCAGAATAAAGGAATTTTCTGTACCTTATAATGTTTCCTTCCATTCCTTCGCATTGTACTGTTCGAGGAGTATGATTCGTCGCCATTGTTTTAAGATTGTGCTTCAATAGGATGGAACAATGTAGGGTTTTGTACGGGTTACTGAAATTTCGTATTTATGAAACTTTATGCTTCCGTTCAGAACTCTCCAACTTTTCTTGGATTGAGTTAGATTGATTTTGTATTTATCATTCATTTTCTAGGGAAGGGGGTGGTTCGAATTTGAAGAGGGTATTTGTTATTTTTCATAATTTCATTTTCTTTAGCGATCACTCTGTTGTTCAGTATATTTTTGAAGTATTTGAGAATCAGGCTGTGCTTCCAATATGATCCATGGATGATCAAACTCTAGAAAACTACATCTGCATTCTGATTAAGAATGTGGATTCCACGATTGTTTTGTTTTCCCTATCTTTTAATATTTGTTAAGAAAAACAGAATCAATCGACAAGAAATTAAAGAAAAACACGAGATAAAATACGACGATTTACGCAGTTCATTAACGGCGTGTTAGCTACGTCCACACACAGAGGAGAGAATTGTTTTATTAAGTAGATAAGAACACAAATGTTTCGTTAAACGGGGTTGAGGTTTTAAGAGAGTCTATATAGTGCACTCTCATAAAACGTTAATACGACATATAGTTCAATGTATAAACGTCCAACACGAGATCCCCGCTCGTTGATTGGGCAATGAGACCCCTCAACTAAGCAATTGTGGGGCAACATATTTCAAAGATATCTCAAAAATATTGAACATGTTATTGTTTAAAAAGTTATTTATTTGATTGTAGAGTTTTCTCCTTATGCAATTCATTTTCTCATTGACTGTCATAGGTCTGTGATGCCGTAGAAAATGGATTAAGTAAACCATTCATCAGTATTTTGCATGTACAATTCTTGAGTGAGACTATCTATTGCTTTATATCTATTTCCAGTTGACAACTTCCATAATATTGGCGTGAATTTTGTGTTGCCTACTTGTGTCTATTTAAATAACACTACTCTTTTTCTGCTCTAGGGCTTTCAAACTTTTGGGTGACTTCTTGATGATCTGTCCAAGAATATTGATGAAGTTGCATTGGAAACAATCACACTTATACTATTGTGCTTCCTCTTCCACAAAAGTAAAAGGTTAGTAAAATACTTGTTATAAGAAAATTTTCCATACTCAGGAGATGGATTGCGATAAGGATGATGCCTTTAGGGCCAAGCAGATTGCTGAGAAAAAGTTCGTCGAGATGGACATTTCTGCTGCAGTAAAATTTGCCTTGAGGGCTCATAGCTTGTATCCCAGTCTTGATGGTCTTCCTCAGTTTATTGCAACTCTTAATGTTTACTTCTCTGTTGAGAAACAAATTGATGGATGCATTGATTGGTACAGAGTCCTTGGTGTGGATCCATTGGCCGATAAAGAAACCATCTGGGAACATTATAGAAAACTGGCACTCGTTCTTCATCCTGACAAAAACAAATCAATTGGTGCAGATGGGGCATTTAAAATTGTAACCGAAGCTTGGAGCTTGTTGTCGGACAAAACCAAACGAGCAGCATTTGACCAAAAGCCGAATGTCAAAGGTGTGTCTAAGAAGTCCAGTGAAATAATGTCATCGGTTCCAATTGATCGGAATGATTTTCATAATCCCTCTCCCAATAATAATTTGAATACATGGCAATTGAAGAGCGATGATGAGGTCGTTCCTGCTCCAGCTCCTCATCCAATGAAACCTACATTTTGGACGATTTGCAATACATGCAAGGTGCACTTTGAGTATCTCAGAACTTATCTTAATCACAATCTTGTTTGTCCCAACTGCCGCATACCCTTTTTGGCTGTTGAGAACCCACCACCACCTTTCAATGCGAATTCATCATCTTCTCCATGGACTAACATGCAGCAACAGGCTTCCAGTGCATACAACCATTTAAAGAAAACATGTAATGTGGAGAAGACAGAGTTCTCTGCTAGAGGTACGGACTCGGCAGGAAATTGTAGTATCGAATCTCTACATAAATCTTTCCCATCTGGTACATCATATAAACTCAGAGAAACTGAAAGTATGCAAGTATCAGCTTCATCAGCAGCTAAAACTTTTAGTTTCTGCCAGCAATCATCTTCAAAGATGAAGTTACAGCATAAAGATGGCTTATCGCCAGCTATGAAAGAGGAGTCTTCTATAAGAGAAGATCGTCCTCCCAACAAAATGGATGCTGGTTTTGCCTCTACATCCTTCAATGACAGTGCCTGTTCTGTACACAAAGGGGATAGACCAAAGAAAAAAAGGCGCATAACTGGACATAAATTGCTGGGAAATATTCGTGACTTTCTTAAACCAATGGAAATACAAAATGAAGGGATTACAAAGGAGAGTAATGGGTCCCAAAAGTATAGCTTTGAAGGAAGGACGATCACGGGAAAATTTAGATCTGCTAATGCAAGAGAGCTTTCCCAGCTGGAGGTGCGACAAATGTTGATGGGAAAGGCTAGGAATGAGATCTGCAAGAAGCTTAATGAATGGAGAGCAGATGGATCATCAACCATTTTGCAAAGGTGGATGACTTCTAACGAGGATACTGTTGAACAAAAAGAGGGAAAAATTGCTGTTCTAAATGGTATGAAATCCGGTAAATATTTGGATACTGCATGTATTAAAGATGAGTTGCAGACCGAACATCTTTTAGCTCCAAGTTCTGCTAAGGATTCGGAACCTCTCTCCATGAGTGTTCCTGATCCAGATTTTCATGATTTTGACAAGGATCGTGCGGAAAAGTCATTTGGTAGCAATCAGGTTTGGGCTGTTTATGACGATGATGATGGTATGCCCCGTTACTATGCCATGGTTCATAAAGTTATATCATTGAAACCATTCAAAATGCGAATCAGTTGGCTTAATTCTAAAAGTAATATTGAACTGGCCCCATGCAACTGGATAAGCTGTGGATTTCCAAAGACAAGTGGGGATTTCTGGATTGGAAAGCATGGATTTAATGGCATTCTGAACTCGTTCTCGCACAGGGTTAAGCAGGTAAAAGGCAAGAGAGGAGCTATTAGAATCTTTCCTAGTAAAGGAGATGTGTGGGCTCTGTATAGAAATTGGTCTCCTGATTGGAATGAGCTTACCCCAGATGATGTCATTCACAAATATGACATGGTGGAGGTACTTGAAGATTACAATGAAGATAAAGGGGTTACTGTTGTTCCATTAGTTAAAGTTGTTGGTTTCAAGACTGTGTTTCAGCAGAACACGGATCCATCGAAGATCAGGAGTATTCCCCGAGAAGAAATGTTTCGATTTTCTCACCAGGTCCCTTCATGCTTGCTTTCAGGTCTTGATGGTCAAAATGCTCCTGCTGGTTGCTGGGAGCTTGATCCTGCAGCAACACCTTTGGAGCTTCTTCAGGTTGGAAAGGAAATTGAAATGGAACTAGAAGAAGCGGCTCAGAACAATGAACAAGCTAAGGACATATGCCCGCTTACTGAGCATGTAGAAACAGCGATCAAAGATCTTAAAGTTCTTGATAAAGTAAAGGTGGAAGAAGATCAGATGATGCATAATGGAAGTAAAACAACAGTTCAAAAGATGATTGTGTATAAACGGAAGCGGTTACGGGGCAAATTGCCAATTGGTGCAGAGTTATCAGCACATTAGACAACCTTTGAAAATTTGTTCTCAGATGAAAATACATTAGACATAGCTGCAAAATGCCCTACACTGTACAACTTCCAAGCAACAATTCAGCCTAATCTTTACTTTGATTTTTTTTGTTAGTATTTCTTTAGTCTGGTTTTACTCTCTCTACATTGTTTGGGCTACACTTTTGTCTCGTTTCATGCCTTCAATACTAATCTCAGTTTCAGTTTTCTGGTAGTTTGGAGAGTGTTTGAAAAGGCAGATTCCTTGGATAGATCATATGGTATATTGCTAGGCTGATAAAACTCTTTGCTCAAAGAGATGTAATTACTTGTATATTACGAGACTCATTTTCTGCCAGTGAAACATTCACTCCTTTTAATGATGAACCCAGTTTGGATACATTTATCTGGATTGTGTTCTTGATTTCCTTCGTTTTTTTATATCCATGAGTATTTGAGCCGGCTTATGAATTTGTACGAGACTTGTCGTATGACTCTTTACCATGCGGTTGTCAAGGAAACTCAAGAAATTATTTCGTAAGTGGTCACCATATATTGAATTTTTGGATCTTCGCGGCTTTTCTTTGAGCATTAGGCTAATCTATGATTCCCAAGTCAAAATGAGGGAAGGAAAAAGAATCACGTATTTTGATTATGGGAAGTTGTTTATAGCTACCTTTTGATTGTTGGTTTCCATATTTGTTTTATGGATTAGGAATATAATATTATTTGTTGAAAGAAGGCTATAGCTGAAGCACTTTCTAACATTTATGGAAGACACATTCTTATTCTGTTTGTTTATTAATGCCGCAGGAAAATGAAGGGCGCCTATTGTAAGCCTTTGTGGTCTGCTTTCTAAAGCATCGACAACTCGATGCCCACTTTGGCTGAATTGATAAAAGGCATGAACTGTGAACCAATATAAAAATTAATAAAAGCTATGGAAGAAAGTTCAAATATCAATTCAGTCAAAGTGGGACTTTATCTGTTCACTTGACACCGTTTCTTTGATAGATGCCTTCAAGTCGCTAAAGTATGTTTACCTCGACTATTGTCACGGGACATACTACCTGATCCTACAACATTTGGATACTAAAAAAATCTGTAGGAAATTAATTTATAGGTATAGTCACTATGAGGATTGAACTCATCACCTTATGCATTCCAAGACTCTCTTTGACTAATTCAGTCATCCCATAATGGTTAAGTCACTAAAGTATGTTCACTCGAACATTTTAAGTTTAAAATTTATAAGTGAATTTAAATACAAAATCTCTTATTATTTCTTATGTCCATCGAAAGAGTGTGGGTATCTCTGCTGTATAGTAAGACAAAATTCTAATTTTTTATTATATATAAAAAAAAAAAAAAAAAAAAAACCTCAGAAGATGTACACAAAACCTAATTAAAAAAAAAGTGTATGCAAAGGCTTTTCTTTATTATTATTATTATTATTTTGGCTGCCTACTTAAATACAGAAAAGTGGGCAAGTGGTTAAAGGAAAAACTACTTTTTGGCTATTGGGCAAGCTGTACAGCTTATAGGCCCTTTTTTTATTCTGTTCCAATAGAAACTTCTTTGGCTTCGGGGGCTGAACGTTCTTTGTTTTTTGAAACCAAATATGTTAAGTTTTTTTTATTGAATCACTTCAATAAAATTAGAAAAAAAAAAAGGGAATTTGCGGGGTATAACAACTTTTTTACCACAGTTTACAATTATAACACATTTTTAAAAATAATTCTTTTATAGCACATTCTGTCATTTTAAAAAAAAAAATATTTACCTTTTTTATAGAAGACTTTGATAGAATCTATCATTCTCTAGTGATAGAAGTCTATCAATTTTATCGGTGATTGATTCTATCGGTTCTTATTGATAGACTTTTGATAGAATCTGATGGAAGTCTATCAATTTACTTTATTTATTAGTAATAGATTCTATCACCCTTTATCGATAGAATCTATCAATATAAAGTCTATCAATTTACAATTTTTGGTATATGTGCAAATATTTTTATTATTGTACTATTTATGTAATATTTTATTCATTTTGTAATATACATGCAAAAACACAAAAAAAAAAGAATAAAACTTTTACAAGTACATCAGCTGTTTTTAACTGACAAAATTTACAAAATAATTGGTATCACCTGTAAGAGAACAAAATTATAATAGTGCAAGAGAACGATAAATATTTTTAGCGAAGCAATTGGTATTTTGGGACAACCAAAACAAAATGTTAATATGGATAGCCGTATAGGAAAAGGAAAATTTTATGATGGTGTTTTAGTTACGCTCACTTCTTTTATATCCCAGTGTGAATATGTTAAATTAGATTTTACCGTCCCATATTTATGTTTTTTCAAAACTAAAAAGAAAACTAAATTCGCTGTTTGTTTGACATATTTAGGTAGAAGTTAGTTTTAGTATTTATTAACTCTACTCGAAAATCTACCTCCAAACGAGTTTTTATTAACTCTCTTCATTTTTACTTTTAAAAACAACTCTCATTCCTAGCCATTCATTTATAACTACTCAATCATTTATAATCACTTATTTATAACGATTCCTTTCAAATCAATTAAAATAACTTATTTTTAATAATTTCTTTTTTAACTACTAAAAATAACTACTCGTTTTTAAATTGATATCTAAACAAGGTTTTGACTCTAAGTTCTCTACACAAAAACTATATCCAACCGAATTTTTGACACAACTCTAACCTAAATATGTAAAAAAAAACCCTTATTTGTATATACATGCTAATATTTGATTTAACATTGAAATATACTCAATTCCATTTGGGTAATTTTCAATTAAGAGAGGACACACTCCTACTTTCACCAATAAGCAGCATAATAGAATTAAAAATAATATTAAAGAAATAGGGGTATGAAATCTGAAAACGCAGAGCTGAAAGAAAGGAATCCTTATCTCAACTCTTTTGGGAGTTCAAATATTTCTCACAATTTTTATGCTTCAAATCCTCAAATCCACTGCCGCATTTTACCAATCCCATCCCAGCTAGAACCGCCGCCGGCCGATATGGAGAGCAACAACCAGGGCCAGTCTTCTTCCCCTTACCCTCCTCCGCCGCCGCCACAGTCCGGCGTGGGGGCCCCTCCGTTCCACCACCTCCTCCAGCAGCAGCAGCAGCAGCTTCAAATGTTCTGGTCCTTTCAGCGGCAAGAAATCGAACAGGTTAGCGATTTCAAGAACCACCAGCTTCCTCTGGCCCGCATCAAGAAGATCATGAAAGCCGACGAGGACGTGCGGATGATCTCCGCCGAAGCCCCCATTCTGTTCGCGAAGGCGTGCGAGCTCTTCATCCTCGAGCTCACCATCAGGTCCTGGCTCCACGCCGAGGAGAACAAGAGGCGAACCTTGCAGAAGAACGACATTGCCGCCGCCATCACCCGCACCGATATCTTCGATTTCTTGGTCGATATCGTGCCCAGGGATGAGATCAAGGACGACCCTGGCCTCGTCGGAGTTGGAGCCACTGCTAGTGGAGTCCCCTACTATTATCCGCCTATGGCCCAACCGCCTCCTGGGATGATGATCGGGAGACCTGCAATGGATCCCACCGGAGTTTACGCCCAGCCGCCGTCGCAGGCTTGGCAATCGGTGTGGCAGACGGCGGAGGACAGCTCTTACGCCAGTGGAGGAAGCACCGGCCAGGGCAATCTTGATCCTTAGACTTACAGGTTGGTATTTCTATGATTTCAGTAATTTTTTTTTTTTTTTTAGTTTGGGGAATCCAACCTCACATCTCGAGACGTGTCAATGATCATTGGGCTCAGCAAGCTTTAGCTATGATTTGAGTTATTAATTTCATCTTCTGTTCTGGCCTACGAGATCATGTTGTTATTGTTTGTTTTCTATTTCTAACCAAGAATGTGTTTGATTTGTTTCTTGGTTGGTTTTTGCTGCCTTGTCTGATGATGAATTAAATCACCAATTAACCCAAAAGTTTAAGTAGATGGGTGTGAATAAATTTAATTATATGAACGATACTTCCCCTTACTTATGGGGTGAGAATACGAGTTGATGTCAAATTGAACTAAGATAAATCACTAATCAACTCAAAAACTTAAGTGGATTGGTTGGAGTGAATTTTATTATATCAACCAACATTGGAAAGTTATTTTTTATTTATTTATTTAATGAATTTCAACCCAATAGGATTTCTTTTAATTAAAACTTAAAAAGAATATCTCCTTTGCCTTTGCTTGACAGACTATCCTATTTTCCTTCTCCTCTCGTTTCTTTGATGAACGATCCTTTTTAGTTCCGTTACGTGAGTTCTTCAAGGTATTATGGATAAAACAACAACCTAATAATTGGAGTTATATTGTATCTATATTAGATTATAAAAACTTATGTGTACTCTTAGGGGACATCAAGTTCCCTTGATCTTTATTCTTCAAGTTATTACGGAGAAATTTAAAATAATGTACAATAGCATACGAACAACAACCTAAAAAATGGTGCTTTCCTTTGGAATATTTGGCTGGAAAGAAATAAGAGGATTTTCAAGTATGTTTCTTTCACATTTCATCAGTGGCATTAGTGTATGCCCAATGACTAGAGGTCTTGGGTTCGAGTCCTCTACCCCCAATTGTTGTAATTTAAAAAAAAAAAAAGGAGATTTTTTACAATTTATCTTTGGGAGTTAAAAAAAAGTTCCTTTGATCTTCTTGTTGATCTATGTACATATCTCATTATTCAAATGAAGGGAGGTCCTAAAAAGATTGTTTTTCCTTTTCTTTTATTTTCTTCTCTTGTATTGCAGTTGGTCGTTCTTAGAATTATGGGGTCAAAAGCTCGTATAGCTTTTTAGTACACTGGTTAAAGAACTGTTTAATGATTTAGTGGTCAAAAGCTCGTGTAACAATAAAAAATGAGTACACGGCTGCTTGTGGATTGAGAAAGTGTTGAATAAATGAGGATAGTATATCGAAGTATCCAAGGTGTGGTGTAATGGAAGAAAAATTAACCTCGTTCTGTTAGTGAAGGAGCTAGTTTGTTGGAATGTCATTCTTTGACATTGTGACCGAAATCCTAAATGAGACGGCCTAACGAAAGCTGTAAGTTGAGATAAAGACTGTGTGGAGGTGTTGAAATTTGATTGGTCCAAGAATTTTGACTTCATTTATGATCCACTTTAGTCATCTTTTGAAGGAATTCTAAACTCGCACTTGAGTTGTGCCGATAATTATTTGGTAAAAATCACCATGGTTTGAGTAAAGGATGTAGATTTGTGACCTCTCTAGTTAGATGCTTTTGATGGGTACAAACATTGACCATGGAGTATTCTAAAAAAAACATTCCTATTCACACACACACACACACATATATAAATATATATTTCTATTTCCTTGAGTGTTGGGGCTAGCTTAAGCGCATCTCAACTACTATAATGGGACATACCGTCTGACCTTACAACTTTTGGATGTCAAGAAAATCTATAGGAAATTATTTCCTAGGTATGTGACCACTTGGATTGAATTCATAATCTTTTGATTCCAAGACCTTCTTTGATCACTAGGCTAATTCATGATTGTTCATATGTATGCTTTTGATGCGTAGAAACATTGATTTACATGGGAAATTCTTCATACAAGCTACAATTAGGTTCATGAGAAAGTAAAAACGCTTGTATAGCCAATAATTTTAGATTCTTGGCTCCTAGACTTTATCCCCATGTTGTTGTGAATGGAAATACTTCTCCATCTGTGATTTCATTGTAAGTCAGTTTCTCAGTTACACTTGGTGGTAATCCTTTAAAACATACATGTATCACTGATCATCAAAGATGTCTGCTTTTAACGTGGGTTTTGGTTGACTGTTACAACCAATTAATGGAAAAGTGTAAAATGTGTTGATATTCAAAATTATGTCCAACTTGTTTAATCCTAGCTTTTCCATCTTGAAAAAGAGTTTCTCATTCTGATGTTTGTTCTCTGCAGCTAAGCAATTATCGTGAAGAGGATCTGCTATCTGGTGCAATGAAGAAAAAACAAATGGTTGGTTTTGTTGAATGCTGTCAACTAGTGTATTTTTGTTGTATGCTTCCTTATTTTTGAACAGGGTTAACTTAGAAACTTGTAAAAACTCTAACTAGATGTCGGGGAATTGATATTACTTTTGTTAACCTGCCGTTTCTGTGTTGCTGATATGAATTGGATTTTAGCAATTTAATTAAAATCAATTTCACCTTTTGATCTTAGAAGCATTATGTTGGATATCTTTGGACTCTGCCTCTTTTCAATGAACTGCTCATTTTGGTTTAGGTCTTAGCTTAGCTATGTCAGAGTTCATGTTTGATTTAGGTCTTAGCTCAGCTGTTCCAACCCCTTTTCTAAAATTCACTAAGTAGGAATCAAATTTCATTTTTTTTCTCTTTCCATTTTGAAACTGAGACACTTCTTGAAATCATCTTTGATAATTGACCCAATTCCTTGTTCTATATTCCTATCCTGTCATTGATAACTGACCTCCCAAGAGTCCAAGGGCCAAGATTGCAAAAGATCTCAACATTGTTTGGTCCCTGCTCAAAAAGCTCATTAGAAATTTCTTTGATAGAAAAAGGAGCTCACACGGTCAAATGGAATATCGCCCAAAAGCCTCTCCTTTTAGGAAGTTTGAAACAGAGAAACCTCTTATTTGCAATCTTACGTTGATAATATGAAAAAATCTTGGTCTTTAGAATATATTTTGATTAATTTTGAGATGAAATTTCATGTTTATCATTAAAGCAACTAAATCTCTTTGCTCTTGAGCAAAATAAAAGATTAGTGCAAGTGAAGAGTAGGATGGGAAGAAGATGCTCTTTTGGAATGGACATACTGATTGAGCAAAGATCTTCATAGACTCGTTAATAAATTGAGTGCTACCAATTTTTTTTATATATTCGTAAGTGTCCATGCCAACTTGTGGCACCTCGACTATACGCACGAGATATATCATTACTCATTTGAACATTAAGAAAACATGCAGAAAATTATTTCCTAGGTGATACTATAGATTGAATCCGTCACCTCTTAATTATTTACAACACTCTTAACCGCTCAGTTTTATGATGTCATATTAGGATGTTTCTATTCAACTACTTGGGACTGAGTTTTGATTTCCTCTTCTATTTTCCCTTCTAATTTCAACCCTAAAGAGAGTTGGACTATATTTTGACCAAGTGCTCTTTACTGCTTTTAGTGGGTGCAAAATTCAAATGTACAAATTTTGTGTAGATGTTTGGATAGAGAGTTTGTTTGTAAAAAAACCTTGTATCTCCAAGCTTCAGCACAAAATATATCCGGTAAAAGATCTCTCCATACTCCCCATTCTAACACGGAGATATTAAGTTCAATGCTTCGCAATAAAAAAAAGAGGAAATCTACTAAATAATAGTTTTTTATTTATTAAAAAAAAAATCAACAACAATTATATATATTAATAAAATAATTATTAGTTCAATCAACATAAATACATATCGATAAGATTAAAAAGTCATTATAATCCTTACCCTCACAATTATAGTTAAACTAGAAAACCTACTTGGAAATTTTATAAGAGATATATAGATATACCAAAAAATAGATTTATTTATTTTTTTCTTTTTAGATTATAACAATTATGGGTAGGAGAATTGAAGATTATTGAATGCACACACATGCCCTTGAATTACTGGGCAATTAGATCTAAAATTAAATTCATAATACGTTCAGCTTTTTACTTTTTTTTTAGGGTCAAATACTGATTTCCGGGTTCGAACTCGTGACTGTGGAGTTGAAATGGATTAACACTAGACAAGATAACCAACTGTGTCTGACCCTCGATAGCAAGTCATATTTAAGTT
Source organism: Sicyos edulis (assembly GCA_036507275.1). Classification (NCBI taxonomy): domain Eukaryota; kingdom Viridiplantae; phylum Streptophyta; class Magnoliopsida; order Cucurbitales; family Cucurbitaceae; genus Sicyos; species Sicyos edulis. Next base: position 34,580,832 of record CM071857.1, on the reverse strand, counting down.
CTAACGAAATTTGAATATTAATAAATAATTATATAGTTGGAGAACGTTTATCACATTGAATTTCTTTTAAAAAGTGGGGCACCTGAAACCCATAGGAGAGGATGCTCTAAATCCTTAAAAAAAAAAAAAGGAGTGATAGAGAAGAAAATAGGCAAAAAAGACAAAATGGATGCCCAAATGAGTAACTGATAATTTTTTTTTATACCCATTTCTTACTGTTATAATCAGAGAGCCACTATACTTTTTAATGCACCAATATTATTTTATTATATTAAAAGGGACCCCAGTCCCAGTTTGATGGTTTTATTGTTAGATGGAATTTCAAATTAATATCATAATCAATTTTGAGAATCGATATTTAGTATTGGACTAGTAATTTTATTTAAATTTTTTTTCTTATTATCAACTATGAATGCAAAAATTTTAAAATTTCTTTAGGTTTACAATTATTTTGTAATAAAATCTATCTACAACTATATATTTTTTTTCTAGATGAGTAATTTTCATCCAAAATTTAGTCAAATTGTCAAAATCTCGCCCAAAAAAGAAACAAACAAACAACCAATTTCAACATCATGGAAGTGTTAAAAAAACAATAAAAAATGAACTAGCCATAAAATTCCCAATCTTGTTTTTCTTTAACAAATCACGTTTTTGTTAGAAAAGTATTCCTCAATATAAATTTAAAATTGCTTTTTTTGGGTTCTAAATAGCATATATTTAAAGTTGTTATAACTATTTTTTTGAAATAGCCGATTTTTTTTTTCATAACCTAAATAGCAAATATTTATAATGTTTTTGGAGCACCCGTTTGGTTATAATAGATGGAAGGATATGATAAACGGTATATTATGATAAATGATGAGTTATTATAAATGATGTTTGAGAGACAAGTTATTATAACACAGATTACGATAAACGGTGTTTGAGGAATTGATTATGTAACAAAAAAAGTAACATATGTAAGATCTAGATAAACGGACATGTCAATTTAAATAAACAGACACACAGGTTTAAGTAACAATCATTTATTATAAACGATAGGTCAAATATCGTTTGAGTTATTATAACAAAGCCGGCTGTTTACATAAACGGGCCCAAACACCCCCTTAAAGTTGTTAGGATTAAATTTAGCATTTATTGGGATTTTATTAAAATGAATAGAAGGATGTGTAAGAGTAATAACAGTTAACAACTTTGGTTAAATATAAATCCTTTTTAAGAGATCACTACGAACCACTACTTTCTAAACCATTGATTAGCCCTGTTCTTTCCTCATTGCTCATTTCCTTCACCAATGTCATCAATGGCGGCGGCGGCGGCGGCGGCTACTTCTCCCTACGCCTCCAAATCCTCATCCTTCACTCTTCTCAAACCCAAACCCATCTCCACATTCGATCTTCCATTTTCCACATCCCGCCGCATCTGTACCTGTTCTCTCTCCAACCCTTCCCCCAAACCCTACTCCGCCGCCGCCGCTGCCGTCCAAACTTCCTTCATCGCCGCCCCTGACATTTTCGCCTCCCGATTCGCTGCCGATGAACCGAGAAAAGGCGCCGACATCCTCGTCGAGGCTCTCGAGCGCCAAGGTGTCACCGATGTGTTCGCTTACCCCGGCGGCGCGTCCATGGAGATCCACCAGGCCCTCACGCGCTCTCCGATCATCCGTAACATTCTCCCCCGCCACGAGCAGGGCGGCATCTTCGCCGCCGAGGGATACGCCCGCTCCTCCGGCCTTCCCGGCGTTTGCATTGCAACCTCCGGCCCCGGCGCCACCAATCTCGTCAGCGGACTCGCCGATGCTCTCCTGGACAGTGTTCCATTGGTAGCAATCACAGGCCAAGTTCCGCGGCGAATGATCGGTACCGATGCCTTTCAGGAAACTCCAATTGTTGAGGTAACTCGCTCTATTACAAAGCACAATTATCTTGTTCTTGATGTAGAGGACATTCCTAGGGTTGTTAGCGAGGCTTTTTTTCTGGCAATTTCTGGCCGACCTGGTCCTGTTCTTATTGACATACCTAAAGATGTCCAGCAACAGCTTGCGGTTCCTAATTGGGATCAGCCCATGAAAATACCTGGTTATTTGTCTAGGTTACCGAAGCCTCCAATGGATTACAATTTAGAACTAATTGTGCGTTTGATCTCTGAATCCAAGAAGCCTGTTCTATACGTCGGTGGGGGGTGTTTGAATTCTTCGGTTGAGTTGCGGCGCTTTGTCCAGCTTACCGGGATTCCCGTAGCCAGCACTCTGATGGGTCTTGGGGCATATCCTTGCTCAGATGATTTGTCTCTGCACATGCTGGGAATGCACGGGACTGTCTATGCTAACTATGCTGTGGATAAATCTGACCTGTTGCTTGCCTTTGGAGTGAGATTTGATGACCGTGTGACGGGGAAGCTTGAGGCCTTTGCGAGCCGAGCGAAAATTGTTCACATTGATATCGATTCGGCTGAGATTGGGAAGAACAAGCAGCCCTATGTGTCCGTATGTGGTGATGTGAAGTTGGCTTTGCAGGGAATGAATCGTTTACTTGAGAAATCTGAAAAGTTTCACTTTCATTTCTCTACATGGAGAGAGGAGCTGAATGATCAGAAATCTAAGTATCCATTGAATTTCAAGACATTTGATGAAGCCATTCCTCCACAATATGCAATTCAAGTTCTTGATGAGCTGACGAATGGTGAGGCCATCATAAGCACAGGCGTGGGGCAGCATCAAATGTGGGCAGCTCAGTTCTACAAGTACAAGAAGCCGCGCCAGTGGTTGACATCTGGTGGCTTAGGCGCGATGGGCTTCGGACTGCCTGCAGCCATGGGGGCAGCAGTTGCAAATCCAGATGCTGTGGTTGTTGACATTGACGGGGACGGGAGTTTCATTATGAATGTTCAAGAGCTGGCAACAATCAGTGTCGAGAAACTTCCCGTAAAGATCCTGCTGCTGAACAACCAGCATCTGGGTATGGTTGTGCAATGGGAGGATCGGTTCTACAAAGCCAACAGAGCTCACACGTACCTGGGAGATCCATCAAATGAGTCTGAGATATTCCCCAACATGTTGAAGTTCGCAGAGGCCTGCGGGATCCCAGCCGCTCGAGTGACGAAAAGGGCAGATTTAAGAGCAGCAATGAAGAAGATGCTGGAGACAGAAGGGCCTTACTTGTTAGATGTAATTGTACCTCATCAAGAACATGTGCTGCCAATGATTCCCAGTGGAGGGGCTTTCAAAGATGTGATCACAGAGGGAGATGGAAGATCTGTATACTGATATGAATAATATATCATTTTCACTTCTCCAAATTATGTTATCCCCACATGTACATATTTGTTCCTTTTCTTCTAGTTTGTTTTGTTAGTTTCTTGTTGCTTTATTTAATAAAGGGGATTTTGCATGTATAACAAAAAAAGGCAAAATATTTTTATTTATAGCACAAAATCTAAAATAATTTTATTTGTAGCAGAAAATCCAAATTGACTTCTATCACTTGTTGAGTTCTATTAGTGATAGAATTCAATCAATGATAGACTCATTCTATCACTCTTAAGTTTTCTATCAGTGATAGAAATCTAAATTGAATTCTATCACTAGGTGAGTGATAGACTATCACTAGGTGCGTGATAGAAATAAATATGCTATAGATGAATTATTTTAAAAATTATGCTACAAATATAATACAAGAGGTAGAATGTGCTGCTGATGATAAATTCTCTTTAATAAACAATGTTGTAAGAGTTCCATCCACTAATTATTATGTTGCTTTCTCTTAGTTTGTTGTCATATTTCTCTATCCCCTTTTTATTTCCTTGTTTTAACACTCTGGGCCATGCTTACAGGTTGGAAATGAGAATTAGAAACTGAGAATCCTTCCAAGATTCTTCGTTAAAAGTGATTGCTTTCTTTCAATAATCATGTCTTTATTTTTCTTTAGGTAGATCCCACGACCCTTTTTAGTGGGTCTTGCCACTTTCAAGATCTTTCCTTTTAAATGCAAGTAAAGTGAATCATTTACATTCAATTGTATGTCACGTACTATTATTACTTGCATCAACAACTGAAACTTGTTTTGATATTTAAGCAACTGTCTTAGAAATGAACTCTAGATTCGTTACAAAGCAGAACATCAAAGGTTTGAAGAAACTGAAATGCAGTAATACCTTAGGATTATGTACAATGCCTTGAACTAATTATATTGTTGTACGAATTCTTGGTATAGGGGTCTCACAGTCTCGATGCACGGGCAATCCTACCAAAAATTCTAGTTTCTTTTGGATTTCATTCTTGATCAATATCAACCTTGCAACATTTCATCTTATCATATTATGATACTGTTTTCTCATTTGAATTCTTTACAAGTATGTATAATAACAACTATGATTACTTTTGATACTTCTAGAAGTGTATTTGAGACGATTTTCTTTGTTACAACAATAATAACATTACCAATATGACCCTATCATCGATTTGACTTGTCACCGAGTCAAATCAAGGTTCAAAGACGAAGTGCACGATAGGGCAAAGCCTAAAGCCTAGAAAATATATTAATTGTATTTTGTATTTTTGTGTTGAGCTTTTGTTTTTTTGTTAAATGTAATGAGGTCATCAAATGATGTATTTAGTGTTTTATAAAAGGTGCATTAAGTAATATCATTAGAACCTTTGCCCCTTTTATCCACCATTTTGTATTTTTATCTTCTAAATAAATGGTTTCTCTCGATCTCATTTTTCGGTAAATAATACAATGTTAGTAAACTGCGTAAATATGTGTGGTTCTAAGTCTTCTTATTCTGGTAGTTTAGGATTATTTCATAACACTGATTATGTCTTCCTTGGCTCATATTCCGCAACAGAGAAAAGGGGGAAAGGTTTCATCCAAAGAATGAGAAAAAGAAAGCAGAGAGGGCTGGTTTATCTCTTTGGAGTTCCATTTTTCAAACACTGAAAGTCATGGTGGATAGTGTTTAGATTTTGCCATTTATCAAATTGGCCAAGCAGAAAAGATCAAAAGAAAGCTTGAATCATGAAGTATCCCAATTTTGATATATGTTCCACAAACTGCATCTCATTTCCATTAAAGTTTCTGACTTTCTAAAGAACTGATTCCCCACTCACCATTATATTTGATTTTTTCATCTTTTCTAGCTTCAAATGAAAGCTACCTTTCCCTTCACTTTGATATGACAAGACCATCAAATCTCTCATCACTCTCTTTCTCTCTCTTACCAACAAAGAGAAGGGTAAAATTGGAAATTTACCATCCTTGACCTTCACCACCAAAAGCTCCACCATCATGTCTCATGAAGAAACAAACCCCTCCAATCTCACAAATCCATTCTTCACCAACCACAGCTCCCAACCTATGAAACCTTTCAAAAAAAAAGAAAAAAAAAGAAAAGAAAGCTTTCTGACAGCTACATTATTTTGATGTTTAATTTTGGAACCATCTCTTAATCCAGTAACGTTGTCCGACCAAACCCAGATTCATAACTGTTGTTTGTGCCGTACTTAAGTTCTGCTCCTGTTGGATGTTTCTTGAAATGTCTGAAACTAAAAGAAAAAGCATAAACAGTTTCATTGCTTGTGAATTTCTATATATATGAATGCAGCTAACTAACTGTTTTAGTGTATTTTTAACCAAAAAAATTACTTCTTTTAGTGCTTCATCTTATGAAAGAAAGAATCAGTTAGTGTTCATATATGGACAATGTCAAAAGGACAAAAGTTAGGGTTAGTCATATAATGGAGTCACTAGTTTGAAATGTTTGGGCAATCCCATGTCCTACTTCCTTTTTCCCACTCCTTCTTGACTTTCTCTCAAAATAATTGGCTGCTCCACTTCCCCCTTCTATTTCTCTCTTAGGTTGCTACCATGGGAGATGACTCATGACCTAAAATAATCAATGGTATGATGAATCTAAACACAACATTATGCACATATATTCTTCCTTTTTCATACATACGACCAGAGAGACAACGCTCCCTCATTCGTTTCTTGATATATTCAAAACTTGGTCTGTTGGCCATTTTGCATTACAAAGCTCTTTTTTCATATTAACCATCACAAGTTGGCCATCTACTAGTAGTCATAGGGCCTTGGAAAATCAAAAGTTTAACTCATGATGGTTATAGATTTAAAAATTAAATTTCTATGATGGCAGCAAAATGATATAGGGTTAGCTAAGTTGTTTTATAAAAATAGTTGAGATCTTATATACTCCTAAATATAATACAAAGTTAGACCCTCACAATCAAATTAATATGCAGGGTATGGAAATAACACACTATCAAAATCTAAACAACATTATTAACTAACTGGTTTGTAATTACATTTCTTTTAAGAAAAATGATATCTTGACTTGACATGATGGTGAGTCTGACAAAATGTGTGTCTTTTTGAACAACAGAAGCACACCCAAATTGCCAATTCTAGGTGAACCTTTTTTCTTGACAGCCCACCAGAATTCAAAACTAAACTTGACTTTTGATCAAGGAATCAAAAAAAGTGATCACTCATCATTCATGGTACTTTCTGCACATGCCCATAGAAAACAAGATCAAAATCTAAGCAAAAAAAGAGAAGTCATGAATGATGAAACCCCAATTGCCAAACCCGGCATCCGAAGGCGCAGCGGTGGCGACGGCGGGATCGGAGGAGAAGAGAAGTAGATTAATGATTGAAGGGTTTTGAAAAGAGAGGTTAAAATTTTAGGGTTAGGGTTAGAAGGAGAACATGAAATGTGGAGTTTTGCAGACAGTGATATAGTGGGGATGTTTGGTGTTTGGTTAGAATGGGGAGGTAAAAGTTAAGGACTTGAAAACAAAATTGGTACAGCTATCTCCATGTCTTCTTCTTCTCTATCCATTTCTCACTTTTTGTTCTGATTCATTTGCCTTTCTCTCAATCCACATCTCCCTATCTATCTAACATTTTTTTTTTCTTTTGACCTTTGACTCCTCCCTTGATCTTTTCCTCCTTTCACTTCCCTCTCTCTCAATTTCAGTGCTCAGCTTCTATCTTTATTTCTTCAATGTTAATGAATATTTTCCATATTCTCACTCATTTCATCAATATAAGTGTGTTTCCATGAACTAAAACATTATGGATTCTAATCTCCTTAACCCAATTATTTGTTAAGTTAAAAAAAAAGAAGATAAAATCATTCGGATTTGTGTTAGGTGAGATATTCAGTTAAGTGTGTGCTAATTAAGTAAAGTGTTGTGCATGATAAAGATAAAAAAAAAAAAATCTACATGGATGTATAATTTTGAAAATAGAGAATGGGTAAACTATATATTGTGTATGTAATACATTAAAGAAATGTTGATGATTATTATGAAGTGGGTGGATAATGTTTTTGACTGATGTTGCCAATAATTTTATATACAAACAATGGAAACATATATGGAAAATGAAGAATGAGTCAATGACATATATATAGTTTTTAACATTGCATGTATTTTCATCCAAACAATGTGTCTGTGGTTGGAAAGTCTTGCTCATTCTTTACTCAAAATGAATCCATAGCATCCCACTGTTTGCATCTAAAAAATAATGATATATATTCAAACTGATCTAACCCTTTCAAATAATTAAGGAATAATAATTGAATACGTGAACATTACTCAATCTTCAATCTCATTTTTAGTCTTAAACATTCTGCATAGATACGAATCTCTAAAGGACTATCACTCAAACTTTTAACGCTCAAATTAATTAACAGCACATAATTTTGCCAATCATATCAACCAATCCCTCATTGGAAAAAAAAAAACGTAATTTTAACAACTATTACTACACAAAGATTGTTTCATTTTCTCACACGTAAATTAATAAACTATTTTTAACACCAAATGAAATGATTGTTTCTTTAATATAATTAGAAATTTATTCTTTAAAAAAAAAACAGAAAAATCAGAGAGATTGCTAGAAGAGAGAGAGATTGAGAAACAGTACTTCAATTATTTGAACGCATCAGTCTGGTCGTGTGATTTGTGATGAAAAGAATGAGATTTTCCAGGAATAAAAGGCAATAATATATTACAATATATAAACTATGATCTTTGGTATGACAAAAAATGCCATAAAAAAATAGTCCAGGTGATTTCTTTTACCTCTAACTTCCAAGTCCTTCATACAAGCCTAATAATGACAATAAAACTATGGTTATTTTGATGGACCAAGTGATAATTAATGTATAATAATCATACAACTTCCAAATTAAAGAAACCAGGAGACAAAAAACAACCCAAAATTCCCAAAAACTAAACCTAAAAAAGAAAATTTGAATTTTGATTCCAATCTTATTTTTCAATTCACTGTGTGATTTGATGATAGTGATGAGACTAAAAGAACCCATATTTAGTCTCTATTTTTGTGAATTCAAAGGATGATTTGAAGCAAAAAAGCACACACAAGCAGGCAGAGAGAGACATAAAAGAAACTCTGCATATACGGGTTAATAGGAGAAAATATAAGGGGTGAAAATGGAAATAATAAGGGGTATGATTGCAAAATCAAGAAGGTCGAAACCTCTGCTTGCAAGATTGGCAAGTGATCTCCATGCACGTAGAGTCAATCTGGCGAGTGGCTCTCTCTTTCATTCGCTCAGCCTTTTCCATCTCTTGTCTCGCCCTTTCCCACATCTGCCTCGCCCTCGCGAACTCCGTTTGCGCCATTTCTATCTCCCTCTTCGTAAGCTCCCTCACCCGCTCCGCGTACGCCTTCTCCATCGCCGCCACCCGAATCTGCTCCGCCGCCTCCCACTTCAGCGCCTCCACGCACCTCTCCGGCTTCATCACCTCCTCATACTTCAACAAACACTCCCCCACCGGCCGGATGGGCCTCAGGCTTATCGACAACTGCAGGTCCACCGACCCTGGATGCACCACCGGACGGGACGTCATGTGGGATGCGGAGGACGACGCTACGGAGTTCCGCGTTGGAAGCAGCTGCAACTCCTCCTGGTTTTCGTCTTCCATTTCTGAAGAAACAAATAAAAAGGGAGATTGTTTTTCTTGTTTTTCAGTACAGCCCAACCAGACCATGAAAGAAATGGCAGAAACTAGCACCTATATATATATAACAAATTTGGTGTTCAAATTACCCTCTTACCCATTCCTTCCCCTTTTCCACTATTGCGGATGTGGAGTTTACATTATATACCAACATTTTGATAAGGACGACATGCTCCCACCCATCCCACATTATACGACATTGTCTACTTTGAACATAACTCTTTCTTTTTTGTTTCAAACAAAAGGTTTTATATTAACCAAAATGATTGTCCTCACTTATATATTCATGATTTTTCTATTACATTTTCAATGTCAAACCGAAACGGATCTTCAATACACCTCATCATAACAATAACTCCGATCAATATGAATGTGTATTCAATTGTTGTTGAAAAGAAAAATTACATTAGCATATTATACGGTTCATAAATATAATTTTAAAATCTATTCGAATACAAAATATACAACCACTTACACGTTGTATACATAAGTCACGTCATTCTAATTCAAAAGAGATGTAAGAAAGGAATAAATTGTATGGATGTTTTGAAACATTGTATGCGATCGAATATGTCCACTCTGATTTACAATTCTCTCTATAAGCTATTTCACAAAAAACGGACCTATGAGTTTGAATTTATGTGGACTATAAATACCCAACAAATCAATGGTTAGATATGCTATCTTGTTCCATATTAGAAATGTGAAAATTTTTAATATCTTTACAAAAAAAAAAAATATATATATATATAATATAATATAAAAAAATTTAAAATCATTAGTAGAACTAATTTAAATAATTTGAATACACATATTCAACGCTGGTTGTAATCAAAGATGAATAGATGCTAAAAGAGAATTTAGGTAGATGTCATATAATTGATATGATTATTGTCATTTTGAAAATAAAACCTTCAATTGATAGAAATTTTGTAATGTAGGGAGATTCCTGGAAATAAGGACAAGAATGAATGGCATAATGGTCACAGAGAAAATAATATGAGTGGAATGAATGAATTCCGTTGTGATAGGAGCCCCATTATGGGGGAGAAATAACGGAACACGTAATTGGATGATCAAGACTTAGACCATAGTTTTTATTTGAAGCATCTAATGATAATAATAATAATAATCTATATATTTAAATGATTTGAGTTTATGTTTAAGTATTGTTAGAAGAGGGGGAAGGGGCGTGGGGGATAATAATCACGGCGGCACGTGCGTTGAATGAGTTAAAAGATTTAATTTAATTAAAGAAAAGAGAGATAGGGTTTAGGGTTAAGTTAATAAGGATGAAGGGGAGCTTTATTGGTAGGGCACCAAAATGTCGGGCAGAGTACAAAAGAGAGCCACTTTCTATCTCAAGAAACCACGCTGCGGGAAGGTTGGCACGTGGGATGGTTGCCCCCACTGACCCTAATTGTGGGTTCTCTGACTTTGCCACTTGGAACGTTTATTTAGTAGGTCCCATTTTTTTTTAAACAGAGACACAGGAAAGACTCGAACTCGGAACCCTTGAAAGGAGCATGGGATTTGAACCCACACCCTTTTAGATTAGAATCCTAATCTGGTGCCTTTGACCAACTCGGCCATCTCAACATTTTTTATGATAAATTTTTTATTTTTATTTATATTAATTTAATACATTTTATTGAACCAATAGGATTGGTCCACGTGGAATAGGAAAATTGGCAATTTATTGGACTTTGTAAGAGACAATTTTATGGCCCACAAAAAACAGGAGGACAAGGGTGGAAGGAAGTGGAAATGTAGGAAATTGTTGGTATGCCCTTGTCGCCAGTGCCAAAGATGCTACTTGCTGGGGCTTAGCTTCAAATCTCAAAGTCATATAATGTTATATGAGATTTGGGTTAAATTTTTATGCGTATTTCAACTATTTTTATTCAATCACTCTTGATTTTACTACATTGATCAGTTTTAGATTCATGGCCAAAATAAGAAAATTCATTCTCTTTTGAGTCTTTTACTATTGATATTATACTATATCAATTAGTTATATATATATATATAGTATAGTATTGTATTTGTGTTATACTTAAAAAGGGAAAATCCAAACAGATAAGTAGATACATTTTAGAAGTGGGTGAGAGTTTAGGAAAGGAGAAAGACATATCACTGCACCGATATTGTCACAACTCCCTTAACCATCGACAAAAGCTTTTTTGAAATATGTATTTATTTAATTTTACTTCATATCCATTCATCCATATGTGTATGGAGTCTAGCTCTTACTTTTCATTTTTAGGACAATCATTTATGTATCATGCCCTCCAACTAAGCTTTTCATCTCTTGCTCTTCTAAACCATGCCCTACTTTCTCTTTCATCATCGACTTTTATTATATGGTATGTTTCATAATACTTTTAATCATAGAAAAATCATTTTAAAATGTTAAATGTACTTTCTAAATCAATGACTTATATTTGAGTACATATTGGGGTGGGGGAGAAATATCAATTCTTGGGCTCGATCCTACGAGACTAGTATTGAACTGATTTATAGCCAAACAATGAAATCATTGCGCACTAAGCAGTTCGGTTCGAATTTGCTTTCCTTTGTTGAACTTCAAAAGCAAGAAAAATACTCTCTCAAATATCCTCCTTCGTAGCTGTCACTAACTTCTTTTTGGCACGTAATTACTTTTATCAATATCGTTTTATGCACTTTCTCAATCACTTTTTTTCTAAGTACATACTTTCTCTTGCTATTTTTTTTCTTTTGTAGGCTCTACAGGATTTATCGCACTTATGTGTAATAATTTATCGAGTGGATATTGATCATCCTTTTCATCTTGAACTTTACCTTATATTTTATTTTATCAGTGTTTGTTGTTAAATTTCTTGATGATAGTATGTGAGTATTTATAACGTGTTTGGAAAACTAGCGGTAGGCTGTTTATTCATTATAAAATGTAAAGTTAATATTTGCAAATGTCAACTAACAGAAGAAAATATAAAATATTCCTTTTACTACATAAAGTTGAAATACATAAATAAAATGGGATGACTTTGCCGGGCTGAGCTTCTTTGTTGAGGCATATATTAGATTAGCACTGTTTCTGATCATCGATATATGGGCCTGTAGTCTTTTTACTTTCTATTATTGTTATTTTTTTTCTTCTAATTATTGACTTTTAAAGCTGATTAAGATTTTGGTATCGAAACTTTCTACAATGGGAATCCTTACATTTAAATCTCCAAATTTATCTCTACTTACGTGATTTGCCAAATTGATTATTTCACCAAACTTTTTAAAAAAATTATTACTTCCTCTTTTCAATTAAGAGCAACTTATTTGTATTCTAGAAGTGTTAAACCCACTAATACTTTTTATCTAATATAAAGTGTTACATCAAGTCGGTTTCATGAGAAAAAGAATACAAACCACATTTAATTCATAAAGATGGTTAAATTACGTTCCTAATAAAATGTTACATCAAGTCGGTTTAATTCAGTTGGTTATTTTGTTTGGTGTTGTTAATCAATTTCAACTTCATAGTCACGAGTTCAAGCTCGAAAATTGGTATTTGACTCTCATATCATTTGAGAGAATAGTTGTACCCTCTATGTAGATTTGTTGTCCCCTTCCCCTACTAAAGAAAATAATAATAAAAAATATTTTTTTTTTAGAAAGAATATAAAAGTATTTAATAAGCCAGTTTTCGAACTTTTAAACTGATACTAATAAGGTGCTGAGTTATTTTACGTTTTAAAAAGGCACTTATTTATTATATATGAACAGGACATTGAAAGAATAAGAATAAATAAATAACAGTGTTTCATCTATCATGCATCCATGCGTATTAGCAAAACTAATTAAAAAGTTTAAAGCGATTTATGCAAACACAGCAATGATTATTTGGTGGGATCAAAATCTCAACTTTGATACATAATATTGTTGTCTGTGTGTACCGAAAGGCTCATATGCATGTGAATGCAATCATATTTACTCTCAAGTCTCTCCATTGATTAGGCTTCATTTGCGATCCTTAGTTTTAAATTTATTTTTTTTTATTTCAACCATCTATGCGATTTGAATCATTCTTAAAAGAATATTATTGTTCTCAAATAAACGAGAAAAAAATATCCACTTTTAAAATCATATTTGTGATTTAAACATAATTAGGTTCAAATACAATTTGATTTTTTAACTTTGGTGGTTATTCTATTTTGGTCCTGCAACTTTTAAAAGTCCAATTTTAATAATTTAACTTTAAAAAAAACCTCAAATTTAGTCCTTGGAGGTATTTTCTGTTAAAACTTCTGTAAATGAGATGGTTTTTTTTTTTAAGTCCTCTCTCCTCACCCCAAAAAAACAGTCATTTGTTTCTCTCTCCTCACAAGCCTTGTGATCTCTCCCTCATCCTTCATTCCTTGTTCTTCATCAAACTTTTGGTGAACATAAATGAGAATTCCAGATTCAGCCGTTACTAAAACCTCCACTTAAGCTCTTCTATTTTGTGCAGGCGTGAGTGAGAAACAAATGGTATTTTAACTACATAATAGAATAACCACCAAAGTTTAGGGACTAAAATGATATTTTAACCACAGAGAATTATCATCGACAATGAAATCCACACGTCAACAATTATAATGATATTATTTTAAATAATCTTTTTTTTAAAAAAATTATCACTAGTCAACTTAGGGTAGTTATTACTGGACACTTTTTTAGGCTTAAGAAATCCAAAGTCAGTTCTCCTTTGTGTTGGAAATTGGTCAGTTCCCCCAAATATTTATTGAAAACATCAATTATTCTCACTTTTCTTTAATTTAATTAATGTATTGAAAGCATCCATTATCATAACTAGGATCCGAACAAACATTAGAACACATGATGTGTTAATTAAACATAATAATACGGTTGATTTGTTTTTTAAAAAAACATAGTAATAATGTTACTAATGCATACGTACAAAATCTCACATTACTATGTTAAAATAAAAATCTTGAATATATAAAGAAAAGACAACATTTCTATTAGTATGATATTTTTTAGTGATAATTAAGAGTAAAAGCATGAAAATTTATTCGGAAAATAATCATATTAATGTGTGGAAGTATGTGGATGTCGACAATAATGACTAAATTGATATAGTTTAAGATTTATAGAAGCTGGTATAGAAAATTGAGAAGGGTTTTAGTTAAAAAAAAAATACCGTGTTCTATGATACACACAAATAATTTATAATAAAGTGAATTAGACGATAATTAGGGTGTGCTTCAAATAAATCAAAATTAATTAAAAAGGAAAGAAATAACCCACCTTCACAAAAGTAATAAGGATGGCTCATCTTTATAATATAGGATAAGGTGATTCAACCTTTTACGTATTGAGATTATAATATTTCCTTTTATTTATAAAAATTAATAATTGTTTTTTAAGTACATAAATTAATAATTTTTACATTTCTCAAAAAAAAAAAATTTAACAATAATAATTGTTATGTAAACTAAAAATGAGTTAACGTGTGGGAGGGGCGCGGTTCATACACATAGTGCACTAATTTTAAAATTAAGTTAACTGGTTCATCATAGAAATGCTTGAAAATTATAGACCTAGCCATCAATACCAGTGATTGGTAGATTGATTTTATTATTTGGTGATAATTCAGTTCAACATTATAGTCGCGGGTTCGATCTACTTAACGTCTTGTGTTAATAATGACCTCAAAATCACCTTGTTGAAAAATAAATAAATAAAAAGTTTTTTCCCGGCAACAATGCGGCACAGTTATCTACCAAACTAAAGGCTTCTATTCATTCCTCTCTTTTTTTTGGCGAGAACGGCTGCAATGCGGAAAAAGGGAAGAGGAATTATTTCAAATTTTAAAACAACGACCCCCATATCTTCGATATATCTTTTATATATATATATTGAGTTTATAATCATTCGAAACGAGAATTCAAACTCATGACTTTTTAATCATTGAACGTATATATTAATGTCATTGAATAACTGCTCACGTCGGCATAAATACACGTTTATTTATATATTTTTTTCTCAAAAAAATAATAATAATATATATATATATATCTTAAAACCTTAAAATGTGACTTATGCAGGAGAATCATTTTTTGACTATTATGTCTAATGATTGTTTTAAAATTTCAAAAATGTCACTCATGAATATTAATATTATTAAATATATAAAAAAAGAATTACTATGTAAGTAACTAGAGTTGATTTTGCATTAACTAAAAAAATGTATTTTTAGACTAAATTTAAGAAAAATAATAATTAACTACTCTTAATAAATAGATAAAATGTTACAAGTTGGAGTTGAAAAGCATTTTCTCCCACTCTCAATAAATAGATAAAAGGTTACAAGTTGGAGTTAAGAAGCATTTTCTCCCATTTATGAATTCATATTCAATTTTGTAAGTTTTAGAATTCAAAAGGTTTTATAACTTACTCTAATGGTCTACTATAAAGTGGGGTTTCATTCTCACTTCCTCTCCAATATGTTTTGTTTGCATTTTTTTTCTTTTGTTCTCAAATTCTCAAATGCTTTCAATCTTCAAAGTCTATATAGATGTTGTATTATTGCATTTAAGTTGTATGTGATTCAAGTGTTGAATCAATATAAATATATGTATAGCATTTATATCATTATTGTATATTTAGTTAGAATGTTAATTTCTTTCTCAAATAAAACCTTTGTAATACATGTTATCCAATTTTCATCTCTTCTATTGCTTACTTCTTTATATCATGTCTTATTTAATTTTATAAACGACATTTCATCACTTTTTATTATGTTCGTGGAATTAGATGAATCATTTGGCTATAAGGTCAAATACATTTATTTTTTGTTGCATAACAAAGCTTTGTTTTTACTCTTACTCTAAGGGTCGTAATCATTTTTAGACTAATAATTTGCACTAATGATAATTTTAAAATTCCAAATATGCCCCTACATGTCTAAAACTTTATCACTTAACTTTGCTCTTTCATATCCACCTACACCTAGCCCACAAATTCAAGCTTGCATGTTGTTTTAATTTCATATTTAATAACTTTCATCACATTATTATATTTAATATATTATATAATTATTACTTATTGTTTAACTTCTTTTCGTATTTCTACCTTCATATTAACCTATTCAATATAAATAATTAGTAAATGAAAATGTTTTTTTTAATAATGTAAATGTAAATATTAGAATATGATAAGTTGTATCCTTTTATTTCTATAACTTAATTCATAAAATTAATGAGTATATCTTTAATTATATTTAATAGTGAAAATTAAAAAGTTTTGTAACTTTCTTAATTTCAATTTTAGGGCAAACAAAATAAGTTCAATACCTCATAATTTATTATTTTATATTATAAAAGAAAAATCAATTGTATCATTAACAATTTTATAGTATTATTTAATGAAAATTTGAAAAAAATATAAATTAAAAAACAATTATAAGAATGTAAATGTAAAATCAAAATTTGAAATTGATTAAAATTATATACTGTTTTTTAAATGATTAATAATTATATACCTTCTTATATTTCAAAGTTTCAAATCCCCTACTATATATTTATTATCTTAAAAATAAATTAAAGATACTTTAGTTATAATTTTTTTTCTAACAAGAAACATGTATTTTATTCGATGATTAGAATTAAACAAAATTTAAATAAATAGATTGAAATATGAAGAAAAATGTTATATTGAAAATAGAATAGAGAGAAGACTTAATGATTTGAAAATGAATATATTTATCAAAATATAAACATGTGCATTGCACGTTAAAGTTTTCTAGTATAATATGTATGGTTCACAATTAAATAAATTAAGAAAGAGTCAACATGAGCAGTTGTTCAGCGGCACTAGAATATGCTCAATGACTAGAGGTCTTAGGATCGAGTCCCCCACCCTCAAGTATGTGTTTGTTGGTTCCCTTTTCCCAACATATATTTTCAAAAAAGAAAAAAAAAACCTTAAGTATGTGTTTGCTATATTTATACATGAGTGTCTATTAATAACTTTTTTAAAAATTAAATAAAAACCAGTTTTTCTCACTACTAAAAACAATTTATCATTTTTATTATTTAAAATAATTCATCATTTTTTAATAATTCATTTACTATTTAGAATAACTCTTCAATATTAATCTTATTTTTAATTATTCGTTTCTAACTTATCAAAATAATTCATTTTTAACTCCTCATTTCTAATTATTTTTTTTAATAACTCAAAATAACTATTTATTTTTAATCAACATCGAAACAAGTAATTGTCTTTATATCCAAACAATTTTTTTTTCTACAATTCCCAATTTTTAACTACTCATAATAATTTTTTAAAATAGCTCTTTAAGCTAACTCTTCATCCAAACATATTTTTAGGGGCTGTTTGTTTGACATATTTAGGGAGGAGTTAGTTCTATGATTTATTAACTCCTCCTTAAAATCTGCATCCAAACAAGTTTTTTTATTAACTTCTCCTCATTTTTACTTTTAAAAATAACACTCATTTCTAACCATTCATTTTTAATCATTTATTTATAACTACTCAATCAATTCTAACAATTTATTTTTAATCATTCCTTTCGAATAAATAAAAAACTCATTTTCAATCATTCATTTTTAATCATTTCTTTTTTAACTACTAAAAATAACTATTCATTTTTAAATCTACATCCAAACAAGATTTTGACTCTAACTCCTCTATACAAAAACTACACCCAAACAAGGTTTTGACACAACTTTCAATTTTTAACTCCTCAACATAACTTCTCAATATAACTCCTTAACCTAAAAACTATCTAAATATGTCAAACAAACAACCCCTTAGCTACTACATTGGCATTTTTATATTTTGGAATATTGGCATTTATACCTTCCAATATTAAAATATTGAGGAATATTTGCTTCTTTATGAATAAGGAGTCATACCCTCCTTAAGACACATGTGGCACTCTTTGGTGTCACAAAAAATTTTTTTAAACAATATTAAAAGAAAGAAAGAAAAAATTGTAATACCAAGAGATGTCACATATATTTTAAGGAAGGACTACTTGCTTATTTATAAGAAGACAAATATTCTTCTAGAATAATTTTGTTAGATTAACCTCTAATCTTTTTTTTTTTTCTTGAAATAAATCAATTTGTAAAATTCAATAAGACACTATGGTAAGGTAATGAAAGTTATTGGAGAAAATGGATTTGATTTGAATTTAAGAAGGATTATGATTTTATAGAATAAAATCCCGGTCTACTTAAAATACGGGACTATTATGCTAATTGCCATAATTAGCTCAGGTAGTTTTCTAAAATTGTCACAAAAACGATTTGAAGGAGTCGGTGCAAAAGGATTTCCTTTTCGTCACTTTTAATAATATCGTTAAAATAATATTTATATATCGCTTATATATATATATATATATTTAGGTCTTAGTTTTAAATATCTAATCTTCGTCTTTAAATTAATTTTTTTTTATCTCATTTTAATTTTTAAACTTTCAACTATTTGTTTATGATGACTATGCTTTCGAAAAAATTAGCAAAAAAAGAAAAAAAAAAAAAGTTAGAGCACAATTCACTTAGACATCTTCTTCTCTCCCCCATCTTTTTTTTTTTTTTAGAATTCTTTGCTAATCTCTCTTCTCTAGTGAATTGTATTTTTGGGAATTCCTTGCAAACAAACATTTATAATTTTCTACTTTTCACTCAAACCAATCTTAGGAGCGGTTTGGTTGACATATTTAGGTAGTTTTTGAGTTAAGGAGTTATAGTAAAGAGTCATATTGAGTAGTTAAAAATTGAAAATTGTGTCAAAAACTCGTTTGGATGTAAGTTTTCGCAGAGAAGTTGATAACTCCTAATGCTAACTCCTACCTAAATATGTCAAACAAACACCTCGTTATAGTTATAGCATACATTAAATTTAAGAGTTATTTTTATTTGCACGAACATTAATTTCTTTAAAAGAAAAATAGATTATCATTATTTAGTATTAATTTAGTTCAAGAAAACAATACAAATTTAAAGTTAAAAATACAATATTTTATAGTACAATTTAAGGAGGAGAGTATTTTCAAAATTGAACTTGGATTGGGAGAAAATGAGGAAAGCAAGGCATTAGAATTCTTTTAACTAAAAAAAAAAGTGGAGGTCCCAGCGGCGTGGTTGGAATTGGTGTTTACCGAACACATACAAAAGAAAAAAGAGTAAGCACAACGGTTACATTTGTGACGCCAACAACATGATTTCTGGGAAGAGGAAAAGATCCGACCCCTTCGATTCGTTGCCGGACGATCTTGTTGTGCACCTCCTGTCCCGCCTGGCCGCCTCCGCCGCCTCCCCTTCCGATCTCATCAACGCTCTCTTCACGTAACCAATCACATCTCAGATCCTTATTCTATTTGTTTTCTTCTTCGATTTCTCCATGCAATTTCTTTTTGATGTATGTAGATGCAAGAGATTCCATCGCCTGCTTCTTCATCCTCTGGTTTTGTCCAAACCCGGACCGGAGGCCTTTTTAGTTCCCTCCAAAAACTGGTGTGATTCCGCTCACAAATTCCTTCAACTCTGTGTCGACGCCGGTAACATTGAAGCATGTTACACCCTCGGAATGGTTAGTTCGTTTTTTACTTTTTTTTTAATTTCTTTAAAATAGATGAAGAAATGGTTGGGAATAGGATCATATCTGTGTGCTTTTCCCCTCTAGATCCTATATTATTGCTTCGGAAATCGAGAGGGTGGAGCTTCTCTAATGGCCAAAGCGGCCATTAAATCTCACCCCCCGGCGCTCTACTCCCTGGCGGTGATTCAATTCAACGCCCCCAACAGCCGCCGGGGCCTCCAGGCCGGCGTCGCCCTATGTGCACGCGCCGCTTCTCTCGGCCACGTGGACGCGCTTCGCGAACTCGGGCACTGCCTGCAGGACGGTTACGGAGTGCGGCGGAACCCCGGGGAAGGGCGGCGGTTCATCATCCAGGCCAACGCGCGTGAGCTCGCGGCCGGTCTGCTCTCCTGCTCCTCCTCGGCGAGGATGTTAATCCAAGACCGCCACCACCGGTTCGAGAGCATCCTGGACATGACGGTGATGAGCTTCTGTTCTTTGCTGAACGATTTCGGGGCCAACGTGGGGGCGCCGGAGCCGCACCCGGTGCAGCGGTTTTTGAGGGATTGGTTGGAGTCGGAGCGGGGAGTGGCGGCGCGTGGGGCGATGCTGCGTGTGTGCTCGTACCCGGGGTGCGGCCGGGCGGAGAGTCGGGCGAGCGAGTTCCGACGGTGCTCGTTTTGCGGGATTGTGAGTTACTGTTCAAGGGGATGCCAAACGCATGACTGGAAAGTAGGCCATAACCACAAGTGTATGGCCATTCGCTATGCTGTGGAGCCCAACAACAACTTGGCTCTTCTATAATCTCAACACACACACACTCTCATTTTCGATCATTCTAAACACAGTAATTTCCTTTCTTTTCCAGTTTTCCTTACAACACAGGCTTTATGGTGTGTTGTGTTTATAGCTAAATCATAACACAATCTCTCTTTTCTTTTCTTTTTTTTCTCTCTTCAAGTTCAAATTCAACTTAATATCAATTTTACTTGAGAATCAAAATGGATGAAGAATAATTTTTTTGAAACTAACACACCCATCTTAATGACTTTACGTGACATTCTTTATATGTCTACATAAATCTACAATTTTAAACACTTCTACATTTTACTAAGAACCTTCTAGATAATGGATTATACTTTAAGTGGGCTAATTAGTATTCTTGATAATTTTGGACTCTCATACTTATTAGGCTAAACTCTATTGGGCTAGTGATGAATTTTTAACAGGGAAATTGTAGTGGATAACCACTTTTAGCAAAATAATTACAAATCTAGTCATATTTGAAAGTATTTATAAATCTATTTTTTATTTTAAATTTAATTAATAATATTTTTTCATAATACCTATCATACCCTCAACCAAATATGACTGTGCCACCTGCAGTTTTTTTTATAAAATGTGTTTGTGATTGAATTTCTGTGGTGGCCACATGGCGAACTGCTACTATGCCATGTGGTTACAAATTTATGATTTCTTTCTTTGTTTGTTTTTTTTTTGAAATCTTACTTTTTCACTTTTTTTTAAGTTCCCTTTATTATTTTTTTTAAAGCAATTACGTTTTAAAAATATTTTTTTATTCAATTTCGTTTGATTCATTCTTTCAAATGAAAGGTTTTTTTTAAAAAAAATCTTAGAAATGGTGTTTGTCATTGAATTGATATGGTGGCCATGTTTTATTTAAAATTTCATCATTTTAATTATTTATTTTTTGGGAAATTGTAATGTATGACTATTATAATAAAATAATTACAGTCAAATTTGAAAATATTTGATTATAATCAAGTCCCAAGGAGAACCCGTACTCTTCCTGTTTATTCTGGCTTTTTTTGGGCCATCTTTTTCTGTTTTCCAAACAAGTCTTCTTCTTCTTTTTTCGGTGTTTTCTTTGGGTTTTTTTGTCGATTCTGACGATTTTCTTTGGATCTCTTTGTATTATAGTAGTTTTTCTTCGATTTCTTCGTGTTTTGTTTGTTATCATCGCACCTCTAACCTTCACAATAATCGAAGGCGAAAACCAACTTGAAACCCTAATTTTTTTGCATCGTAAAAGCTAAAGATAAATACTATATTAATTATAAATAAATACTGTATTTATTAAAAAATATTGTATTAATTATAAATAAATATTGTATTTATAAAAAAAACTATATTAATTATAAATAAACACAGTATTTAAAATGTATTTATAAAAAAAAGTAATACTATATTTATATAATATAGTATTTATAAATACAACATTAATAGTATCGAAAATTTTAAACTATTTGCACCTATAGTCATTAATACATTTTAATACTTTATTATAAATGGTCATTAATATGGTATTATAAAAAAATATAGTATTTACACATAAGATGATCAATACCACAAAAACAACGTCAATCTATAATTTCATATTTATTTATTAATACATGATAACAGTTTTCAAGTATTTTGACAAAAAAAAATTTCAAAACAAAACAAAACAACCATGATTTGATGAAATTTTTAGGAGACAATTTAGATGGAAATTGAAAAAATCAACGACCGTGGGAGATTTTATTGATTTAAAGAGGGAGGGAGGTCATTTGTGTCTTTTTGCCCATAAATGAATTTTTTTTTATTAAAATGCAGTTAATTAACAATTTTGCTAATTTTACTATAAGTGAATATTTTTACAAATTCCTTCTTTATTTAGCCTAATCAGGCTAAAAGCCCTTTTTAACATGCATGGTTCACTTTGAGCCCAGACTTTCCTAACTTTGTTCTTAGGCGATCTCCCAAAATACCTCATATGAATAAAGATGTTTGTCTTCTCTTATAAATTCAAGGTTTTTACTTCTTATTTAATCAACGTAGAATTACTACACCACCAAGCTTCCCATTTATGTAACACATTTTCTGCCGCATGATCTAATCTTTTATTTTGATTTTGTCTTCTTTCATTGTTGTTGCAATATTCTTTTGTTACTTTATCCACGAATATTCTAAAAATTGTTATATCATTTGACTCATACTGTTTGTGTTCATTATGAATACAAGATTTTACTTTAAACATGTAATGCTTCAGTTCTTTCTTCTTTGTATCGCCTTCCCCGCGAACGAACACCGACCCCTCTCCAAAATTGATGCATACATAATTAAAGGCTACTGATCTTGCACTGCGAATTAATTACCGCCTCCATTAGAGCCTCACTTCTTGGCCTCAATGTAAGTATATGATATGACATCTCCTTATAATTCCATGATTTAGTATAATCCTGAATGTCAAATATACATTTATAAAGCTTGAAATGGACACTGGTACTTAACAATCTATTTTCCTTTCATTCTCTTGTTCGCTTAAAAGCCCTAGAGCGTCATTGTTTCCTCAGCTTGCACATGGGAAACTTTTGATAGCGGACACGAAAAGGAGTCGATAACGAACCGCAATTGGGGAACTTCTTCTCCTAATATAACCCTTTCTATCCATGTTACACTCGTTCTGTTTTAATACTATTCAAGAATTTTTTTAATCAATTTGAAACCTGACACTCCTACCAACTTATGTGAGAAAAAGTACACATTCAATAAGTTAACAAGATTTAAGTAGCTTGTAGCAGCAGAACAATGGAATTCCTCTTTCAACTTACTTTTGTGGGTAAATTGTCAAATGGGGTCTGTTTTAGAAACTTATTATGGAAATGGGTCTAATTTCAAACTTTTTTTAAAAATGGGTCTTTGCGTCTTTAGGAGAGACGCAACTCCCTTTAGTTTTTTGTTCCAATTTTTTAAGAAACGTGGCAAAATTTGAGTTTTGACTTTTTTGTTCTCTTATTTATTTCTTTAATTTGGTTTTTACTTTACTTTTTTTTTCCTTCTTTTCTCTTTTGCCGATATGTACGTGCTTTAAAAACAAAATCTGCTTACTTTCATATATTTTTTCGTTTTCTTTGTTTTATTTTATTTTTCTTTATAATATTTTGTTTGTTACAAATATATACTAAATTTGTGAACTTTTCTTCATGAACATATATATTTAAGAATGTCTATTTTAATATAAGTAATTTATCATTATGTTAAAGTATAATGAATGATTTTTTTGCATGATCCATTTAGAGTTATAATGATTTAAGAATGGTTCTCAAAAATAATAATTATTATTATAATTTAAGAAAGTAATTTTATTTATAATCATGTTAAAATTATAATGTAATTTATGTGGTAAAGATTAAAATAAATGACAAGTTAATATATATGGAATGCATATCTATTTGAAAAAAAAAATAACTTGAATACTTTTTTATCTTAAAAACTTACAACTATTGATCACATAAATGAACAATGAACATATTTTAATCATTTATATTTATAATGATATTTGTCAAATTCAACTTCAATTTTTGGGTGTGCTACAAATAAGAGTCAAAGTATTTCATTGGACTTCTTGATTCGAACCTGTAATCTCATGGTTATCATGTTATACAAAAATGTCGGTAGCATTCAATGTATATTTTTTAACCTTAATAACTATTAGTAATTTTTTATAATTTTTACAACATAAGTTACATTATAATCATAACATTCTTTTTTTGAAATCTATAATCCTAACATAATAATAAATGAACTAAGTATGCACTCTTAAAATATTATAACTAAACTAACATGCAAAAAATCATTCATTATAAGTCATTCATTTTAATCTTTACAACATAAATTACATTATAATTTTAACATGATAATGAAAAAAAAAATCTTTCTTAATTTTCTCAAAAAAAAAATTCTTAATTTATTATAACCCTAAATCAACATGCAAAAAATCATTCATTATAATTTTAATATAATGATAAATTACTTATATTAAAATATAAATTCTTAATATGTATGTTCATGAGAAAAAAATCTCTTTTTCGAAGGTTTAAAAAAAGGAAAAAAAAATCACAAGTTAAATATATATTTGTAACAAACAAAATATTTTAAGAAAAATAAAACAAGGAAAAATAAAATAAAGAAAAACAAAGAAAACGAAAAAATATATGTGAAAGCAAGCAGATATTGGAAAAGAGAAAAGAAGAGAGAGGAAAAGTAAAATAAAAACGGAATTAAAGAAACAAATAAGAGAGAGAAAAAAGTAAAAAACTTTCTGTTAACCAAATTTTGACACGTGTGATCAATTGAGTTTCTTCAAAAATTGAAACAAAAAAGTAAAGGGAATTGCGTCTCTCCAAAAGACGCAAAGACCCATTTTTATAATATATTTGAAATTAGACCTATTTTCTTAATAAGTTTCAAAATCAGACCCCATTTAATAATTTACCCTACTTTTGTAGATGACAGTAACTTGGACAAGTTGGTACCATATTGGAACACTGTTTCAAAATAGTTCAACTGACAACTTGTGTGTGTGTGTGTGTATTTACCATTCCCTTGTACTTTTTTGAGTCTTGTTGATCTTTATTAATACCAAACAATTGCAACCAACCCAACAATCATTGGAGAATTCATTTGTAATATTTAGATCACCTTGCTCTAGGCCACTCTAGGTAGGTATCTAGATCTACTGCTTCCATTCTGACTTAATTTACTTCACAACCACGGCTTTGCCTTATTACTCAAACACTGTTCAAAATTATCCTCTTTCTTTCATACTTCTTTCCTACAAAACTTATGACCAAACACTGTGAATGTGTATCAATGGTTGAAGAAGCTATTGCTCTGACCATTTTTAAAGCTTCTGAATACAAGTTTTTTTCAAAAAAGGCACTGGAAAAACATTTGTTAATGTTGAATCATGTTAAACACACCAATCAACCCAAGATTGGGGTAGATTTAGCTATGTCAACCAATAGTTCCGAGCGCCCGACACTAAACTTGACTGGCGAGAGGGCTCAGAACTATACAAATTCATAGAGCAGGCGGATAGACATAAACCACCATGGTCCATGGTTGATTTTTTTGCTTCTCATGGTGCGCTCGGCTATTCATTTAACGATTGTTTTTATTTATTTATTTGGTTTAGGTTGATTTTGTTAGGAGCTCACAAATGTCTCATATTGAAAAGTTGGAGAGGCCAACAACAATATATAAAAAGATGTGAATTACTCCCCTCATTATCAATTAGTTTTGAGGTGAAATCTCATATTCTTTAATTTAAACAGGTATCTGGGAGATTTAAGTGCGAAAACAATCTTAGAATATAAACATTTTATGAGACACTCTTCCTCTAAGATGCATTTGAATAAACTTATCGAATGATATATATAGAAACAAAGATAATTAAAATATGTTTATTTTTGGTCTATGTGGACACTCTTTAGATGACTGATGCAATGCAGTTGATTAAATATATTGCGACTCCAACTAACGAATTTTAAAAAAAGTTGTAAACTTCAAATAATAGAAACCATTCCTACAAATCCAAAAAACAGCTTGCTTTTGGTCTCTATTATTTTTTTTTTAAAAAAAAGTCAATGTAAAATTATTAATGAAATCTTCAATAATAAGGTAGATATAGGTGGGATGGAGATTTGGGGGATGCATCCCAAGTTTCAAACTTGCTATTTAAAAAAAAAAAAAAAAAAGAAAAGGAAAATACAACCAGTTTCATGTGATTGCCTATTCTTCTAGTTGTGTTGGTTATCCACCAAGAGGATAAGGAGATTAATTTGTAAATTTTCCATTAATTCTACCACTTTAATAAGATTTGAAATATATTCACCAATAAATTTTAGAAAAGAAGAAATAAATTATTGACCACCAGCAGCTGTTCATCTCGCTGTAGTGCAACATTACAAAATAATTGTACTAAAAAAGTACAAAATAATCGACTATATTACCCCCTTTTTTTTTTGAGAAAATTGTCGGTCTGTATAGTTTCAAAATTAAATATTAGTTTTAGGTATTCTTTAAATTCAATTTTATTAATATATTATATTAAAATCTAAAATTAATTTAGTTATTAGCGTGAATTGTTTGTGTCGCCCCAGTTTAGTATTTATGAGTCCTAATTCCCCATCCTCCATTTCCGGCACTAAACCTTGGGTTCTGATTTGTTCCCTCTCAGAAATGGTGTGACTCCATAGCTTTTTGGTACTGAAACTTCCCAAAAATGGCGGCCACCAACACGAGCGGCGTGGACGAGCGAGTCTTGGCCACCGCTCAGCAGATCGTCAACAGCCTCAATACCCCCAAGGAGGTTCGCGAGGACATGCTCTTCATTCTCTCCACTTTCGACAATCGTCTTTCCACTATGAGTAGCCTCATCAACACGGACGATTCAGACACCTTCGACGCTGCCGAGAACCTCATTCTTCGTTGGGACCCTAACTCCGATGCTTCCTCACAGTCCCTTAATTGGGACGAGGCCGCCGAGTATCTGTCGGCCGTCGATCATATACTCCGCCTACTCGGGTCCCACTCCACTGCCATCCTAGACCGGGCCGAATACGCCATCCAAATCGCCATGTGCCGCCTCGAGACCGAATTCCGCCATATCCTGATTCAAAGCACAGTCCCTCTCGACGCCGATCGCCTCTACGGCTCCATCCGGAGGCTTCATCTCTCCTTTGCCTCCAATTACTGTGAATTTGACCACGAATTCGACAGTTTCGGCGACGAGGCTCGCACCTCCGGGCGCTTCCACGAGCGAGGTGCCACAATTGGAGAAGACTCTTGGGTCGATTTGATCCACCCCGATGCCGCTGTCGATCTTTCGGAGATTGCGGACCGGATGCTTCGTTCTGGCTACGACAAGGAATGTGTTCAAGTCTACAGCACGGTTCGTCGCGATGCTTTGGACGAGTGCTTGGCGATTCTTGGCGTCGAACGGCTGAGCATTGAGGAAGTTCAGAAGAGTGACTGGAAGTTTCTTGACGAGAAGATGAAGAAATGGATCCAGGCCGTGAAAATTACAGTCCGGGTGATTTTGGACGGTGAGAAGAAGCTCTGTGATCAGATTTTCAATGGTGCCAATGAATCCAAGGAGATTTGTTTTAACGAAACAGTGAAAGGGTGTGTAATGCAGCTGTTGAATTTTGGTGAGGCCGTTGCTATTGGGAATAGGTCACCCGAGAAGCTGTTTCGAATCTTAGATATGTATGATGCTTTGGCCGGCGTTTTTCCCGACTTGGAAGCCATGGTTTCCGATGAGTTTCTGATCAGTGAAGCGCATGAAGTGTTGTCTGGATTGGGAGAAGCAGCTGCAGGGACATTTGCTGAGTTTGAGAATGCCATCGAAAGCGAAAATTCGAAGAAGGTGATGCAAAATGCTGATATCCACCCGCTCATTCGATATGTAATGAATTATGTGAGATTGCTGGTTGATTACAGTAAGACAATGAACTCTCTTTTAGAAGATGAGGAAGCACAAGACTTGAAGAACACGAACGATGATGGCGATAATCTGCAGTTAGAAAGCACGTCGCCTTTAGCTCGTAGATTGTCTATGTTGTTATTATCTTTGGAATCCAATCTTGTGGTTAAGTCAAAACTATATGAGGATGTTTCTATGCAGTTCATATTTCTAATGAACAATATAGTGTACATAGTGAAAAAAGTGAGAGATTCCGAGCTTGCCCAGCTGCTTGGCAATATCTGGCTTCGCAGGCACAGCGGCCAAATTCGCCAATTCGAAACGAGTTACCTTAGAGCCTCTTGGACCAAAGTTTTGTCTTGCTTAAAGGATGAAGGCATTGGTGGGAGCACAAGCAATGCCTCCAAAGTGGCTTTAAAGGAAAAGTTCAAGAATTTCAATGCAGGCTTTGAGGAAATCTGCAGGGTTCAGACATCTTGGAAGGTATCTGATACTCAACTGCGCGATGAGCTGATAATATCCGTTTCGGAGAAGGTGATTCCAGCATATCGCTCCTTCTTGGGAAGGTTTAGAAACCAATTAGAGAGCGGAAGAAATTCCGGGAAGTACATAAAGTACACGCCCGAGGATTTAGAGAACTCCCTAACAAATCTATTTGAAGGATCACCTATTGTTTCACATCATTTGAGAAGAAAGGGAACTTGAAAAAAATTCCAGACTTGAAACTGTTTGATGGTGAGCTGTTGATTTTTTTTTTCCCTTTTTCTTTTTTGCTAATGTTATAGACATATATGATATTGTGAAGGTTGTGATCTTACTTTTATTCACACATTGTATAATATACATTACCGATGTTGTATACATTAGATTGCGCATCTTAATTTGAGGTCAAGTAATATTGAATTGTGGACATAATTTAATACTAGCCGAAGTCTATTAGTCCATTCCAAAGAAGAAGAAAGAGTCAAATCTGTAAAGTTGTTAGCTGCAAAATAATGTAATACTTCTGTTGTCATTTTCTACCCAAGTTAGGGAGACTCTCGGCCCCTAATTGGCAGGAAACTACTTCGATGCTCTTCGTTTCAGCCAATCGTGTAGCCGCATTATTATTTGAGGTACGGTATAGCAACATGTGGTAGCATGGAGATAGATTCAACCATGAGATTGTCTGTGTCTAAACTCTAAAGTAGTTTCTTCGATTCTTCATCAGCTATTTGCATTTTCACTTTCAGGTACAACATACAAGTTGAGATAAAAGCATTATCCTCTTGGAACATGTTTTTCCAGATGTTGTAAAAAGTAGAAAGATGTTTTGTTTGAATGAGAGTTGAAACTTTTTCGATTCACAAAATCTATAGTGGAGGGAAGCTCTGATTCTCGATACTTTTGCTTATGATGGGTCTGATTTTCACCCAACAACAGTAGAAATTCCCCTCTTTCATTAAGTTAGGGGAACAAGTGAGTACATTCAGTTACACACAGCTAGCTATAGCTAGCTAATAAGGCAATTCGTTTGGTCAGATGAAGCATCAGCTCAATTATTATTATTATTATATTATTTAATGACAGCTTTCCATAGTCCCATCAAATTTCTTTCATTGTTGGAAGGTCAAGTGTTCCTCCCATTACCCTTGACCTTGATTGATAACTATATGTCGTTTGCTTTCCATTTTTATGCTCGGTGTTCCACTGCAAGCTCTCGTTTTTCTTCCTCTTTTTCGAACATTAACTTAATAACTTAGACCCTATTTGATAATCATTTGATTTTTTGTTTTTGGTTTATGAAATTTAAGTTTATTTTTATTCAAATTTTCTATCATGTGCTCCATCTTTTCTACAACGTATCCATCTTTGTTGTTAAGAACATAGGTGAATACTAAAAAAACTGTCATAAGGTAGTTATTATAGGTGAATACTAAAAAAACTGTCCTAAGGTAGTGATTGTAGGTGCTCGAATACCACATTGAATTATATCAAACCACCAATTAATCAAAAAGTCTAAACTAATAGATTGAGGCAAATTTAATTATATTAACTAACACTACTTCCACCTTATGTGCAAGAACTTATTTTTATTTTTAGAACAATTTTTAATGTTTTCTTCCGAAAAGTAGAGAAATGATAGAAAACAAGAAAAAGTAAAAAGAAAATGAGCTAAGTTGTTTTGTTTAGAAATGAATATTTACTCACTCACTCCTCAAAAAACCAAAACCAACTAAACTTTTATAACTAGTCAAAACAACTCCTCACTTCTAATTATTCAAAATGACACCGCATTATTAACCACTTATTTTTAATTATTAATTTCTAACTATTCAAAATAATTCTTCATTCTTAATCACTCATTTCTAATCATTAATTTCTAACTATTCAAAAAAAACTTTTTATTTCTAACCACTCATTTGTAATAATACATTTCTAGCTACTCAAAATAATTCATTTTTAACAATTCATCTTTATCATTCATTTTTAACTACTCAAAATAATTTTTCATTTCAAATTCACATCCATTTAACTACTCAAAATAATTTTTCATTTTAAATTCACATCCAAACAAGTTATTACCTCTAACTTATCTTTAAAAAAATCACATTCAAACGAGTTTTTTTATTCAACTTCTCCATAAAATATACATCAAAATAAATTATTATAAAAATCTCAATTTCTAACTACTCAAAATAACTCATCATCCAAACAATTCTAGAGAGTTGATAATTCAAATTGGAGATCTATAAGTCAAGAATACATGCTAATTACCGCTAGGTTCATCAAGCTAAAATAGAGAATAGAGAAGTGAATGAAAAGGAAACAGATGCAAAAAGGCAATATTTATAATTGATCGAACTGATGCGCCACAGAAATAGCTTGGAGATTATGACCAAACAAAAATTTACAGAAAATGTGGCAAATCTAGAAGAGACTCATTACAGGTAGATTGCCTATATTACAAAATGCACGTTCTATCCATCCAGCAAACCATTTAAGATCAAGGACAGAGAACACACTGAGCATAAAACTAAATGAAGATGACCAAAAAGTTAGGTAAATTGACCACAATTTCGTTTTCGATAGCATTTCATTTTCAAACCCGACTATTCTGAGGCAATGGCAGGACACCGTCGAAGAAATCGCCAAAGTAACCGTGGGGTTCGTGGACTAACCTCGAGATGATGTCTCTAAGAGTGATAACTCCTTGCAGATTGTCATCGTCGTCGACTACATACACACGGTGTATCTTCTTGGAGTCGAGCATCAAAATCAGGTCCTTTACTGTGTGATCCTTCTTGCAAGTAACCATGCCGCTCAGCATTGGAGAGAATTCATCATGCTTCTGTAAGTAGCTTCTAACCGCAGTTAGAAAGTTTTTTGCCGTTATCGATCTGTCAGAAACGAACGAGATCCCATGTCAATCAACGACTATATCAAACATAGATTATTGTACGTGTAGAGTTCTTTGTTATTGCACAATATCACCTCTAGTACCTGCAAGTGGTGTCTACAACGACTATATCAAACCTCATAATAGGTGATTTAGATGCTAGTTTTATGATTCGAAGTCGTTTCGGTTTCGTTTTTTCATAACCAAAAAAAGTAAAACTTCGCCTACTAATCAACCAACGCCAAAAAAATATCAAAATATTGGTCAGAAACCTGTAATCATGGTAGATTTCTGGTGCAGTGAGCAAGAAATGAATATCTCTTAAGCTAATGTTACCCACTGCCCTGTTTCCCCCCTTTTCAATGACAGGTAGACCTCCAACCCTCTTCTTCCTCATAATTTTGAACGCTTGTAGAACAGGCTCGTCCTCGTACACCTGCAATAAAGGTCGACGGCAAGGAAGAAAGATAAACAACAAACAGATTTTGCTGATGAGACTAAACTCAAATAATAGATACTAGCATTGCAAGTAACCAGTTCTCCAAATTTCTTATGCAATGAAGAATGACTATCTGAAAATAGACCTTAACAATAGATGCAGGTGACATCATGGGAAGACCGAACTCGGAAAGTGTCTTCGTTCCCCATCGTTCAAACCATTTAAACCCTGCACATTCAGCTAACATGTGAATAACAGCTGATTGTGTGATGATGTTATCAATCTTTCCCTCCCCTGAGTCCACCACCGGTACACTCTTCATTTTGTACTTCGATAACAGTAAGAGCATGGTCAAGAAGGAATTCGATGTCTGCAAAGCGAGAAACGGGGCCCAACGGAAAGATCCCGAGATGTCTCGCACCTGTACAGACAGAAGATATTTGATGAAACATCAAACGAAGTCACATTCACCAGCTAGAAGGTGAGAAATACACTGAGAAGAGGCTATTCTTCCTATGTTTCAGATATATTCTCACTAAGGAGATCAAACCTGTGTGCTCTTGTACACTTCGGAGGCAGTTAAGGATTCAAAAAAGCTTCCCGAGGTCGGTGCAGCAGATTCCGGGCCGAGTATCTGCTGTTCAACATGAGATATCACCCCATTTGTTGCTGCAGCCATAGCACTTCCACCACTAGGACTTCGCGGGGATGGCGGTTCTGACTGCAAGACAAATCACAGCGTCTAAGATCTCTCACTGTGTGCAACGATCTCAAAACAGCGTTAGTTTCCAAGAAATTCAACAGTTTTCCCAAGAGCTTGCGTCAAAAACATAAATTATCACCAAGATAAAAGAATCCCTTTATCCCATATCATCAAAATAGATCACGTTTCATCCCAATGCTTCAAAATAATCGATAGGATGCACAAATGAAAAATTACACAAACATGTTAACATTAAGAATCAAACATATGGCTAATCACATTAATAAGTATCAACATATTCTGGAAGATCAAAACACAAATGAAGTGATAAGAATCCAGCTTTAAAACAAACATCCATTGGCAAAATGGTAACCTGATAAAGAATCCAAACAGCAATTCCAGCAAACTCCACAACACCAATGTATCTATCAATCCAACTCGCATGCTCAGGCGCATCAACGTCCACCACGGGCGCGCTGAGGATCTTATGTTCGGCCAAAATTTGAACAACTTCCGCTAGACTGCTGTCCGATTTTATCTCAATTACTGAACAACAGAAATCATCATCCAAATGAAAATCAGCAAACCACAGAATAGTAGAAAAAATAATAATAATGCAGAAATGATGTAATAAAAATGATTTAGAGAAACAGAAAGAAACCTTGATCAAGAGGGGCAGGAGGAAAAGCAGAAACAGGGATGCTTTCAAAACAAACATTAAGCTTTTCAGTGGGACTTAGCTGCGGCTCTTGAACGTCCCACAAGTCCTCCACTTGCATCCCCACCTTCGCCTCTGGGCTTCGTGGGCTGCCCTCCTCTCTTGCTGCCATCGCCAATCTCACCCTTTTCCAATACCAACACCAATTTGGGTTCGCATAAATAATGCCTTACTTTCATCCTGGCCCTTCACTTTACTGGACACGCGGCCAAATGGGGTGAACCGTGCCACCCCTCAACGTAGATCTGCGACTTTTACGCTAATGCTTATCCCATTTGTCGGATTGGGAATGATTAAATCATTTTTATTTTTCTCTCTTTTTCTTTTATTTTAAATAATCTCTTCTCAATATTCAGTTGGATCGAGTGGGCCGGTACTAAACTGCTTCTATTGGGCTCAGCATGCCTACCAGTAGCCCACAAACTAATGTATAAAATGTTGATATCAATGGCTCATTTCCCCCTAGATTCAGATCAGTGTGCCACATTTTTATCATAAGTTTTTTAAATATTCACCAAGAAGTACGCAAAAACTCAAAGATCATATATACTAATTTCAAGCTCGTGAGTTTCATCAATCTCCCTCTATTCATATAAAATATATAATCTCACTATTACACATAGTTTTAAAAAAAAACACTTTATTCTATTCATTTTACATTTTTTTAAATGAATGTTTTTTTTTCCTTTTTTTGAAATGTAATTGAAAATTGGTGCGTGTAGTATTAAGGGTATGTTTGGGCCTCCGTTTACGTAAATAGTTGGGTTGGTTATAATAACCCAATCGATATTGTGTCGGTATATAGACCACACATATATTATTTTTTGTTACATAACTAGCCTCTTAAACATTATTTATCATAATATTTGTTATAATAACTTGTCCCTCAAAACTATCATGAGGCAACTCAATTGGTCAAAGAGGCCCTTGCGGTGTATAAGTTGATGGGTTCAATCCTCATGGTGGCCATCTACTAGGAATTAATTTCCGAACATTAGTTGAGTGCGTGCAAGCTGGCCCAACAAAAAAAAAACTTCCCCTTCAAACACTATTTGATTTTATCATTTTTTTTTATTTTGAGATTATTTTATCAATTGTTAAAATATATATATATATATATATATATATATATATATTATTAAAGTGAAGAACATTTTATATAATGAAAAAGAAAAAACGGAAATGTAACCCTAGGTAGGAAGCGGCAAAAAGATTTAACCGCGCTTGGAGTTGTTGTCTTTAGCGAAGTGGGTTTCCACAGAATTGAGTGATCATCATCATTCTTTGTGGTTTGCGAGGGTTTGTCGGCCATGGCCTCCCTTTCTTCCCCCTCGAATGGCGCCTCCAAGTTCCTTAGCGACCTTCCTTCCCGTGGCTTCTTTTCCTCTTCTCTTCCTTCCTCTAATCCGGTAATGCTTTTTTCCCAAATCTCAAATTTCTTCCTTTTGTTCTTATCAGCCCAATAATTATGTATATCCTAATCAATCAGTTTGGATTCATTACGACCTTCAAGCCACCACAATTATAATAATATGAATCTGAGTCTGCTCACATGTACTTGAATTCATCCTGCGTTTTTATATTCTAAAAGAATGGTTTGGGGGATGCTCTTGCTTGTTCTTATCAATTAGGCTTCCAAATTATTAGCTATTAGATAGTGCCAGCATGGTATCGGAGCCCATTAAACCTCAATAACTTGAAATTGGGATCCAATCCAAGATTGGTGAACTCAAAAGAGACACCATCTCGATTGAAGGGTCTGGTTGAGAATCCCGCATTGAAAATGTGGAAATACCTCCTAGCATTTATAAGATAGGCATGCTACTTTTAGTAGGTATAATAATTATAAGTATTAGCAATCGGGAACTGGTTGTTCTTGTTCATAGGTATAAAAATTATAAGTTTCTATGTTGAGATGTAACTTGAGTTCTCTTTAGCTAGTTTTTTTTTTTCTCCCTTTTGTTAGGATTTTGTTACTCTTGCATCGATGATTGGTTTTGTTAGATCCAGTCATTTGAGTGTTTGACTTGGTTATCATTATAGTCAGATTCTTAACCACATTATAGTAAGGTATTGTTTGAATTATCAATTTCGAGAAATCAATCCATTCTTTTTATTTTCTTCCTAGTTTCCCTCTTTGATGGCACTTCTAGTCGTTTTAAGTATTTGGATATGTTTTTTCAATATGTTCGTGCAGGGAAGTATGCGATTCTATATCTGTCTTCATGATACCTCACCACCAGGTTATCTTTTACTTCTCTAAATGTTCATTTTACTTGCCCCTAAGCAGCATTTTAAATGCATTGAGGTGTACCATAAAGCAACACTTTAATTATGTGAGATTGTAGATTATGCAGTTTGAAAATGGTTATTCTCTAGATATTTGATTGACATGAAAATTGTTGAAGAAAATGAAAAGGGCAAGCATAGTACTTGTGCAGCTTAATGAATTTTGGTGCCAGAAGTTTATTTGTACAGTTAAGGTTGCTGATTTGGCAATTTACATTTATAACGAATGTATGCAGAGAAACCAAGAAATAGTTATTGACATTACTGTCAGTGTGTCACATTATCGGGAATGAAATCTGAGATATATCGTGAATCATAATCCTATTCCTTCCTACTGAATAGTTCTTGCTTTGTTAATGCACTTATATTACCTTTTTTCAAGAGCCAACAATTTCATGGTCTGTAACACTTGTGAGAAATTAGACTAATCTATCATTCGGAAATGTACTAACCGCTATCTGTTGGTTTTTGCCAAGTTACCTATTTATGAACACATAAAAAATTGATAAATTTCCACTCTTATTTTGCATTCAGAGGACCAAGAAATAAAGACAAACCAGCAGAATATACTTATTAGATCTTTAATGCTTAAAAATTCCAGTTCAAAGGAAGGAAAGGGAGTAGCTGCAGCGGAGTCCTCGCGTAAGAGGTACCTTCGTGACATTGTCTTTCTTAAAAACCAAAAGGCTGGTCTTTTTAGGTTGCTACTTCAATTTTTATTGAATCTGTTAGATTTTGCTGCGTTTTTTATGCAGCACTGGAAGCAAAGAATGGATTGTTGTTTCTCATATTTTTTCTTATTGAAACTGTCAGATTTTGCTCCATTTTTTATGTAGCACTGGAAGCAAACAATGGATTGTTGTTGCTCATCTCATTGTATATATCATTGTATTTGGATATACATTATTTTGGTCTTGGCATCTACATATTATTGATTCTTAGTTATGCTACATTGCTACCTTTATCTGTCCAGGACTGGTGAAAAAATTTCAGATGGCAGAGCTAAGAGGACTGCTCAAGTATGTTCAACCAAAGGTAAGTTCTGGTCGATCATGTAATCAGTTCATAGTTTATTTAGAATTGGGTTTCTAGTCTGATGGTTATGGTGGCCATCATGCATCCAGGAGCATCAAGCATTGATACACTAAACAAGGATCTCCAGAATTTGACCGTAGAGAGGCTGCGTGCCCTTCTCAAGGCCAAGGGCCTTTCGCTCAAAGGAAAGAAGGCAAGTTCACAGATTGTAATGAATCTGGGTTGAGATGAATTTCATTGCATTCTCTATTGTGCCTTTCTTATTCTTCGATCAACTCGGTGCAGGATGAATTAATTGCCCGCCTCAGAAGTACTGATGGTTAGACGCCCAATATGCGAGCGAAACATGTGCTCCTCTACATGAAAATGGGCAAGCAAACCACCAAGCCAAAGAAGTTATGGGTTACCATTTTCTCAGACACTTTTTTTCATGTTGTTAGGAGTTACGTATACTTGAAAGTTGAATTGATGGTGGTTTTGAGAAACAACAGTTAGTCATGGATATCTGTATGTATTCATTTTGATGATGGGAAAAAAAAAGAAGATTCATGCTTAAGTTATAGGGATGAAGTAAGAAAGTGTAGTTTTGTTAAATAAGTGCCCACAAATTGACCCGTCTGAATCATATTTGAAATCTGCTAAGCTCTTTTTAAACTAAACGACCAAGTTTTAGTCGTAAATTATAATTCTGTGCAAGATATGATGATAATTGGATGTTCCAACATCAATTGCAATGATGTTGGTACATTTTTCACAGCAAGATTGCGTCTAGTGATGGACAAAGAAGTTGCAGACATTATAGAGTAAGCAAGATTTACAGAGAGTTTTATAAATAGTAGTTCAACCAAAACTAGCATTCACTATGAAGAATGGAGAGAACAATTTTAGTATGGGTAGACACACTAATCTATATAAGTTTATGTTGTAGTGATAACGGGGAATTGCAATAAAAGAAATAGTTGTAATAGTCTGTCGGTCGTCATGGTAGACTTTAACTCAACCTTAGTTAAAACTTCAACAAAAACAAACAAGTGATTTAACACATATTAAAAAGTTATGAATTTAAATATTTCCCTTTATCAAATAATTATTTAGGTTTTTATTTTTCTATGTAAATGGCGCATTGACAAAATTTAAAGTGTGTGTCGACGCTGTAATCCATTTTGTGGTTAGTTTTAAATTAGACCTATTTTGACAATAAATTTTCAAAATAAACCCATATTTGCAAATAACCCTCTAACCAAGGGAAGCTGTTTTTTTTTTTTCCAGTTTTGAATTTGTCTCTACATTTAGGTATGTTTGGGCCCCGTTTATGTAAATTGTCGGGTTGGTTATAATAACTCAACTGATGTTTGCCCCACCATTTATTATAAACGGTGGTTACCTAAATCTGCTTGCCCGTTTATCTAAACTTATGTGCCTTATATATATTACTTTTTATTACATAACCAGTCCCTCAAATACAGTTTATCATAATTCCTGTTATAATAATTTGCTCCTTAAACATCATTTGTAATAACCTATCGTTTATTATAACTATTCCGCCTATTATAACCAAATCGACACTCCAAACACACCTTAAGACTCGAATCCATAACCAACTTGAGTACTACTCCTACTCCCAAGGAAAGCGGTTTTGTGGGCATGTGAGAGAGTGAAAAAGTTGAAATCCAACGCTAAGCTAACTGGCTAAGCCATGGCTTTAAATGACGAGTCGTTTTCGAAGAAACAGTAGAAACAATGTCCCACTCCACTCCAGTGACTTTGATTGACCGGATGACCACCGTCATGGTCGACATGTCGTCCAAATTTCCCGTAATTAATTAGCACATGAATTACATTTTTGGACGGTGAGATTATTTAAAAGCATACAAAATCACAAACATTTCATTTCAACCATATGATTCTAATTCTGTCCTATTTCTTTTTTCTTTCTTTTGCGGCGCCAACTACTTGGAAATGTTTATCCATCATACAGCAGGGCTTTCTTTGTCCATTTACAATCGACATTTACCGACTCAAATTACATTCAAAATAATGATTATTAAAATTAATTTCTCATTTTTAATTATTTATTTTTCATCATTCAAAATAATTTTTTATTTTTTTATCACTCATTTTTAACTACTCAAAATATCTTAATTTTTATCGTTCTTTTTTAACTATTCAAATGAATTACTTATTTAAATTTATATTCAAACAAATTATTAACTCTAATTTTTCTACAAAAAAAAGGTTTACATTCAAATGAATATTTTGTTACTATTATTAATTTTTAATTGTTATTAGGTGAATTACACATCATTAGTCCATTTTGTGAGTTAAATGTAACTTGGATTAATATTAGGTGTTAGTTAACTAACCTAGTGAGTTATGTAATTAGTGCTCATATATAAAGCACTATTGGAGCTTTTCTTTATCTTTGAGAGTGAGAGTTACAAGCCCTAGCCAAGTTGAGAGGTTTTGAACAATCTTAGCAATGATATTTTAATGGTGAATAGATCAAGTTCAATCGATTCATAACAATGGAATAAGGACGCTTCCAAACCACTTAAATCCAATGAACTTTGTCTCTCTTCCCCTTGATTTTGTCCTATTTGTTTGTTTTGTCATCTTTATATGCAATTTGTTCTTTATATGCATATAACACTAACTTTTTAAAGTAGATTTTCATCTAAAAACTCATCCAAACATCTTTTTATCTCTTGGGAGGGTTGGTTGCCATTTGTGAAGGCTTTTTGTGAACTTCACATTTCTGCATCATATGCCTTTTTCTCTGCTTTCTTTCGCTTTAAGCTTGTGGTTAGTTTAGCTACTGGGGGCCTAATTTTTCATTTTTATTTGTCAATTAAGTACCAACTTCTTCACTTTTCTCTCGAACTATAATTAATAATTTAATAAGAACAAAAAGTATAAATAAGAGGGAAAAAAAAACTTTAATTTTATGTTAATCAAATAATTAATCTCAATATATAATTCAAACCTAGTTCAATGGATAAGATATCAATTGCCAACAACAGTAGCGTATTGTATTCCCATGCCTTATCTCTATTTTATGATTTTATTCTCTATCATGTAATTCCAAAAAGAATTAATCATTTTCATTTTATTAAATAAATAGGTAAATCCCAATAATATATTTTGATGATTAAAACATTTTTCCGTCCAAGTTTCCTGTTTTATTTTTTCCTACAATTTGCTTTATCACTTTCTTTCATCTATCCACCATTTATAGTGCCCCATTGACTATTTCAAAAAAAACAAAAAACAAATAGTGCCCCGTTGATTGATTCCCGTCGTTTCAAATTCTAACCATATATTCATAAAATCACATACAAAAAAGAAAAAGAAAAAGAAAAAAAATTTACATGTATAAAAAAAAAATCATAAATATCACTTTTATAGAAATAATTACTTATGACACATAAAAATGAGCAGTTCTTGTAAAATAAACAAAATGTTCATGTTTTAAACAATTTTTAACGAATAATCTTTATCATTTTTCAGTTGATAACCTTCAATTAGTTCATTGATAGATTCAATCAATTAGTTAAGGTAGATAATTAAAATTAAATTTTTTTTAAAAAAACCTAAATCTATATAATATGTTATATTTTACAAAAAATACTATAATTAAAATGTAATGTTTGTGTTAAACTAGTTCACAACTAAATAATGAAATCATTAAGCCATTTACCCATTTGGTAATGTCCAAAGTTGGGGTTAATTGTCTAAATGAGTATTTTTTTTAACTTTTTGTTAAAATGGGTCTATTTTGAAATTAAATATAAGAATGGGTTGTTGCGTTTCTTCTAAAGACGCAACACCTATGGAAATTAGTAAACCTCTTTTGTCGTATTTGCCACATCAGCAAAATCTAAATAAATTCCAATGACGACTTTACAAGAGACGCAATATACCTACTTTCTCTCTATCTTATTTTTTTCTTTTCTGTTATGTTTTAACCATCAAATCTGTAAACATCTTTTTTAGAATCACTAAATTTTATTTCAATAACTTTTATTTAATTTTGTACAATAATTTCTTTCATCATAATCATGTTTTATTTCTTCATATTCATTTAAAAATAAATCTAATTATTTTTCTGAAATTCTAAATTTTTGAATAATTGAACTGTTATTATATTCTAAACTTTTGTGTATATATATTAACAAAATTAATGTTCTCTTTACGATGAGAATCCACTTTTATTAATTTTATCCTAATACCATTAACATGCTATCTTAATTATAACACACATATTTGATAAGTGTTCTAACTAAAAAAAATGAATTTTAAATTTATTGCATAATTATATTTTAATAATAAAATTATTTATAGATTTGGTTAGAATGTTATTATTTTTGTATAAAATTTTTATCCGTAAATTTTAATTCAAATTTATTATCTACAAAATCCTATAATTATTAAAAAGGTTAAGGTTTTAATTTATTATTTAAAAAAATGACTATTTAAGGTTAATAATTTAAGAAACATTATTTATATTATAAATAGATTATATGTTATTTTAATTACTCCTTTTAAGTTAAGAGTTTTTTTTTTTTTGAGAATTTTAATTTTTTTTTCTTTTTTTGAAAATGTTTGAGAATTTTAAATTAAGAGTGGGAGGATGTCGGATTGTAATGGATTTTTTTAGATTTAATTTTGTAATGGTATACGTCAATTAATTTTTTAAGATTTAACGATAACAATCTAACAAAATCTATACTTGTTTATTAAAATCTAATGATAATATTCTAACAAAATCTACAACGATATTATATGATGAATTTGAAATTGGAAATCACCTTACAATAATGATCTTAGATAAAATTAATAAAAAATATTTATAGATAAGTTAATTTAGTGAATATAAGAATATTTTAGAATATAACTAAATAAAAATGGAATGATTTAAAATTAGGAATTTTAAAAATTATTAATTTTAAATTTTAAATGAATATGTAGAATAATAATATGATTATGATGAAATAAAATTATTTTATAAAAATATTATCTCAAAGTTACTTGAAAAAATAGTGATTTTATGATTAAAAAGTAATTTAAAAGGAGAGAAATAGTAGCATGTGTCGTCTTTAGTAGAGTGGTAATTGAAGTTTATTAAGATATTGCTTATGTGACTAATACGACAAAAATGTTTGACCAATTCAATGGGTGTGGCGTCTATAGTAAAGACGCCACAACCCATTTTAAGATTTAATTTAAAAAGGGACCCATTTTGATAAAAAGTTTTTAAAAAAGACCCCTTCTAATAAATAACCCCCAAAGTTGCTATGGAAGTAAATTATCTTAAAAAAATGGAGAAGAGAATAAGAAAGTAACTAATAAATACTCTAATTAAAATGCAATGTCCTAAGGAAGTAAATTCTCTAAAAACAAAACGGAGAAAAAAAAAAGGAAAGAAAGTAGGCACGTTTTTAGTTCTCGAAAATTTTGACAATAATGTCTTTTGTCTAATTTGTCATTATTTAAAAACACCTAAAAGGAATTTAAATAAATAACATACCAATTGCAATTTCCCACGTGCAGTTTCTTTTACCGCTCGCCATGCATTTCCACACCATATAAATATTCCTTTCTTCTTCACTTCTCAAACTAAAAAAAACACACACACACACACACATATATATATATTAAAACTTCTTTTAACGTTAACGAGCATGCAACTCAACGTCCCCAATTCCCTCTTCTTCCTTATTTCTCTTTCTTTATGGACTTTCTTTTTTATTCATCTTTCCATCAATAAATTCTTCTACTTCTACGCCAACCGCTTTTCCCCTCCTTCTTACCCTTTCATCGGCTGCTTGATCTCTTTCTACACAAACCGGCACCGCCTTCTGAGCTGGTACACCGACCTACTCTCCCACTCCCCGACTCGAACCATCGTGGTGCAGCGGATTGGTTCGAGGCGCACCGTTGTCACCGCCAACCCGGCTAACGTTGAGTACATGCTCAAGACTAATTTTATTAACTACCCTAAAGGGAAGGCGTTCACTGATATACTCGGCGATCTCCTTGGTTGTGGCATTTTCAACGTCGACGGCGAGTTGTGGTCCACGCAACGCAAGCTCGGTAGCCATGAATTTTCCGCTAATTCTTTGAGGGAATTCGTCGTTAAGACGCTTGAAGACGAGGTTCATCTCCGTTTGATTCCGTTGCTTCTAAACGCTGCTCGGACGAACGGTGTCTTGGATTTGCAAGATGTTCTGGGTCGGCTCGCTTTTGACACCGTTTGTAAGGTTTGTCTCTCCATATCTTTCATATTCTAAAGCTTCTTGTTTGAATTAAAATGCATATAATCACAAGCTTTGAAAGCCAACGATAAGAGCAATCGCTATAAAGATGAGGAGAAATAAGAATTGAATTTCTATTATTTTAAACGTGAGAATTTAGGTTTAGGGTTTTAAAATTAAAAAAATAATTCATAATTACAGGCCAATTTGTGATATTCAATTAAAACTATGGACTAAATCGAACCTTTTAGTTCTATAGAGTTTATAAAATGAGAGAAAGTTGAATATTTTAGTTTTGAGTTTAGAATGGAACTAAACTCCTTCGATTTGACTCAGTTCGGTTAGATTGATTAAAATATAAGATGAATATGAAAAATAGATCTTTAGAGGGTGAATGTTGAAATATCAGAGAATTTTGATTTTGAATTGAAACACTACAAAGGGAAAAAAATAATTAAAGATATGCCTCTTTCTATCTCTATCACATTTTTCCAACCTTGGATGCATGAATGATAACTGAAGAAATTGAAACAACCTTTGCAACGTTGAATGCATGCGTAAGAAGCAATGGATGGAAACAAAATATTCTTGAAGGCATGGAGGACACGTGGAGTCATTCAAAATTATTAATGGAATACACTCGATTTTTAGAAAAATCATACATGAACCGTTAATCCACCAAAAATCTCAATTTTTAAATTGTCATATAGCTTTATTACTGAGCTCATGCACAAGAGCATAACTCCATTGACATAAGAATTCATTCTTATTCAAAAATTAATTTTGTTGAATAAAAACTAAGGATTAGAGCTCAATAGAGCAAAAATTTACATTCTAATTTTTCATGCACATAAAATTTTGATGGAATACTTTTTTTAATAAATATTTTGTGACATGAACTCTTTAATTCACTAATATCAGTGGTTAGATGTTCAAATCTCTATGTAATTTTAATATATTGCAATTGTTTTTTTTTTAAAAAAAACAGGTAACGCTAGGAACGGACGAACAATGTTTAGACATGTCTCGCCCAGTTCCAGCCATAGTAAACGCATTCGACACGGCTACAAGAATCAGCGCAAGCCGAGCCATAGCGCCACTCTATATGGCTTGGAAAGCCAAGCGCTTGTTCAACATCGGCTCAGAGAAGCGGCTCAAAGAAGCCGTGCAAACGGTCCACACATGGGTCTCCGACATCATTCATAGCAAAACCCTGGACAACATAAACAAACACACCGACTTGTTATCTCGGTTGATGTCCGCTGGGCACGGCGGCGCGATGGTCCGAGACATGGTCGTGAGCTTCATAATGGCCGGGCGTGACACCACCTCCGCCGCCATGACATGGCTCTTCTGGCTGCTTACGAAACACCCCGAAGCCAAACAGACCCTTATGAACGAACTCACTTCCTTGCCCCAAACAGCGTCGTTGGGTTACGGCTACGAGGAACTGAAGGAAATGAAGTATTTGAAGGCGTGTTTGTGTGAGTCCATGCGGCTCTACCCGCCCGTGGCTTGGGATTCCAAGCACGCTGCGGCACCCGACGTTTTGCCCGACGGAACTCCTGTGGGGAAAGGGGATAGAGTCACGTATTTTCCGTATGGAATGGGGCGGATGGAGGAGCTGTGGGGGAAGGACCGGCTTGAGTTTAAACCGGACCGGTGGTTTGAAAACGGGGAATTCAAACCGGTCAGTCCGTTTAAGTTTCCGGTTTTTCAAGCCGGTCCGAGGATGTGCTTGGGAAAGGAAATGGCGTTCATTCAGATGAAATACGTGGTGGCCACGATTTTGAAGCGCTTTGAATTTAGACTTGTGAGTGAAAACCAGCCGGTTTTTATCCCCTTGTTGACAGCTCATATGGCTGGTGGATTGCAAGTTTATGTCACAGACAGAACTCAACAAAACTCAACCTTTAATGAGGATTAAATTCGTCACAAAGTCAATATTTTATTAATATGATAATTCATGATATTATCAAATGAATGGTACGAAATTCCAATT
Organism: Sicyos edulis; assembly: GCA_036507275.1. Classification (NCBI taxonomy): domain Eukaryota; kingdom Viridiplantae; phylum Streptophyta; class Magnoliopsida; order Cucurbitales; family Cucurbitaceae; genus Sicyos; species Sicyos edulis. Next base: position 34,536,138 of record CM071857.1, on the reverse strand, counting down.
TATGAACTCTGGTTTAAAATTTAAACCATGCTCTTATTAGCCAATATAAAGTAGTTAAATGTTGATAGCACCCATTAGACTTAAAATGTAAATCTAAATAATGGAATTTCCTTTGGCATTCATGACTGGGATTGGAATACAGAAATACTTCCTTATATATTTATGTATAGAGCATTCTATGTGAACATTATATATATATATGGCACCATTAGGTGTCACATAAATTATGTTTCTAAACAAAAAAAATATAAAAGAAAAAAATAATTTATGTAGTACTAAATGGATGTTGCATATTTTCCCTCCTTTATAAACTCAAAATAGTACCTCTTATTTTACCCATGCAAGATTACCACAACTTTGTATTCTCAACAATGAGTATCGTCACATGTTTTATCTTATAATATTGACATTAATAAAAAAAAATTTATCTTGTATCTTATATATTTAAAAAAAAAATTAAAAAAATCTTTGAACTTTCAAAGTTAAAAATCTAGATGTACACATGAAACCTGATTAAATTTGTTATATAATTGACAAAAAGTTTATGAACACAAAATTGGAAAAGTCTATAAAATTGAAGAGACTTACTTGACCACAATCAATGAAAGTGAAAGAACTCGTAATTTAAAATGCAAAATAGACAAAACTTTGTTTTTTTTCTCTTTCTAAACTTCCCTTTCCTTGAAAACATCTCTGCATTCTTTTCTTCCCATTCAAACCCCCATATATGAAGCTTCCCTTCTTCTTTCTTCAATCCCCACCAAAACTCCATCTACGTAATCCATCAAACAATTGCACGTAATTTTCCGTACAACAAATTTAATAACATTCTCTTTATCCAAAAACTTCTCTTTCTCACTTTAAAACATGTTTGTTTTATATACCATATTCATTTTCTCCTGTGTTTTGAGCCCCTCAATTCGGTTATAATAATTTAATCTACGTTTGGACCACTAATTATAATAGTCGACATGTTAAGCAAATAACATCTTATCTCAGCTATAATAACTCAACATGTCCCTTAATTTGAGGGATCGATAATTTGCATGAAGTACTCTGATATAATATTATATTTTTGTGATTCTGACTCAAAATTAACAAATTAATATTAAAGGTGAATAGTTTGTATATCATTTAAAGATGTAAAAAACTTCTCATCTTTTCAATATGAGAATTAAACTCAAATTATTCTTATAATAATTCAATTATCCCACAAATAATACACCTAAAAAATTATGGTCACATAAAATCAATTTAAATCTAGTAGATCGGATTAATAGAGTTGTTAAACATAAAATTGAAAAGTCTAGAAGCTTTTTCGATGCTGATGAAACATTTTTTAAATTCAAGAATTTTTGAGACGCAAGTTTGTCATTGATAAAACTTGTAATCCAAGTTAAACGATTTATATGGAAAATTCAATTCTTGATCCTTTTGAATTCATTAAAGTGAAACTATAGACAATAAAATGTCCATATATTTGTGCATATATCTATATAGGAAATGGCCCATTCAACAAATCAAATGAAAAGAATAATCAATATCCAAAGAATGAAAATATAAAAGAATATGTCAATGAAAATACATATATTAGGCCATCATAATCAGAAACTCCTCAAAGCTGATCAAACCATCGCCGTTCAGATCGAAGCAACGGATCATCAATTTACAGTCCTCGGTGGATTTAGATTCGCCCAATTTGTTAAGCATTTTCTTCAAACTGTTGGGAGTTATAAAGCCGCAGCCTTCGGAATCGTACAAAGCAAACGCCTCTTTCAAATCCTTCAACTTCTCTTCCTCGCCGCCGACGTTGAGCAGCCGCTCGAAATCGCCGGCGCAGAGCAGCCCGTCGCCGTCGGAGTCCAGAGATTCCACCGCCGCCTCCGCCTCCGCCTGCAGCAGCTCTCCGCCGATCAATCCCAGGCGGTTCTTCAGCTCCGACGGCGAGATCTTGCCGTCGCCATCCTCGTCGAAGTAACTCAATACGCGCTCGTACTGTGCCGCAGTGTTGGTTTCCATTACGATCTCAAATTTCAAAAAGGGATTTTGTTGATTTTATCTGAGTTTTGGATTTTTGGTCAATTTTGGAATTTGTGTTTGTATTTATAGGGTTGGGGATTCATTTCTTAGAAGCATCCAAGAAGGCTGGAGAAACTGTGTTTATTTGCGAGTCAAAAAATAATAATGGGTAAAGAAATACAAAAGGTATATATATTTTTCTTTTAATAACGGTCAACTGCCGCGTAGTAAACGCTCATTTTATCGCCGATATTTTATTGATTCAAACGACGTCGGAAACCGCGTTGTTGATTAGGCTTATATGCTTATCTTCCTAAATATCGAGACGAGTCGTCCAAGATGACGATATGTGACTGCTGAAAATACTCTCTCTTTTTTTTGTGAATATATTATTTTGGTGGTTTTTTATATTAGTCTATATACCAAGTAATGTTATTCTAACAAAAAAAAAAAAACCAAGGAATGTTCAAATTTTGTATGGCAAATTGTATATTCTTTCCACGAAATAATTATAAAAAGTATGCTCATTTTCCTTTTTTTTAATCTTTTTCTCTCATAATAAAAAGTGCAGTCTACCTATGATTTTAATATCATATTAAAAAGTATGAGCATTGTTGTATTATGCCTTAAAAGCATTAATGTCCTGCAATTAGTAATAGGGGGTCTCGCTGCTCGATCAGCGAGTAGGGGTGCGGGGGCAACGCCCCCGTTGCGAAACACATTTGCCCGTTTAACATTCTATGTGTACAAGCGCGTTCCGCATCAGCATTCTATTTTACATTTATGCCCTTTGTAATAGGGTTTAATCAGAACGCATATATAAACTCGAATTAAACATGACATAATCTATGTATCTATAAATTTTTGTCTCTCTCAATACAATTGCTCTCTTCCTCTGCCTGTGGACTAGCTAACACTACGTTAGTGAACCACGTAAACTTCTGTGCTATTTTTTCTTATTCTCTCACGTTTATCATTATCCGTTTTCTTTATTCTTTGTTTTACGATTGTTGATTGTCGTTTTCATAACAAACATCTATCTCAAAAATCAATTAATAAGAAAAAGAATAATCCACTTATCTTATAAAATGTTTGTTAGACTCATAATGATGATTTTTTTAAATACAAGTTGGGGAGAGGGATTACAAATACCAATTTAAAAGATTGAACCCGTGACAATGGAGTGGAAATAGATTAATCAAACCAGATAATCAATTGCGTCACAGACCCTCCCATTTGGTATAATAGTGGTATCTTAACATACGAGAAGAAAATCGTAATTGCAACATCTAATTTTGCTTATGAATAATTAAATTTTCATTTACGACATGTGAATCATTTCAAAACCAAGAAAATATATTAGATCATGTGTGACTTTCCCAAACCAATTAATTTAATGAAAATTGTACACATTTCTTACACCAAGTGGTAAGAACTTTTTTCACTTTTTGAGATAAAGGGAAGATCTCCGATAAAATGAAGTAGATTATTTGTGTTGTGGATCTCATATTAAATAAGTATTCGGTTCAATAAAAATAAAATTGAGATTCAAATTTAAGATCGATGAATCTAAGGTTGGTTGAGAAATTTTTTTTATCAATACTCAAAGTATCCCAAAAGGGTGAGTTAAGAAGAGAGAAGGGTTATAAAATGTTTCAATCAAGATTAATCAACCCATCACCAATTCATTCTATAATTAGAGTTTAAAAAAAATCTACCAAATATAGATAATATTTTAAACATATTGATCTTTTTTTTTAAATACAATAAATTATTATTGGCTAACACGATTTTGACGTTGCGATTATTAGATCGACGGAGTAATAGTCTTTGCATTTGATTTCTAAAAAAAAAAAAAAAAAAAAAGGTGTTTGTATTTATTTAAAATTGTTTTTAGTTAGTCATTTTGCGTTGCGTTCGTATTTCTCTTCTGTTTCCGAGCTTTAAAGATGTAACGCATAAGAACATTCCGGAGGCACGTGGTTCGCAGGTTTATTTTGAAACTCAGAAATTGCGGTCAATTTCTTCTCTTGACAAAATATTGTAAAATAGTTTTCAATCTCGTCACTGTTTTCTTAACATATAATTTCTAACACGATTTCTTCGTTGTTACTATTTTTTTAAGAATAAAATTGTCAAATTTCCAATTTGACCTCTTCGTTTAAAATTACTAGTATAATTGGAAATCGTTTTTAATGAACGACACTTTCTATCTAGTCCACTATGCTATTTAATTAAGTGTGTTAACTGATATCTGGTCAAATGTAAAGGTAAATTTTTATGTGTTAATAGAACTATATCAAACCTATATATAAATAGATCATTTTTTTTATATACTACTTCAAACGAGCATTATGGTTTTATTAGAATATTGAGTTTAGATTTCGTAAGTTTCCTATTTTTCTATTTTAGAATTAGTTATAATTATTATTTTTAGTATTTAGTTGTTATAATATTTAGGTTGATTAAATATATATTTTACACAGAAATAAAATTGTGGTTTACACCCTTCCAAAATCAATAAGTTTCGAAAAAGAATTGTCAAGGAAAAAATTTGTCAAGCTTTGTTTGATTATTGAATTTCATAAGAGAACTTGGAAAAAATGCATCAAATGTCATTGTTTCAATTAAAAAATTGAAAAACAATTAATAATCCGAAAATAAATGAAACATATAAGACATTACAACAATTACCCGACCCCCAGTTTTAGCCAACATCATTTGTTGGAGTATAAATAGAATTTGTGAAGATATATTTTGTGACTTACTAGGTTGAAGATAATGAGTCCCTTACATATATTTCCTATATTAAGAAGAAAAATGCATTCTCTATGGTAATTTAGAAAACTTATTTTAGTGGATATTGTTAAATATTATGGCCCAACAAAAGAGAATTTAAGTCCAAAGAAAAATCTAGAAGTTATAGCCAAAAGAAAACTCTAGATTTTATCATTTATCCTAGATGGTCAAAGAAAAATCTAGAACTTCAACTTGCCAAGAAATATCTAGACATCCTTATCCAAATCCAAGTTGTGGCAAAATCCTAGCCATTTATTTGACTTGATTACCAAGGCAAAATGTGGACCATTGGATCATACTTGGAGCCCAAGTTTATGGAGGCTATAAATAGGTTATGTCATTTGTTGGCAAACCATCTCAAATCATCCCAAGACTTCCCACATCTAAAGTGAGGTTGTGAGATAAAAATAGAGAGTGTTTTTTCCTTGTAAGAAAGCTTGTTGTTTCTTTGTAGAGAGAAGGTTGTAACTCCTATTTTGTAATAAAGTTCTTCTATCCTTGCCCGTGGTTTTTACCCTAATTTGTTTAGGGGTTTTCCACGTAAAATCATTGTGTCGTTCTTCCTCTTCTTCCTCTTCATTACTATTGTAATTTTCAATCTCTCTTTAGCCGCGACCTGCTTCTATTCGTGTAAACAATTTTAACAAGTGGTATCGAGCCTAGTTTCTTGGTGTAACTATCTACTTATCGTATGCTCTGTGGTTGCCACTAAAAGTGGATCCTCCACATCGAGAAAATAAGTTAGATACTTTCACCTTTGTTGACAGTGCGTGGGTTGTGGATTGTTTCATCGCTCGTGGTAGAAGCAATGGCGGCGGCAAGGTTCGAGATTGAGAAGTTCAACGGGACCAATTTCTCGTTGTGGAAGATGAAGATGAAGGCTATCTTGAGAAAAGATAATTGTCTTGCACCATCGCAGAAGAGGCGCGCGGACATCACATATGATAATAAGTGGAATGAGATGGACGGGAATGCTATTGCAAATTTACATCTAGCACTAGCAGATGCGCTTTTATCAAGCATAGAGGAGAAGAAAATCGCACCGAGATTTGGGAACATCTCACCAAGCCGCATTTGAGGCCAAGTCACTTCACACCAAGATTTTCCTTAAGAGGAAATCGTATACTCTTCGAATGTCGAATCTACTTCAATGACGGAGCACATGAGCACGTTGAATACTCTATTTTCTCAACTCACATCGTTGGGTTATAAAATAGATTCAAATGAACGTCTTTGAAATTCTACTTCAAAGTCTTCCCGATTCATATGATCAACTTGTCATCAACCCGACAAATAATATTCTCGACCGATTGTCTAAACTTTGATGATATTGGAGCCTTTGTCCTTGAAGAAGAAAATCGGCGCAAGAACAGAGAAGACAAGTTGACCAGCTCACAACAAACAGAGGCTCTGGTGGTGACAAGAGGGAGATCAATGGAACGAGGCTTCAAAGTGGGAGCCAAAATCAAGGAAGGTCAAAATCAAGAAGTAAGAAGAGCATGAAGTGCTACCATTGTGGCAAGAAAGGACATATGAAGAAGGATTGTTGGAATCTAAACAAAAGGATTCCAATCCTCAAGGAAATGTAGCAAGCACCTCAAATGAAAGTGATGTTTTATCTTGTGAAGCAAATGACAACTATCAAAGGCGGAAAGAGTTTGGGCGATGTATGGTTCATCGACTCAGGAGCGACTTATCACATGACCTCACGCCGAGAATGGTTTCATCATTATGAACCTATCTCAGGAGGGTCCGTGCTCAGCTGCAATGATCATGCCTTGAAGATTGTCGGTATTGGAACTATCAAGTTGAAGTTCCATGATAATACTGTTCGCACAATTCAACATGTGCGACATGTAGAAGGCCTGAAAAAGAACTTGCTTTCATTAGGTCAGCTTGATGACCTTGATTGCAAAGTTGTGGTGGAGAAAGGAGTCATGAAAGTGATTCGAGGAGCGCTGGTACTTATGAAGGGAGAAAAAGTTGACAACAACTTGTACATGCTGATGGGGGAGACTTTGCAAGAGGGAGAGGCGTCGGTTGCCTCAAGTAGTTCAAGTGAACAACTTTCAATGATGTGGCATCAGAAACTTGGACACATGTCAGAGCAAGGAATTAAAGTTCTTGCAGAGCAAAATCTACTCCCTGGGCTCTCTAAGGTGTCTCTACCTTTGTGTGAGCATTGCGTTACAAGTAAGCAACACAGATTAAAGTTCAGCACAACAAATTCTAGAAGCAAAAATATTCTAGAATTGGTTCATTCTGATGTATGGCAAGCACCAGTTACATCCTTGGGAGGAGCAAGGTACTTTGTGTCCTTTATCGACGACTACTCCAAGAGGTGTTGGGTGTATCCAATCAAGAAGAAGGCAGATGTGTGTTCGGTCTTCAAAGTATTCAAAGCGCAAGTTGAACTACAATCGAAAAAGAAGATCAAGTGCTTGCGACAGATAATGGAGGAGAATATACAAGCAATGAGTTTGCAGACTCAGTAATCAACAAGGCATTAAAAGACAGTTCACTCTCGCCTACACTCCTCAAAGAAATGGAGTCGCAGAGCGGATGAATAGAACCTTGTTAGAGAGAACAAGAGCAATGTTAGGAGAGGCTGCAGGCTTTGGACAAACATTCAGCGTAAGCGATCAATACCGCTCGTTATGTAGTGAATCGTGCTCCATCAACCGCAATTGAGTTGAAGACGCCAATGCAGAGATGGACTGGTAAGCTTGTTGATTATTCAAACCTCCATATATTTGGAAGTCCAGTGTACGTGATGTACAATACCCAAGAAACTACAAAACTGGATCCAAAATCCAGAAAATGTTTATTCTTAGGTTACGCTGATGGTGTGAAGGGGTATCACCTGTGGGATCCCACTTCCCACAAGGTTATCATCAGCAGGGATGTGATCTTCATGGAAGATAAGAAACAGATAGCAAATGATAGCACTACAATGAAAGCTCGGAGACTACAACAACACATATGGAGAAAGAATATGAAGATGACCACTCTCAAGTCGAACCAACACACGAGATACAAGATCCAGTTGAGTCACAAGAGACTCGCTGTTCTATCCGAACGACAAAACCACCCAGTTAAGGATCTGATTATATTATGGAGAGTAACATTGCATATTGTCTTCTAACTGAGGATGGAGAGCCATTAACATTCCAAGAGGCAATGACTAGTTCAGATGCTGCTCAGTGGATGACAGCTATGCATGAAGAAATGGAAGCTCTTCATAAGAACAAGACTTGGGAACTTGTAACGCTACCACAGGGAAGAAAGCCCATTGGTAACAAATGGGTATATAAGATCAAGCGCAACAATGATGATCAAGTGGAGCGGTATCGTGCAAGATTGGTGGTAAAAGGATATGCTCATAAAGAAGGTATTGACTTCAATGAAATCTTTTCTCCAAAGAGTTCGACTTACTACATTGTTAGAATAGTCTTAGCAATGTGTGCTACATTTGATTTACATCCGGAGCGCTTAGATGTAAAACCGCATTTCTCCATGGTGATCTTGAAGAAGAAATCTATATGCTCCAACCAGAAGGTTTTGAAGAACAAGGAAAAGAGAACTTGGTTTGCAGGTTGAACAAATCTCTGTATGGTCTCAAACAGGCGCCGAGATGTTGGTACAAGAGATTTGATTCCTTCATCATGAGCCTTGAATACAACAGACTTTAATGCAGACCCTTGTGCATATTTCAAGAGGTTTAGTGAAAAAGATTTCATTATCTTGTTGTTGTATGTTGACGACATGTTGGTAGCAGCCCCAACAAAGATCGTATTAAAGAATTGAAGGCTCAGTTGGCTAGGGAGTTTGAAATGAAGGACTTAGGGCCAGCAAACAAGATTCTGGGGATGCAAATTCATCGAGACAGAAATAATAGAAAGATTTGGCTATCTCAGAGAAACTATTTAAGGAAAGTCTTACGACGCTTCAACATGGAAGACTGTAAGCCAATTTCTACCCCTCTTTTCATAATTTCAAATTATCCTCTAGTATGTGCCCTAGCAAAGAAAGCGGAGAGGATGGAGATGTCTCGAGTACCGTATGCATCAACAAAGGGAAGTTTAATGTTTGCCATGATTTGTACCAGCACCGCACATTGCACATGCAAAGGGAGTAGTTAGTCTGTACACATGGCGAATCTGGTCGAGAGCATTGAAATGTTGTAAAAGGATCCTTAGATACATTAAAGGATCGATAGATGTTGCATTATGTTATGGAGGATCGGACTTTATTGTCGAGGATATGTTGACTCGTGATTATGCAGTGATTTTGATAAAAGCAAATCCACCACTCGGATATGTGTTCACTCTTGCTAGCGGAGTCAGTAAGTCGGGTTTCAAAATCTGCATCGATTGTGGCTACCTCGACAACGTAGCGGTAGTATGTTGCGGCTACACAAGCTAGTAAAGAGGCGGTATGGTTAAAAATGTTAATGGATGAACTCGGGCACGAACAGAAGAATATTTCTCTGCTTTTGTGACAAATGTCAGTGCCTTGTACCTTGCAAGGAATCCACTTTTCCATTCCAAGTCAAAACATATTCGAGTGCACTACCACTTTGTTCGTGAGAAAGTGGAAAAAGGAACAAATGGATATGCGTAAAATTCATACAAAAGAAAACCTCGCATTATCCGACCAAGGCGATCAATGGTGACAAGTTTGATTGGTGTCGATCCGCGAATGGCCTAGCGCGAAACATAAGCAACATGGAGATGGCAAGGAAGAAAGAACGGTGTGGAGATTTATTGATGGATCAATCAAATCTCCAAGTGGGAGATTGTTAAATATTATGGCCCAACAAAAGAGAATGTAGGTCCAAAGAAAAATCTAGAAGTTATAGCCAAAAGAAAACTCTAGATTTTATCATTTATCCTAGATGGTCAAAGAAAAATCTAGAACTTCAACTTGCCAAGAAATATCTAGACATCCTTATCCAAATCCAAGTTGTGGCAAAATCCTAGCCATTTATTTGACTTGATTACCAAGGCAAAATGTGGACCATTGGATCATACTTGGAGCCCAAGTTTATGGAGGCTATAAATAGGTTATGTCATTTGTTAGCAAACCATCCCAAATCATCCCAAGACTTCCCACATCTAAAGTGAGGCTGTGAGATAAAAATAGAGAGTGTTTTCTCCTTATAAGAAAACTTGTTGTTTCTTTGTAGAGAGAAGGTTGTAACTCCTATTTTTGTAATAAAGTTCTTCTATCCTTGCCCGTGGTTTTTACCCTAATTTGTTTAGGGGTTTTCCACGTAAAATCATTGTGTCGTTCTTCCTCTTCTTCCTCTTCATTACTATTGTAATTTTCAATCTCTCTTTAGCTGCGACCCTGCTCTATTCGTGTAAACAATTTTAACAAGTGGATATAATATTTTATAAACTTAACAAAAAAGTAAATATAAAAGAAATGGCAGATCTAGCCTTACAAGTTTTGAAACACTTGTAAAGCCATTACAAGCCTTACAAGTTTTGAAACACTTGTAAAGCCATTACAATACAAACAAGATAACAAAGATATTATTTAAAATATTGGGATAAGTCTTCCACTCCAATAAAATAAAGCTATTTTTTACAACCTGTCGAAAGGTTCTTGTATAAAATAAAACAATTTTAGATATACTTATCTTTTTATAGCTGCCTTAATTTGTGTCCTATTTTAATATTTATTTAACTAAAAATATAATCTAAACTAAATTTTTTGAGAAAGATGAAATAGGATAATAAATGAGGAACAACAATAAAATTAATATGTGAAGATCGTGCCACGCTGGAATCAGTGTGCAATACGTTTGTTCCGTCAGGTAACAGATTGATAGAATACACGTAAACCACGTGTCGCATTCTCCACGCAATCAAACACGTTTGGGAAACGACGTCGTCGTCGGCCATAATTCATTGCATTTATAGTTCAAATATGGGCTGAGCTGGGAGGGTCAGGCCCAAATAGAACCATTAAAAGCCGGACTAAATAAAATAGGGAAATAGTAGTAATTGTCTATTTCTCACATACTTATTTAAATATTGTCTACAATATTTTTTACTTTAAATCATTGTCTAAATAAAGAATCAGGAATGACATATGATAAATTTATTCACAAAGTGTCCTTATTCTAGATTTTCAAATTGTTGTTTTCTAAAAATAAAAAAGATTTTTCGTACTTTTTTTTTAAAAAAATTGTTGGTATAATCTCAAATCCTTAATTTAAGGAATAAATAACTACCCCTCTCTCTTTTTTAATGATTTTTTTTTAATTTCAAAATATCTCATTTTCAAATATTTAAACAAAAAACTTGAATATCTAAATTTTAGTATGACTTCCGTTAGATTACACATCTCATATTCTAAGCTAGTTGAAAATATTGAGTATCTAACAATATTATTATTATTATATAAAAACGAGGTCTCACATCTTTTTATACAAAATTTTCGACAGCAACAATTCTTTGCACAATGTTGGTTAAAGTCGAGGAAAAGGCCAAAAGAGAATAAGAGAAGCTCAAAGTCTCTTTCTTAGTTGACGAAACATTCTTCAATTCTTGTGCGCAAAGACACATGATTCATTCCACAGAGCACCAAGTATTGCACAATAATTTTTCCAAGGGATAAAAAAGAGTTCTTTGTTAATGGAAGTTATTTGCGTCTATCACAGTGAGTATGAGATAATGGAACTGTGTATTCTAACTTTTATTGGTGCGCGACTTGAATTGAACAAAACCTTAAAAATTTTAGTCTATATCTTTACGAATAAGAGTATAACTCTAACCCAAGATGAACGTATCATGCATACAGTTAAGATAGAATGAGAATTTGTGAATGGAGTGTATACCATTTGTGTACAATGAGGTTGTGGTGTTTTCTACTTCAAATTATAACTTTTATCTCTTCAAATAAGGGGCGGAATAGTATAGCCCTAACCGAAGATGAATTTACCGTGTCTACAGTTTACGTAGAATGAATTTGTGAATATTGGAGTGTGTATCGTATGTACACTTTATAAGATTAATTAGAAATGGTTGAGTTATTATTCTCAAAATCAATGACGAAAGTAAATTAAGTTTTGGACCAATTACAAATCAATATTTGTCCAAAATTAAAATAGATAAAAAGTTGGGACAACTAGTGAAATGGCTAGAATTTAGATATTAATTAGGGTTGTGGCTAACAATCTTTAGACTTTAAATTTGTGTCTTTTTTTAATTTTCAATTTTCAATTAATTTTTAATATGGAAAGTAGTTTACAATTGTACCCTTCCTATATTTCATATAATTTTTTTAATCAATTTTAAATATATTATTTGTAACTACCTTTTTTATCTAAAAAAAATCTAAATCAATCTAACTAATTCAAAAAACGTTAGTCAAACATAAATACATTAATAATTATAAAATACCATGAAATAAGAGACTTTGAAAATTTTAAAAATTTATACGTAACATAGAAATTTTGTTCTTAACATTCACAAATATTGTCATACATCCTCTTTCCATAAGTAGTACATACTCTCGTTGGTTGGTGTGATTATTGTAAGTTTTGTTAAATATAAATTAAAAATGGTTTAGTATGATACTTGAGCTTGAGTTTTATAAGCGCCTTAAATATCCGTTTTTGAAGAAAATGGAAAATTCATTTTGATTCTTTATTTCCGTTGAACAACCCCCTCGAAAACTCTCCACCCATGTATTTGCGGCTAATGATAACGCCGCGTTGAACAACCCCCTCGAAAATTCTTTCTCGAGAATTTGAAAGTGATCGGCATTGGAGCCACGTTTCTAAAGATTTAAACGTTTCTGATAAAAGCTTTCAAATCATTTTTTGTCATTTTTTCCAATATAAGCTTCCAAATCTTTCGAATGACTCTAGTTTTTAAAATATTAACATCTAAAATTGAATTCTTACTTTATTGGGATTTGTTTTTTTTTTAATAATTTTTTTAGGTGGCACACATTTTATACATAATAAAATCCCTATATTTTCCTTTATTTTATTTCGCACGTGTTAGGCATTAGTTGCACGTATTATTCTGTACATATCCTATGTTTGTTATTGTTGACATCTATTATGTACATAGTATTGACACATATTTTAGTTACATTAGTGTTTGTATATTCTTTGAATAACGTTTTTTTTTTTGCATAAGTTAGGCATTGTTGACACATATAAATCGACAATTGCCTATTTATATATTTTGTGAAAAACGTTGTTTCCTTGATTATTTTTTTTAGTTTGGGCATATTTTTGACATGGTTGACACAAACTTCTCTTCAAAGGTAAGATCATAATTGAGTTCAAGTGGCTCAAAATTAAGTACATGCAACAAATTTGAAATTATGCACCGCATATGTAGACCCTACAACTTATTAGTATGCGCTATATTTGTACATCCATTGTACATCATGATTTAAGAACATGTGATGGATTAGTCACTTAAAGCACAAAACATAAAAAGTTTTTCTAGCCATCCTTTGTGACTACTTAGTTTCTGTAACTTTTTCTAGTGCATTTTATTTGGAGGTTTACAACATTGGTTTTGACCTAATAGATTGCCTACATATGTATATATAAGAATGAGACGTCATTATGTTATGTGTGCTATCCATTCTTGTTGTGTTATAGCTATTAATATTGTTTCGAATGTGTATATAAGTATGAATTGGTTAATCAGAATACATTGTTCGCTTCACCCCTGAATATGTTAATATGCTTCATATATCACTCCTGACACTAGTTCTATTTTTGAAAATTATACACCGCATATGTAGTCCCTACAATTTATCAATATGTGTTGTGTTTGTATATCCATTGTACATCGTGATCAACAACTTTGATTGAACGTGATATTTAGTTCTTTTTTATTTTTGTGGTGATGATGATTTTTATTTTTTTAGTCACCTTCCTAAATCTTAGGAATCTGTTTTTAATTAAATATTATTAGTATTTTAATTTTGAAATATTATAAAATAAGAAGTAGTTAGTTATGCTTAAATTTAGGAAAAAATAAATATTATAAAATTTGTTTAAACACTTAAATAAGAAAAGAAATAAAATGGTACTTTGAGAAAAGAAATATCCATCTTTCCTCCTGATTTTATTTTTAGCCATCAATTTAAAGTTCATGACAAAGTAATCATGCCCTCTATTTTTTATTTAAATTTAGCTATTTTCTACCATTTCCCTAAAAAAAAAAAAAAGTTTGTGTCTTCTAGATTTGATTCCAATTTAAACTAAATTCATGTTCAATTAGCAAGTCCAACAAATCCAAATCCAAATGAGAGAGAAAGAAAAAAAAAAAAAAAAAGTAGAAACTTTTGCGATATATCTTTTAAGAAATGGAAAAAATAGGCATTGGGCATTGAATTAAAACTTAAAAAATTACAAATTAATTTCAACCCCACAAATTACCTTTTTGCCAGATTCCTCTTTGAACCGATGGAAATTTCACGTGCGGAATCTTTCTCTTATCGGACTCTGGATGACTATGTTTTTCCCAAAAACTTCCCCACCCTTCAAAACTCTTATCGGACTCATTGTCAATTTAACCCGTTTCCCATTCGCATTCGCTTTTCAATACCTTGGTGATTGTAACTATTATTTTCGTTTTATTTTAGTTATTATACTTTCAAATATTTAAATTTAGTTTTTAAATTTTCAAAACAATTTAAAAATAGTCTTTAGATTAAAAATAAAACCTATCTAAAAGTATTTTTTTTTAGTTCAAACGAAAGACTACATACTTAATATAAAAGACACAAAATGCTAATTTTCATGATCGAACCTATAACTGTAGACTTAATTTGGATTATGATCAATGAATCAAGCCAAACATGTCACCAATAAACCTAGATCTCTTTTGATATGCTAATAGTTCAACCACATATTAATGTACACCTATGAATTAAGAGGTTATGAGTTTGATTTCAATTCCACTCGGTAAATTAAAATATATATATATATATATATATATATATATATTTTGATATAGTTTTTGAAAATACATTAATCAACCCTTTAAACACTCATTTATCTAACCCTTACATATATTATTTTTTGTTATATAACCAACCTTTTAAACACAGTTTATCATAATCTCTATTATAATAACTTAATCTTCAAATATCATTTATAATAACCCACATTTTATCATAAATTTCTGTCTATCTGATGTCTCAAACACCCCTTAAATCATTTCGTATCCATTTGGGATCTTTTTAGTAAAATTAAACTTATAAAAAAGAAACATTTTTGGTATATAAAAGGGCGCTGAGTCGGAAACTGAAACTTGCTCAAATCCGTTCTTTGGTTGTGTGCGAGCCTCAATCCTGACTCTGCCGCTTCGCCCTTCTAATTCGGTACAAAAACTCTTCCCCCTTAGCTAAATTCCCAATTTCATTTCAAAATATGTCATCAATTTCCCCACAAGAGTAGTGGCTTTGATTTCATTTACTTTTTCTCTATACTAATTCAACAGAAATTAGAGCCCTTTTTACATTTTGTCCCACGAACTCAATCGCATTATTCATTATAATTTTGATTTGATTTGATTTAATCACAATTTTGAACATACAGAACTGAAAGTAAATCGCTGATTTACCTTCTACTTGCAGTAGTTTAACTTTAAGACGGTGTTATGGAGATGGGAGAAGCTCAGGGCAACAATGCGATGCCCGCTAAACTGAACAAAGTGGTTTTAGCTTACAGCGGCGGCTTGGACACATCTGTTATTGTGCCATGGTTGAGGTGGGTAGCCTTAATTTGTTGTATCTCTGACCCATATAGTTCCCCTTTTCATTTTTGAATTGAAATCGTTAATGGCGGTGTTGGGTTATTTTGACATGTTTCTCGTTTTTCCTACAGGGAGAAATATGGGTGTGAAGTGGTTTGCTTCACTGCTGATGTTGGGCAAGTATGGTTTGAGCTCCCTGTATCCATGGCTGGATTTGTGGTTTATCTTTGCTGTGCATTTTGGATATTTTATTCTATTTTGTTGGCTTATTGTGAATGTGAACTATGCAGGGAGTGATGGAATTGGAGGGTTTAGAGGCAAAAGCAAAAGCAAGTGGAGCCTGTCAACTTGTTGTGAAAGACCTGAGGGATGAGTTTGTCCAAGATTACGTGTTCCCTTGCTTGCGAGCTGGTGCCATTTATGAGAGGAAATACTTGCTTGGAACTTCCATGGCTCGCCCGGTCATCGCCAAGGTTAGATCTCACTACCCATTAGTTGGTAGGAGAGTAGAACATCCTAGGTTCCAACCCCTCATATTTATTAAATTACTCAAGTTCACAAGGAGTGTGTTAGTTCATATAATTAAATTTATCTCGGCCCATTAACTTATTGACGCAGATGGTTATCTTGTCTGGTGTTAATCTATTTTAACTCCACGGTCACGAGTTCGAGACCGAAAATCAGTATTTGGGTTGATTGATGATTTAGGATGATTTGACAACTTAAATTTACTAGCACTTTTTGACGGGTTGGCCATATTTTTTCTATTAGTGTGCTGAAAAAAGGGAGTTTCTTGTTTTTTTTACGAATGTTTGATTTGGTTGGTCTTTACTCTGCCTTAAAGAGTTCATAATGAAGGTTATATGGTGATGCTTTTTTCAGGCCATGGTGGATGTTGCCAAAGAAGTTGGAGCTGATGCCGTTGCTCATGGTTGCACCGGGAAAGGAAATGATCAGGTTTGCTTGATACAATTTTTTTTTTACTGGGACCATTTTCAAAGAGAATCTAATGTTTTTGCCTTTTCTGTGCAGGTAAGGTTCGAGCTCACATTCTTTGCTCTGAATCCCAAACTACGCGTTGTAGCTCCCTGGAGAGAATGGGATATTACAGGAAGAGAAGATGCCATCGAATACGCCAAGAAGCATAATGTGCCTGTCCCCGTCACGAAGAAATCGATATACAGCCGGGACCGAAATATTTGGCACCTTAGTCATGAGGTAATTGTCATGACAGTGGGTTGGTTTTTTGCTTGTTAGAAGTATATAGTTTCGTACTATACATATTGATGCTGCAATTGTTGTGTTTGTGATCATTTTCTTTTTTTGGCTTCAACAAGTGGTAGGCATAAGCTTTAACAGCATGCTGCCAGCTCTGACCTGTGGCTTTTTTTGCTTTGAGACTTGTCAGTTGTATTCATTTATTTGTATTCATGTGAATGAAGGGTGACGTTTTGGAAGATCCTGCCAATGAGCCAAAGAACGACATGTATATGCTGTCCGTTGATCCCGAAGATGCTCCGAACCAACCTGAGTAAGTTTCCTCTGGTTTTCTCTACTCAATTCCTAAGCTTCCGTGCAGCTGAATTCTCATATGCTTGATGTTGTTTACTGCAGATATGTTGAGATTGATTTTGTCTCAGGACTACCTGTTGCAGTCAATGGGAAAAAGCTCTCCGCCGTTTCACTTCTCGACATGCTCAACGAAATCGGTGGGAAACACGGCATCGGCAGAGTTGACATGGTCGAAAACCGCCTTGTAGGCATGAAGAGCCGCGGTGTGTACGAAACACCCGGAGGAACTATTCTATTCACAGCTGCACGTGAGCTCGAGTCCTTAACACTAGACCGTGAGACCATACAAGTCAAGGACTCACTTGCCCTCAAATATGCCGAGCTGGTGTATGCAGGGCGATGGTTCGACCCACTCCGTGAAGCCATGGACGGTTTCATGGAGAAGATAACCGTGACAAGCACTGGAACAGTCAGACTCAAACTGTACAAAGGCTCGGTGACCGTGGCTGGGCTCAAAAGTCCCAACAGCCTGTACAGACAAGACATATCCTCCTTTGAAAACGGGGAGGTGTACAACCAAGCTGATGCTGCTGGATTCATCCATCTTTACGGCCTCCCAACCAGAGTCCGAGCCATGCTTGAACAAGGAATGTAAGAAGCAAAAATTTGCTGCAACTCTGAATAATAATAAAGGTTATTAGGGAATTGGGAAAATGCTCAGTTAATTTTTACTAAAAAATTGTACTCCCACTTTAAAGTTTTCGTTGTTAATGTTTAGTTGTCCCACCGCACTGGAAGAAAGAAAAATCTGCTACTGCTTTGTTTGAAAGTGCTTCACTAATAACTTTTCTTTCACTTTTTTTATGTGGAATGCTTTGAAGTAATCGATCGATCTGAAATCAAATTCAAATACTTGCGATAATGTTGAATTCAACTGTTGTGTTATGACTTGAACGTATTATTGCCCTGCGATTAACAGTCGGGAAAACACATTTACACGTTTAGCATTATATTGCGCGAACGCATCTATATGCACGAACGCATTTTGCGTTACAGTCCACATTCTACATTCTGCTAACCACACTTGCAGAGCATGTGGTTTTTAGCATTACATTTTGTAATAGGGTTTAATGAGAATGTCTATATAGACTCGAATTAAATCCTAGCCATATAATGACGTAATCAATTTCCATCTTCCTCAATACCTCTACTCTTCTGCCCATAGACTTACTAACAACACGTAAATTTATGTATTGTTTTTTCTTCTTCTCTCACGTTTATCATTATCCATTTTCTTTACTCTTCGTTTTACGATTGTTGATTGCCGTTTTCATAACACCAATCACAAATAGTTGTTAAAACAAAATGTGATAATGAGTATAAAAATTTCTGTTGCACACCATGCTACGTTAAAGAAGATTCAAACCAAATAAACTCACAAGATAGTTCATTATGTGACTACTCATTCATAGGCCAGTCAATTATTTCAGTGAATAGTAATAAAGGGGAAAATCCCCACAAATAAAAGCAAGAAACCAAAAAATGGCCTTTTAGGCACATAAATGAATAATAATAATAATAATAATAGCCCAATAATTGCATGGACTGCCAAAGTGGCGTTATCAGTAATTAAGGCTCCATTTGATAATTATTTAATTTTTAATTTTTAATTTTTAAAATTTATATCTATAATAACTATTTTATTATAGATTTTTTTTATTTAAATATCTACCTCTCACTTATATTGTAAAAACTAATATAATAACTATTTGAAGAAAAAAAAATAACTTCCAAAAGTTTGTTTTTGTTTTTAAAAGTTGGTTAGTATTCACCTACTTTCTTAAGGAAATATGGATAAATTGTAGAAAATTTGAGTGCAAATAAGTTTAAATTTCAAAAATAAAAAATAAAATAGTTATCAAATGAGACATAAATAATTAACACCGTGGGAGAAGAAAAAGGAAATGAGAACAATAAATTAATTTTCAAAGTATGGATGCATAATGAAAACAAGGGCTTTCCAAAAAGGAACCGTTTTGAAAAGTTAAACAGACGGGATGTTGAATTTCGAAAATAAGTGGGGCTGTTTCATAAAAAGTAAAATTAGTGGGGCCCGCCCAACTCGAAGGTAGAGTGGTGGCAATTTGCAATTGCACTAGAAAAAATAAAATAAAATAAACTAAACAAACATATGCCTGTCAAATAGGAAAGAAATTACATGAAATTAATAATAAAATTATAAGTACACGGTGTGTGTTTGGCTGGCTGTGGGCCATTCCACGAATTTGCATTGCTGAATTGGACAGAATCGATTTCCACGTGTGTCTAGCTGGCAGTCGACCACTCTACCAAGGAAGTGGATAAGTTTTAAGGGACGTTTGGAAGGGAAAAGTTATTTGTTTGTGGGCCAATTTGTTTGTGTTTGGCCCAGAGAAAATTAGTGGAATGTCTACGTTTCACAAATAAATTAAATAAATGTCTACTTTTTTTTAGGATTAAAGTTTATGTCTATTTTTTATTTTTAAATTACCCTTATTTTTATTAATTATTAAAATTAATAACAATACTCTAACAACTTATCTAACAAACTCCAAGATTTTGTCAATTTGAAATTAAAATCTTTTGACAAAAAACTAAAATTTAAATTATAGTTGAAATTCAATATTTTTTTTGTTGAAAAAAAATTAAAATTTTAATATTGAGTAAACACAATAATTTTTAATTTATTGGTTTTTTAATGAAACCATACACAACCAAATTGTAGTCGTAACTGTACGTTATAGTACTTAACCTACTTGCGTATGAATAGAAAGGCTAAAATTGAAATAATAAGCTAGTACAAACCTTTATTTGTGTTGGCTTCGTTATCCTTGCAATTAAAATCCCACGAATTTTTTGTTTTTTTTTTGTAACAAAATAGGCGAATTCACCACATCTTCTAGAAGTTCGTTCTACTTCCAACACAAAATAGCCCTAGTGGTCATTTCAACTCTCGTACCAATTGCGACTCTCTTCTCCGATTAACGCTGTCGTGACATGCAATCGTTTGCACTCACGTTGTAGATGCCTCGCCTCCGAACGTACTGTTGTGTACCCGCCATTATAATGAATGCAATAATATTATATTGTTGTGTACCCCATCATAATGATGATGATTGCAATGAAAGTCCTACATAGAACATATAGATTTAATGACGTTGTCTGGTATTGGGTCATACTTATGCCACGAAATAACAGTACAACATAAGGTATTGCATGGTGCACAAACGACTGCACACCACTATTATGTACTGTTGAGTACATGCCTTTAAAACAAAATATGTATCTTCTGTTTTAAGCACCTTTTATTCATGATTACGGTTATGTACCATTGACAGACTATGTCACTTCAACCTTTGAAGAACTCCAAAATATAAATCAATAGCACCTCATACTTGACTTTGTAATATCAGACGATAAAAAAATTGATTGAATTGTCAAGGTTGAAGGTGCTTCAATGGTGACTATGGAGGTTGCAGAGAGCTGAAGATGGTTGTTGTTGAAGAAGAAAAAAATTGTCATGAAAAGTGTGAAGGATGAAATTTTGAAGCCGATCACTATGGATAAAGCTCTTCCTACTAGGAAGAATGCAACCATCTCTTGGATCTGAAGGAGATTAAAAGAAAAGATTTGATTGAGCTTAAATCCAAACTCGAAGAAGCCATTCTCGATAACAATCTCTTCGAAAAAGACGAACCGAAGAACAAAGAGAAAGAAACAAAGCAACTTAGTGAAGAACAGAGAAAAAGTCAAATGAGGAGATAACTGAAGAAGAAAATCCATTAGAGAAAGATGAAAAAAAAATATAAAACAAATGAAGAGAAAATTGGCAATGATAAAACTGATTTAAAAATGGAATTGTCACTCAAATAGTCAAATAAGCCTATTTCCTTCCCTAAAATCATGGTGTATCCCTCAAATGAGGGACCGAGTAATTTTTTCTATTGAAATTATTAAAAAAAGTAAAAGAAAATTATGATGGGTATAATGGGAACGAATTTAATCTCTCTCCTCTCCAAATATGGAATTAGACATTTACCTAAATTAAATAATAGAGTAGATATTTACCTAAATAATTTCTAAAATTTAGACCATTGGTATGATTTCCCTAAATAATTCAGGCAAGATATTTTAACCCAGCGCGTAACGGCGCAAGTCTTCCTCATCCCCGTGAGTAAGTCGTGTAAAATAGTGTGGACATCCATTTCAAAATTAATTGGTGATGAGAGGAGTAGTTCACCTACCTTTTAAACACTCAGAGATATCTTCTCCTTATCAATGTGAGATTCTCAACAAGTCGCTCGTCTTCTCCGTTTTCTCTCCTCCTTTTGAGTCGTCGCGCCGAAAATTAATTTATTGTATTTAGAAAATAACAGGGGAGTATTTGTGTATCTCAAAGTGATTACATTCGTTTAGGACGAAAGATTCATAATATTTTTGGGTCAATTTATTAAAGAGGTATCATGGGTCATTTCGTTTTGAATATTTGTTCACATTTCGGAAGTGGTTATATAGTGACAAAGGAATAATGTTGTTTTAAAAAAAAAAAGAATAATAATAATGCGATTCCTTTTTAAAAGTTAGCTAGTTGATTTATAATTATTTTGACTCTTTCCTATTTTGTGTTTAAAGTTATTCGATTCTTCATTTATTACTTTAAAAACAGGCCTCTGAATTAATTTAGTGTACTACAATAGCATTTATTCCCATGACCCACAATACATATTATTTTGAGATCCAATATATAAAAAAATTCATTATTCTTTTTAACTAAAAAATTGTAAAATGTTAAATCCACTTAATTTCTTTCAACTTTTTTAGTTTAATAAACACATAGAGTGCGTTTGGAACACCGATTTGATTATTATAGACAGAAGGTTATAACAAACGGTGGGTTATTATATATAGTGTTTGAGGGACAAATTATTATACCAGGGATTAGGTAACAAAAAGTAATATATGTAATGTGTAAATAAACGGACACATAGGTTTAGATAAATGGGCACGTAAGTTTAGGTAACAACCGTTTATAATAAATGGTTGAACAAACATTAGTTAGGTTATTATAACCAACGCAGCCGTTTACGTAAACGGGGCCCAAACACACCCATAGAGAAACAAAGATATGATTTTTTTTTTTTAAATTTAAATTTTTATCGAAGGTATACCTTAGCTAGTTTTTTTTTTAGAATTTACCATCAGCAACACATTTTATCTTTTGTATTACATTTGAAGCACAATTTCTAAAATAATTTCATCTATAACATATTAATTTCTATCACTGATAAAATTCAACTAGTGATAGAACTCAATTTAAAATTTTATCACTAATAAAAAAATTCAAGTGGTGATAGAAGAAGTCTTTCATTAATTGAATTCTATCACTAATACAACTCAGCATAGAATTCAATTTGAATTTTTTGTTTCAAATGAATTAGTTTTGATTTTATGCCTATATTTTGTCTTTTTTTGAAACAAAATCTTAGCTGGTTTGTCTACACTTAATTTGAATATTTTATTTCTTTTAAAAAAGTATCGATTATTTCATTTGTCACTTAATGAAACTTTCTTATTAATTTGGACAACATTATCAGTTATCCCCATAAACAACCATAGATATTATGCATAAAAAAATCCACTATGATTGGAAACCAACCGATCCCTTCAATTACAAGGGTGGAAGGGATAAATTTTGGAAAATAAAATATACGAGGAAATCATCCACTTGCACATCCATCCCACACATATATCAAACATTTCATAAATCCATATCTAACCATTGAATTCCTCCTTTTTTAGAATCTCTTTTAACTATTAGATAA
The DNA here is from genome assembly GCA_036507275.1 of Sicyos edulis. Classification (NCBI taxonomy): domain Eukaryota; kingdom Viridiplantae; phylum Streptophyta; class Magnoliopsida; order Cucurbitales; family Cucurbitaceae; genus Sicyos; species Sicyos edulis. Next base: position 34,513,202 of record CM071857.1, on the reverse strand, counting down.
ATTCATAATAATTGTGTTTTTCTCTCTAACAAACTTAATTTCTTTCTAACAAACTCTTTTAATAGGGTGTATGGATTGCCGACTTTACTAGTGACTGACTATTTAGGAGTATCAATTTCATTACAAGTGAAAAACAACATTCGGATGTTACAACCGGTTGTTGTAATGAAATGTTTTTCAACTACCTCAACTAATTACAACCCTTGGATTTGCAACGAACACAAATCTGTGAACCCAAAACCATGAAGAATCATTGTTTTTTTAAAAACTGGAAAATCGAAGCTTCGCTCCCTATACTCGTGGCACCACTGACCAGTCCCTAGATTTTAGCACCGAAGGGTATTCTAATTTAAGCGTTTTCTAGCGATCTCGAACCAGTGGTCTTTCAAGGAAGCATGTCTTGAAATCCTTAGCCTCAACCACTAGGCTACTCCTTGGAGACGAAACCATGAACCATCATGCACAAGAAGAAAGCACAAACTTGCAAGAATCTCAACGGAAAAACACAAAGAGCACGCAGGATTAACTCAGAAGCCATCACGCTCGAACTTGCAAGGATCTCGCTGGAAAAGATCGGGCATAGATTTCTCATCGAGAGCTTGTCAAAAGCGAATGCATTGTGAGTGATGGGGATATTCGTGATTTAAACGTCATATGTGAAAACAAAAACGCTAAACATGTCAAATAGCAACGTTGCCATCAGATAGAGCAGCCTTTTAACATGAATTGGTAACAAAAGTATTCATGAAGCAAATTCTTATACAATATTATTGACGTTTCATGTTGCCCTGACAATTGAAGTGTGACACAGAAATATGACCATAGTAATGGCATACACGAGTAACTTAAGGTAACAAACTAGGTGGAAGGTACCCGACAGTTGATTTATTGGAAAGTTCCTGAGAAGACGACGAGTACAGTTCTACATATCAACGGTGATCTTTTGGTCAAGACTAGAGAACTCTTCATAATAGGCCTTAAAATGCTCATACGAGTGACTGACATCGTCTGTAGCACACATTTCCCTAATACTGTGCATTGATAGCTGTGGTGCTCCAACGTCTACTGTTCGTATACCTACACCACTTGCAAGAATGGGGCCGATTGTTGAGCCGCAGGCCATGTCGTTGCGGACCACAAAATCCTGCAAGTTGTTGTGTATATTTTTATCATTAGCAAATGATCTTCATATTATAATCTTATTCCGACAAAAATTGGTCCCAAGGAGTGGCCTCGTTGGTAGAGGCATGGAGTCTCCAAGGTATCTTAAAGGTCCTAGACTTGCTCTTTTGAAGATCTCAGATTTGAAACCCATGAGTGAGCTTAATTATAAAATCTCTTGTTATCTCCCAAATCCGGACCTTGGGACGGGCACACCTGCACATGTAGTGGGGCAAAACTACGATTTCCTCATTTCGAGTAATAAAAAAAATGTTACACTTCGGATCTTCTACAAATTTTGTAATGTAAAAAAATATACAGGGTAGTGATAAGAACTTTACTCTTGAAGAATGGGGTGCCAAAACGCATGGGATCTTTCTTTTTTTTCCTACTTTGAAAAAAAAATATTCTAAAACAAATAAAGTTTGGTGTTGTAGTTAGAAAAAGTGGAAATATAACAGACCTGAACAGGAAGGTTATGGTTCACAGCCAATTCCCTGAAAATTACTGATGTGATTGCATTAGTTGCATATCGCTGATTTGCATTGTTCTTGATGACCAAACCACCGTGCAACTTGGGCTGATGATTTTCTTCATGCTTATCCTGAGATGCAAATTGCATATTACCAAAATAAACATTATAACCTACTGAAAAACACACAGCTGAACAGGATGACATACCATATAATTCGGGTGTAATGCATGCGCCATGTCAGCTGAGACCAGGAAACTTTTCTGGATAGCTTTCTCAATCAGCTGAAGATAAACCAGAATGATAAAAGATCACAATTCAATTAACTGAGAATTTTAGCTCGAAGTTCAGAGTGGTGCAAGTATATAAACCCACATGACCCAAAAATAAAGTCGAGCAACCATCGTTATTGCCACAATCACCTTGAAACAAAAAATGAGGAAAATATGCAAAGAAAAATTAATACCGAGGAATCTGTGTTGAAGGAGTTTGTAATTCGTGATAATGCATTAAGCATTACTGGAGAACCAGCTCCCTGGGCTGAATTAGATCCAACCTCCTCATGGTCGAACAAGGCCACCATTCTAACACCCGGCTCATTCTCAAGGCTAATTTCAGAAGATGTACTGTCAATCAGCGCCTGATTTGCCAACATTGAAATAAAAGTATGTGGAGTTAGAATAGTGTCAAATGAAAATCTGCAAAAGTAATAGTAACTAATAAGTGGTTTCAGGGTGATTGCTTAAGCAGTCTCTGGCATAATACAAACCTTTAAAGAGCAAAATGTCATACATAAATTGTCGAGCCTTCCAGAGAAAATGAATTCCTTCTGGGCACCACCAACCACACTTGGTTGCATGTCACAGGCTTGCAATTCAAAATCGCATATATCATCTGGTTTACAGTCAAGTTGATCGGCAAGTAGCTACATGAGACAAGGAAAAAATAAATCAAAATGACCATTGAGCAGGTGTAGAAACGAGAAATGTCATATCTTCATTGTTTACAAATTAATCCAACAAAATCCAAATGAGCATGGACTGATAAATCAAATTGATATTCACTGTTCAACCCAAAACAAATTTTTTGCTTTCTGATTTGTCTACCTGTAATAGAAGCGAGTGATGCTTTGAGATGCTAGGACTTGACTTCGAATCTGTTTTCTCTCCATCAGATTGTGCATCATTCTTGGTAACAACTTTATTCAATTCCCCCTGTGAGCACTCATTTATTAGGGAGGAAAGATAAACTTATATAGGATGAACAGCAGATGGAGTATTGCTACAAAGATTGTCATACAAAATTTCAGCAATCATCCTATACATAAAATATATCTCCAGTGAAGAAAACTCAAATCAATTAGGGTATTTTTTTAATTATTAAAAGAAACCGTGGTAGAGATGAATGGGAAGAAGAAATTTTCTCAAAGAACTGGGAGCATGTTGAAGGCTAATATTTGAACAACATGTGGATATTACAATTTTTTATTGGAATAAAATACTCTGATTTTTACCTGTTCAAAATTTGTATATACATCAGCAATGAAGAACAAGTAAAAAGCAATGGAGAGCCATATGGCAAATTAAAAAAATAGATTAAAAAACACTTTAAAACTAAACTTTGGGGTCATTAAAAAAAAGGGTGATGGGTTCAATCCCCATGGCGGCCACCTACCTAAGAATTAATTTCCTACAGATTTCCTTAGCATCCAAATGTTATAGGGTCAGGCGGTATGCTCCATGACATTAGTCGAGGTGCACGCAAGCTGGCCCGGACAGTAATGGATATCAAAAAAAAAAAAAAAACTAAGCTTTAGGGTCATTTAAGAGATCTTACTACAAAAGGTAATTCGAGAAGTCTTGTATAAAATTGTGCTTCGATTGCCAATTTATATTAGAAAAAAACCAAAACCACTTCCAGTACATTTGAATCTTTCTTGGTTTGTTTGAGGTGTACAAAGGTACTGGTTTAAGTAATCTGAAATACTCAGCTATGAGCTAAAAACTCTAAAAACTCCAGTGCATAGTTCTAACTGCCTGGCAGTTAATAAAAAAGTAGCAGCTTTTTTTTACCTTGACTACATAAATATGGTTATCAAGCTCGCAAGTTTAAGTTAAACCAAATAAAAATAAAAAATGGCATCCTAGTCTAAGAAAATACATCAAGATAATCACCTTAATACTTGTAGCCAAAACTGGTAGAAGGTGATTCTGTGTGTTCACCTTGAATCCATCCGTACCCCTTTTCACAAGAAAAAGAACATAGTTAACTTAATGATAGAACTACATGCGAAGTATGCCGACAAAAACTTCTCTAACATAATTCTGCCTCACACTATAAGAAGTAAACCAATAAATGACACAAGGTGTATATTAATCTCAATTCAGTAGGAAAACCTGTCCAAGTGAATTGCTAGTGTGGGAATCCTCATTATTGGATCCTCAACTCGAACAAGTCGCTGAATATATGAAACAGAACCATTTTTTTCTTCCTTTATAATCACCCTTCCCGCAACTGTTAAGTCACGGTCAAACCATGTGTGCCACAATCCACCCCCATATGTTTGAACACCAACTTCCAGGTATCCACCCTTTGTTACCTGCAAAAGGTTCAAGTGTAATGAGTGGCAAGACATTGCGGAGAATATCATATAAATTTAAGATGTATGAATGAAAATGAACGACTACCTTGGACACAGGCTTCAGTTTTAAACAAGGGCTGTCAGTATGCGCACCAACAATATGAAATCCATTTCCAGCAACATATCTAAAAAACGCATCACTACGCATCAGCACAAATCGAAATGGGGTAGATTTTTCCTTTGCTTCAAAGTTTAATAAACGCTCTACTAATTAAGATGCCGCTCTCCCCATAACTACCGGTCGTAATAAGAAATACAAATTGAAAATTGTTTTCGGATGCTTGTAAGGAAATAAAGAGCATAAACTTGATATCCGTACTTTTTACCGATGGCAAAAGCAACAATAGTCGAATGGTTCCTGGTAAAGAAGTATTTCTTCCCAGCTTCTAATTTCCAGTCCTCTCTTTCAGACACTTGTTCATATCCAACGCTTTGAAGACGCTTCTTTGCCTCCGCTGGAACAATCCGAACAAATAGCAAATTTCATGAACATACATATCTTCGAAAATGAAAAGCCAACAGCTAGAGGAAAATCCAACCAAGAAATTACAAAAAAAAAAAAAAAATCCCTAGAACATCAGTAAACAAATCCAAACGTCAACACGGCAAGTTCAAAACAGTATGATCGTGTTCTTCAGTAGCATAAACAACAAATAGGAAGTTTACAGGCGAATTAGATGATAATTAACAAGATTTCAAATTTCCAAGATGAATTTTCTCAGTTGGCAGAAAACAAGAACAGATTGATATTCTGCGAGTGATAAGAACGGATCGAGAACGGAGAGGAAGTAGGTGTTACCAACGGCGTGGAAAGCAGTCGGCGAAGCGTTCAAGAACTGGAGAAGATCAGCCACAACAGAATTGCTTTTACATTTTGGTTCGTTCGTTGCCGCCATGTCTAAGATCTTCACTCTAGACCTCCACTTTACTCTCTCTGTCAGCTTGCGTTTGTTCCAAAGAACGAACAGAAGGACTGGAAATGTAGATTGGCGAATTGCCAGTACATGGGCTACTGCCTTATGGGCCTGTGTATTATTCACAGTAAAGCCCATGAAATCGACATTCCGTACCATTCTCTATTGGGCCGGTGACTTATGGGCCAATGGCCTTTTACTATTCCTTATGTTTTTCTTTTATTTTTTAGTTCAATTATTGAGAATAGAGAGATTAGAGTCTATGATCTATGATCTTTTGATTCATAAGTAAACACTAATATTATTGCATTATATTAATGAATTTTTTTTCTCTTTCTTAAGGTAGCATAATTTAACAATAATTAATATTTACTATATTCCTCTAAAATTTGAGATCAAAACTCTCTCATGATATACTAAAATTTGAATGTGTTTTATAGAAGAAGATTTTTCATAATAAAAAAATTATAGATGTCAAATTGATAGGCATGAAATTAATAATTTCAATAAGGTGAATCGAGTGAAGTCTTTAATCATAAAAGTAAAACTTAAAATTGATATGTTTAAATTAAATTAAATATTTTTATATTTTATAAGGCTTAAAATCACTTGCTTCTACCTAGGTGGAATGAGAATCATTATTTGTACAAATATGAAAGGGAAAAAAAATGAAGAAGAGTTTTTTAGCATGAACGTGATTCCCGTGAATCCCCTCAGATAAATCTTCTCATTTCAAGCAAAATTCCACACTCAAACTGGGCAAAAACAAGAATTAATAAGTAATTTGGAGGTTGGTTTTTATTTGTGTTATTTTATGTGGGCAAGTGAGATCCTTTATTAAGCCAAAAATAAAAGCATAAAATAATGAGGAAAGGACAATGATCGAAGTCCAGCAAATGGTCTTACTAGAAGCTTTTTCCAGAAAAGTCAAACAGACACGTGGTCGCCGTCCCCATCATATCCCACGTTGCAGCGTCCCAGCGCGAGTTTCACAGTTCTATACTCGCGAGAGTAATTCACCATTGGAAATGATTCTTAATCAGATCTGAAACGGACGGACGCAAACGGGTTTAAAGGGAAGAAAATGGACGGCGGAGATGCGTTTGCTAGAGTCATAGCGGGCCTTTAAATAAGCCCAATCCGTGCGGGTCTCCAAGCCTCAACTGTCAATTTCCGATTCTTTGTTCGTCTTCTCGGAGTTGGTGTTCGCATTGCGAGCGAGTTCAAGATCCAGGTTTCGAACGCCAAAACTTCAAGCGTCTTCTTAGGGTTTTGCAATTCTTCTTTCATTTTCTTCATTTCTGGCGTAATTTCATTGCCTGCTGCTCGATCTAGGGTTTATCTCACGTTCTTGGAATACATTGCGATATTGCGATTTTCTTTCCTTCATTCTTTCTGGTTGTTTCTTAGGCGGAAGTGTCTGTTTTGATGAGTGAGGATGATTTTTGCGATTGGCTGAGGAAGTTATTGCGTTTTTATGGAATTTGTGGTTTTGGGGTTGGGGAGATTTCATTGCTTGGACTGGGCTAGTGGATTTTTGAGGATTAGGTTGTTTAGTCATTGTTTATTGTTCAAGTGATTTCTGGGAACTTGTCTCAACCGGTTGATATTAACCCATAATAATTAATAACTCCAGGGAGGAAGATTTAATAATCTTGAGATTCATACTAATGGCAATGCATGCGGGCACGGGTCGACATCGGCTGGACTCCCATGTCCGGATTAAGTATTGATCTTCTTACATATATTATTTGTTTATGTAAAAAGGCCAAATTTAAAACTAATTCATTGGTGGTTGCCAAGCACAATTAACCGTGTGGACATATTTCTTTAAAAAGGGGGCTTGGAGCTTCAATTTTGTCATTCTGGATTCCAAGTTAGAGTTTGTGGACAAAATTTATGGTTGAGGTTGACATGTGCAGTTGCTGGGAATTTATCCTATGGCACCGACTGTTCCTGTAAAGTTTGCTGGACTGAAGGAATCGAGAAAGTACTCACTATCACTGGCAATGGGGAAATCGAAAAAATGCTTCAAAGGTCTTTCGTTTGGGTTCGTTCCTGATTACCGGCATGCGGTGGAAACCGTTGGCGAATCAGAAGGGTTAGGGAGCTCGGGACGAATGGATACTGGTATCTCTACTCTAGAAGATTCACAGGCCTTTAAGAGGAAGCGTGTTAGTATGAATGCAGATTGTTACGATTGTTTTGGTGCTCATCTTCAAGTTTTCTCGTTATCAACATTGTCTCGATCTGAAAGGAAGGATTTAGAGATAAGGTTAAAGTTAGAGCTTGAGCAGGTCCGAGTTCTGCAAAAGAAAGCTCCTAACGTTGGTTCAAATTTGGCTGTTTCATCTACTAGTAATATCCAAAGTTACAGTGATCAGCAAAGGGGAGCTCTTCCGGAGACTTTTAATAGGTTGCCTGAGGTATCGGTTCCTTCTGCTAAAATGCTAGTGCCCTCAGCTCGCAATGACCCTTCCGCTAAAAGAAGCTCATCTGGGCGGGTTGAGTCAGCTAAACCAGCTGTTGTATCAGCTTCCTCGACAACATTGTTATTGAAACAATGCGAACAGCTGCTGCCACGCTTGATGTCGCATCAATTTGGTTGGGTTTTTAACACACCAGTGGATGTGGTTAAGTTGAATATTCCAGATTACTTTACTGTTATAAAGCACCCAATGGATCTGGGCACTGTGAAGTCTAAGATTACTGCAGGAGAATACTCACATCCATTGGATTTCGCTGCAGATGTTCGACTTACCTTTTCAAATGCAATGACTTACAATCCTCCTTCAAATGACGTCCATACCATGGCTAAGACCCTTAGTAAATATTTTGAAGTTAGATGGAAAACTATAGAGAAAAAGCTTCCTGTAACAACTGGAGTACAAGGTCAAAGACCTTCAGCCACAACTGTTCATAAGAAATCTGAACGTACTCTGCCTGTGCTGCCTCCAAAAAAGGCAAACATCCCTACTAATGATACTGATATTCAGCCGAACAATGTGGTAAAAAGTATGACCAATCAGGAGAAGCATAAACTGAGTGAGGATTTGGAGGCTTTGATGGGAGAATTGCCTGTAAGCCTCCTTGATTTCCTGAAGGAGCGCAGCTCTTATTCTCAAGCTGGTGAGGAGGAGATTGAAATTGAGATTGATACTCTTAGTGATGGTACCTTGTTTGCATTGAGGAAGAAATTGGATGACTTTATAATGGAAAAGAAGAAATGCAGGATGGCTGAACCTTGTATAATGGAGGTATATGCATATTTTCATTCTCCTTTTTTACGTGTTTATAATTCGAATTGCATTGATTATAATATAATGTCTTATTCAATGGTTTGTAATTGCTGCCATATTCTACTCTGCAGCTTCATAACGAATCGGGATTTAGCATTTCATCAATGCCACCCTGTAAAGGTAATTCATGGGTTGATTAATGCTCAAAATTGGAGTTTGTTTTCTTGAATCTGTTCAAATTCTCTCTCTCTCTCTCTCTCTCTCTCTTTTTAGGTAATGATCCTATTGATGAGGATGTAGACATTGTTGGTGGGAATGATCCCCCTGTTTCAAGCTATCCTCCAATAGAGATAGAGAAAGATGTAGTTCGTAGTGATAGTAAATGCAGTAATTCCAGTAGCTCGACTAGTGAATCAGGTTCTTCATTCAATTGTCGGTGTTGTTACTTGCCCATAATTCCTATTTATTAATTTCTCTTGTTATTATTTAGTTTCGGCATTAAAATTATAAACCTTGTTATGCATTATTCTCATTCATTCTGAAGAAAATGTTTTCAAAAGGATTTTTAACTTGAGCTACTGTTTCCTTGGAAACTTTGTATTGGAAGGCTTTGTTTCTTGTTGCATTTAAGACTATGGCATTTGTATTTCTTGTGCATGAAATGTACGATAATCATCATGGAGTGACCTAGTAGTGTCAAAAAGGGCTTTGGGGAATTAAGAAGTGAAGGGTTCAATCATGGTGGTCACCTACCTAAGAATTAATTTTCTACTTGTTTCCTTGACATTCAAATGTTTTAGAGTTAGACGGTATATACCGTGACAATAGTCGAGGGTACAAACTGGCCTAGATAGTCACTGATATTAAAAAAAAGAAATGTATGATTGGACAAGTATGTTGTATTAAACTGTCATTACTTTCTTTAATTTCAATGTGTAATATTACTCGATGACTCTTACCCTATCAAGCAACAATTCTAAAAGTATTCTGGTGCCTGTTTATGCAGATTCTTGTTCGGATAGTTTATCGGGAAGTGAATCTAATGCTGCTAAAGCTTTAGATAGTAATATGGGTCCGAAGGTATTGAATATTCAAGAATTCTTATTGTTTAGAACTAAATTATGGAGAATGTTTACTTTTCCCTTTTTCTTGACCAAATATTCACACCATCTCAAGGTGAAAGGTGAGATCCTATTCCCTTTTTGAGAAACAAAGGTGAAAGGAAAATTAGTGGTGTGCATTAAGGAATGTAAGAATATTGTTAACCATCCTTTTCCTGGACATAATTGGATGGTTTAGTTAATTTGGAAGTAGTGTAGTTAATGGAGAGGCAGCGGAATTGCATGTGTGGGGTTCTATGTGTTTGGAAGCGAACTTTGAAGGACAAGTAGATCCTATTAGTAACATCAAGGATGCAAATTTTTTTCTTTCATTTTTAATATCAAGGATGTTATTGAAAATGACCTTCAGTATAATTACTCAGATAATCATGATCTACTCCGACAGACCACTCTAAGCTATTTTAGTGAGAGGAATGGGATCTAGCCTAGCCATGATAGCTACTTGGTTAGTATTTAGTATCTAACAAGTTTTCTTGGCATCGAAATGAATTAGGGCTACGTTGTGTCTTATCAAGGCTAGTTTGGATACTCAGGAATAGAAAAATGAAATTGTAAAGTTCTATAACATGTTACCCTCATCATTGTGGGAGAGGCATGTCTCATGTGACACAGACACCTTGTTCTTCACAAGAAAACTGCTCTCGGTAGTAGCCTCTATCATAATTCTGTTTTTCATGGAGGACAGCGTGAATAGTTGTCCTGTAAATGCAACCTTCTGTTCTGTCCATTTCTCTTTAACTCCAGCTAAAACTCTCGATAAAACATGTGATACTTTTTCAAGATCAGTAGGCAGGACCCTTTCTACAAAATAAGATTGGTAACTTAAGTTAGGATAGAATCAAGTATTTGTCACTATGAGAGCATCTTGGCTAGTTCACGTCACACCTTTGTCTTTTGCCCAAACCCTTACCACGAGCTAGTATATGCTAATGACAGTGGCAGTTACCAAACTAATTACTCTACAGTCCTTAGCTCTCAAGAGTTCCATTTCATTCTTTTTCATTGAAATGCTGCCAGTTATTTTTGGTCCAATGTTGCTAGTCTCTTGAGTTCGTTGGATATTAGTAAATGATATCAGTAAGTTAGTTGGATCACTTTGGGAGATAGTGTGTTTTCTTAACTGTAGGGTCTTCTGGGACGGTAGCTGCGATGTTGTTTCTTTTGAAATGATTATTCAATGTGCCAACTTGAACATTGAGAGTTGCAACATAAATCTCTAGTTGATTGTGGGTTGAGAATGTTAAGAGTAATTTACTGGCCTCCTTTATTGGTTATTATTGAATATGAAATATGAAACAAATTACTGTTCTAGTTGTGGGATGCTTTGTGAAATTTAACCATCATGATGTGAGTTGGCCTAGTGGTCAAGATAGCCTAAGCGATTATGAGTCAATCTGAATCCATGGCGGCCAACTATGTGGGAATTAATTAGACCAGTTTTCTTGACAGCCAATGTTATAGACTAAGACATTCACAACTAAAGAAATAAATAAAAGCTTTGTGAAATAATTATGTGACTCTTTATGTAATAGTTCATTCTGCATGCCATTTCTAATAGAAGCAAGCCACAAAATGAGTTGCACGAATTTTACTTGGGATTCATTTATCTTGTCAGGAAATTTTATCTTCTGAAACAAATGTGGATCAGAAACAATGTGAACTTGGTGAATTAGAAATTGGAAATTGTGAGTATGAGGTGGTAAAACCTTGTATCCTCAGTTTGCTGGCTGAGGTTTTACCTTAATGATTTTATTCATCATCAATGCTTTGTTTTTATGAAGTAGCTGTTTTTCCACAACTGTGCAGATGAAGAAAATGGGATTGGTCTAGTTGAGAAAACCGCCCAGGACAATATAAACACCATTGAAAGAGATAGCTACCAAGAGGAGGGTAAGAATGAAAACATCGTGATAAAAGTTTTCTTCCTTACGGTTTCAGGGCTTCATCTCATCTTCCATGCTTAACAATTATAGGGGAGAGTGCTCCATCTAAGAGGCAAGTCTCCCCCGACAAGCTTTACCGTGCAGCTTTATTGAGGAACCGTTTTGCTGACACGATACTGAAAGCGCGAGAAAAGGCACTTGAAAAGGTTTAGTAAACCCGAGATTGTACTCTACTTATGTTTGGTCCAGTTAGGCCAACAGATTGTCATCTTGTCTAAAAAATAAAATTATGTTTGGAAGGTCACTGACATGAGTGACATGGCAACAGGGTGACAAGCGGGATCCTGAAAAAATGCGAATGGAGAGGGAGGAACTTGAAAGACAGAAAAGAGAAGGTTGCAGTCTTTACTCTTCTGAATAAGATGAGTGATCAAAACAATTTCAGAAATTGATAATTCTTGTTTTTTTTATCTTTCTTTTTCATACAGAAAAAGCCCGGTTGCATGCAGAGGCCAAAGCTGCAGAGGATGCTCGCAGGAAGTCTGAAGCTGAAGCTGCGGCTGAAGCAAAGAAGCAAAGGGAGTTGGATAGAGAAGCTGCACGTCAAGCCCTACTTAAGGTATACTTATAGTTCATATAAATATAATCACGAACTTGTGGCATCCATCAGACATACCCTTTGAAGTTTCTTCAATTTCTATCCATACCGTCGCGCAGATGGAGAAGACTGTCGATATTAATGAGAACAGTCAATTCATGGAGGATCTAGAAATGCTTAGGGCTACAAACGACGAGCATATGCCGAACTTCACAGAGGAGTCGAGTCCACAACATTCTCAGAATGTATTTGGCAGTTTCAAGCTTAAAGGTAGTAACCCCTTGGAACAACTTGGCTTATATATGAAGGTGGATGATGAAGATGAAGAGGATGAACTCGACCCACCCCCGAGCGTTAATAAGCCTGCAAATGATGCCGAAGAGGGTGAAATCGATTAGAAGAGTTTTGTTTGTTTTCTCCATAGATGGTCCAGCAGCCTTGTGGTATCTTCAAAGATCCTTTGATGCGCACTGTGCTCCATGATTTTTCCTTGGCTTCAAAACGTTTAAATGGAAAGCAGGTTTGGCAGGAAAATGAAGAGCGCAGCTGAAGTTTGGTGAGGACTTGTGTGTTGGTATTAATGCTGAATTGATTTGATTTCTTTGGTGTATGAACACGAAGGGATCTCAATTAAAAACTTACCATGGCTACAATATTCAATTTTGATATCTTTAGTATAATGTTGACGTGTCCCTTTATTCATTACTCGTGCAAATATCGTCTAAGAGAAGAATCAATGCTATTAATGGCTATTTCAATAATAATAATGCTCTTCTAGTTCCTGCAACTAAGCATAGCTCTCAATGAGTCAATGGTGCACATGATTGGGACATTTATTCGTTCTTTTGAAGTTTATTGTACAAAACATAAAGTAATTTTAAGATGAAATGTTCCTTCTCGAGCCATATGATTTGTTTTTTTTTAAAAAAATAACATATTTGGTCACACAAACATACAAAAAAAAAGATTACACACTTGTTGCGCATCAATTCTTATGTAAGATCATTTCTTGTAAAAAAAATATATATTTCACTAAATACTTGTACACAATGCACAAGTTTTTCAACCTACGAGTTCTATTCTCAGAATATTAGAAGGTCTAATTACTTTCTTTCTCCAATCGAGAGGAACATGATCTAACCCTAATAGAAGAATTGAAGAAGAAACCCCCCCAAAGTATAATAATAATCCCCCCCCCCCCTCAAAGTATAATAATAATAATTAATAAATACCCTTACAAATCCAACAAAATTACATTCTTTGCTATACAGTCCAACCTATTGAAACAAACACCAATGCATGAATATATGATACATAAAACTGGAAAAATGTGTACAAAAACTCAGTACGTTTCGACGTTAGCTTTGTTTCCAGCAAGAATGAGCGAGATCTCGAGCCCACGGCTGAAAGCTTGGTTGAAGAGCAGACGAGATTGGAATGTAGAAATGAATGGAAACCAGGACAAGAATGCGATGGGCACAAATATTATCAAACCCATCCCAGCATCATACATCCTGGCGAATTCACGCACAGAGTCCCACAAGCCTAGACTCCTCACTACTCTCCTCCAAGTAACTGCAAACTGTTTTTAAACAACCAGAAGAGATGAACAATCAGAAACAAAGATGCTTGCAGTCAGCTAACTCGTTTTGATAAATAGTTAACTTACACATAGCATGGCCCATCCAGTAGGAATAAATGCCAGAACACTTGCAAATAAGTCGGTTATCGACAGGTTAGTAAAGCCAACAATTAGACCAAGGGCTGTAACCAAAACTATGGCAGTGACACCTTGAATAAATCTCATCAATAGCTGGAAGTTCGTCGATTTTTTAGGACTGAAGGTGAAGATCTACAGAGAAAGATGAGAATTAGAATGAGTAGAGTTTAACTGTAGATGAAAAACAATCGATAAGGAACTTTTATACAAACCTTAAATATCAAAACAATGCCAACGAGCACCACCCATGAGAAACCATATAACTAAACATGAAGACAATTGTTAGATCAGAGAAGTGAGTGATATCATCCAGAATCAAGATTGCACGCTTTAAAGAGTCAAAACAATCTAACAGTCTACAAGTATATTTACAAGGTACAAGCTAAAAAAAATTCAAGTTGAAACATTCTGTTTTATGCTTTTATTGCACATGTAGCTGACTTCCATTAATTAAATTCAACCAAGTACTGTTGATATTGCCAACAAGAGGTTGGCTCAAGTAAAACATAACCTAGTAACCAAGAAGTTAAGAGTTTAAATTTCTCATTTCCAAATGTTATTGAATAATTAAAAAAAAAAAAGTAATTCTAGTATTACTTGACAATCGGTTAAGAATTTTTTTGGATAAGACAACACACTTCTAAGTTTTCTAAACACCATTAGTTCAGAAGAAAAATCTAAATTAAGTGGATTGTGCTCATTCCCAGCAGGCGCACCAAAAAATGAATATTATTACATCAGCATGCTCATTAAACAGATTGAACTTCAAGTTCTAACTAAACATAATATTAATTGTTCTATCTTTGTATTCTCTAATAAAGAAAAAGAAAAGGCCAACCATGGAAAAAGATATTACCGCAAGGGATGTATCCTTTCCTGTGAGATGGAGTTTGTACACGACGCCATATTGAAATATAAAGAACCTCAGAGTCAAAAGTGTTTCCAAAATTCGACCTCGCAATGTTTGAATATGTGCCTGAGAGGAAAATGATTACGAAAAATAAAGAATGATCAAGTTTAGATTTCGATATCATCACCTGTATAATATTCAAAAACTATAATAAGGAAAACACAATCCCCATTAGTCAATTGATCAAGTACTGCACGACAATTTTTCCTTGGCATACCTTTCAGTGAAGGGTTAACTTTTTTAAAGGCTTTTTCCAACAGACAAAATTATATTACTGAATAAAATGATTCATTGTAGGGTACCGACTTGTTTAAAATAACTAATCACTAAAGAGGGAGTTTAAAAGTGACTTATCACTAGTATATATATACCGAAACCTGAGAATGTATTACCAAGAAAAAACAGAACAAAGCTACCGACCTGCTTATGTTCTGAATTAAAGTTATGTCCTTAAATTTATCTTAATATTGATTTTTTACAAAGTGATGTCAAGTAGTTGGTTAAAATATCAATAAAAAATTGTTAAATGACTATTAAACAAATTTTAGAACATTTGAAAATTAATGTATGAACATCTTGACGTTTAATAGAAATGACAACTTAACTCATATTATGAACATAAAATGTATCAAGAAATTCTATTTCTGAGAAAAAATGATGCTCGCAAAGCATGCAAAATACAATAAGAGATCTATAATAATAAACGATCAAAGCTCTTTCACCTGTTCTTCATCCCACCATGACTCCCAGCTGTTTTCTCCCTTAACCCCTACACCCCCTTTGTAAAATAGCCAGCTAGTCCAATCGTCAAAATCCTCCACGGTCCTGATCATTAAGTAAAATAAGAATATCTTTTTGTACGAATCATATAATTCTGCTTTCTCTTGAAGATTTAATTATTTATTTATAAATACATCACGGTCCCCATACATACTTTTGCCACTCAAAACCAGATGGATTGAAGATATAGGGAGCAAAGAGCCACGAGATGACGAGGAACCAACTGCTGATAGTAAGCAAAACAAAAGTACTTGCTCCTCCTTCGGAATACCCATAAGCAATGTAGACAGTAAGAAGCAATGCCACCTCAAGTCTGAGAATTGAGCTCGTCATAATTTACACATTTTCAGTTGCAAGCAAATAACAAATTCCAAACAAAAAACTAAGCAATAAAACTCATTGAAATTACTCACGCCTTGACGAAATGACTTCTCGAGTAGAGTCGATAATTTTCAGCAAATTTGATGTGCTGGACCACAAAACCTCTACCAGTTGCTCGATACTGTTGGAGAATTGTACAAGCACAAATATTTTAAGTTTGAAATGGGCAAAATGTAAATAACTTATAGTTACTTTTTACTTAGATAAGACAAATGAAACAAGACATGCCTTGGCACCACCATGGAGAATAGTTCTTCCAAAATAATGAGTTCTAGTCCCCAAAGAGAATGTGAAGAAGACAGAACACAACTGAAGCTGCATAGTTATGAAACTAAAAACTGCCTGCAAATATCAAATAAACCGAACAAAAATCATCATATGAACACCATTACCAGAAACCTCTCAATAAATCTGGAGTAATCTAATAACTCAAATTAGCTATTTGTCCAAAGAGTTTCTATTTGAGACACTACAAGGAGTTTGACACACTGATTCCCTATTTTATGAAGATCCTGTCAGAATCTATACAATATTCACATTGGCTCACAAGGAGGCCACAACTGGATCAAATGAGTGATAAAGCCCATGACACTAGAAAATTTTGGGTTTAATTCTATTATGAGTTAAACTCCGGATGAAAGTTGGTAGAAGAATAAGATTTTGGGAGGATTTATGCATAGGAAAATTTACTAGAAGGGTGAATATAGATCAAGACCATGAGGGGGGGGGGTCTATGGTTCATAAAACACTTCCTCAAGACTAAGTTGGGGTCATCCAGTGAAGAATTAATGTCCAGTATTAATAGTAAAAACATCCTTAATACCTCTGAGCCCCAAATTTTGGTGTTATTGTGAGGTTGGAATACTTTTACCAGTTGCTCCTGCCATTATCTTGTCTCTCAAGATTGGTGCAACTAGCTGAAAACTAAGACCTTGCTTGGATCTTTTTAGAAAAGAATATGAGGCTAACTCAATTTATATTGAGGCGTCAAGATTAAAGGAAAAATCAGAGTTATTCTCATAGAGAACAATATAGTTGACGAAAAATAGTAGCAGAAGAAAATTTTACGATAAAAATAATAAAATAAAATACAATTGAGAAAAATGACTTTCGTTCCTACAGATTTTTTTTTTGAAAGATTCTATAGCCAATAAAAGTCCAGCTTTCTAACTTCCAAGTCTCCAGCAGTAATAGAATTTTGTTTCCTTTTCACATCTCGGATAGAGCATTTTTACCTCTCCAGAATTTCTACTTGTTAAGCCATCTTCCATTTTCATTCTTATTTATTTATTTTAATAAGAAACGGACCTTACGTTCTTTTATGTCAGGCAAACTTTTTTTGGAATCTCCCTAGTCCTCACTTATACTTTTTTCCTTGTGAATAAGAATACTTTATTTTATCCAAAGAAATTATATTCATGAAAAAAATCTGTTAACAAATTGTAGATTACCTTCAGCAGTCCAAGTTCAAGTATAAAACCCATTATCATAGGGACGGCAGTAAAAACTCCAATCTGAAACAAAAACTGAGCATTTAGTGCGGTATCCAATGCTGTGTTTCCCAACATTTTTGCTCTTTTTGAGATTGCTTCGTCAAGTCCAGCGAAGGCCTGAAAATTTTCAAGGCAAATTGATTTCTTTGTCATGACTAATCAAATCTTTGAACATACTAGGAGGAAACGCAACAAGTCTTTTTTTTTTGGTAGAAAAACTCAACAAGTTAGTATTGAGCATGAACCCACTCAACTAATCAAACTTTGAACATAAGTAACAGTACTTGATACATTTATGTTTTTATAGTGATGCTTATATTGTTAATACACTGAATGTGTCTCAAGGTAATAGAATATTAGCCAACAGTATTCTCCAAATAACTAGAAATTCTACAAGCACAATTTTTTTTATAGGAAACAAAAACTTGATAACACTAAGTAAAATTATGCCAAATAACTCCATGAGAGGTACATCATAATTGAAATACTGCACAAAAAGAAAGCACCAAAATATATACATTGAAAGAACCATTTATAACAATACTGAACAAAGTTTTTCCTATCCTATGGGTCATGTATACTTCTCCCACAGAATGAATATTCATAGATTTGTGACAAAATCATGACATGCATGAATGTGGAAAGCATCAATTACCAGGTAGACCCGTCCATACAAGAATATATAAACCACAAGAACTGTCATCTGCATTAAACAAAAATAAATTTGTAAGAAAAAAGCTCAAGATACTAGAAAAAGTCAATTCCACCGAATCATAATACGTTCCGAAGAGAAAATAATTAGGTCATGGAGGCAAACCAACCATTGTGCATGCATAGTAACCAACAGTTGTGAAATAAAACGAAAGCATTCTGAAGAAATCAAAAAGTTGCCCAAGTCTGTAAATATCCCTGCTAAGAACTTGCTCTCCATTTCCACCTGCTACTTTCCCTTCAAACAGGGCAATTTGGTTTAACCCAACATCCCTTCCTTTTCCAACCTGAAGAGAATAATTGATCATAAGAAATCTGAAGGCGAAGGAGGTTCAATTGAAATGGATGGATATACAGAATGTATCAAACCTGAATGTACTCGTGGTGTGTAATGTTTCCCTGCCTCAAAGTGGAGTTGAAACCTGTTACCACCGAGTAAATAAATAAATACAGATAACACAAGCTTGAGATGATCTATCATTAATGTTGGTGATATAATTAAATTTACCCCAATCCATCAGCTAAGGCTTTTGGATTGATTGGTGGTTTAACATAATTCAACATGGTATTAGAGCAGGAGGTCATGAGTTCGAATCCCTGCCAAGTCATTTCATCCCCAATTAAAATTAAAGACAAACTTGTAGGGCATTTCTCAAATTTCAAAGCCCACAAGTGAGGGGGAGTGTTGGTTGATATAATTAAATTTACCCCAATCCATCAGCTTACGCTTTTGGATTGATTGGTGGTTTAACATAATTTAACAATTAATAAATAAATGCAGTAAAAAACTCAATAATATTCCATAATAAATTACCTGCATATATATCTTCACTAATGTTGATCACACGTGATGCCTTGCTAATGCCACCTCGAGTTATATGAAATATACGGTCGAACACATCAGGATGCCCATAATGCATTCGGACTCTGAAATTTTTTCATGAACATCATAAGTTAGACATTTCTTCACCTCTCAGAAATAAAGCAACACCTCTCTCTCTTTGCTAATATACTAAATAAATAATAAGACAATCATCAAGCATTAAACCGTTGACTTAAGATGCCTTGAATTTTCTTTTTTTTTGGAAACTGAGAAATCAGGGTTTTGCTCCATATTTTTTTTGAAACAAGAAACAAATATATTCATTGATAAAATGAACAAGAGTACAAAAGAAACAAAAGACAGAAAAACAAAATAAAAAACCAAAAAACCGAAGGTAAAATACAATGATAGAGAAGAAACAAAGCAAACATAGGGGCTAAAAGCTAAGGACTAGGGAAGGTTTGCCCAAGAAGAATACACATCTTGGATGGAAAAGTCAGCAAAGGATTTTGAAGATGAATATGCCCAAGTTGAGACATGCAAGCGAACAGATTCTGACCGCGAAAGCCAAGGAAGATGCTCTTCATGAAAAATTTGTTGGTTCCTTTCCCACCGCAGTTCATATGAAAGGCATTTCACAGCATTAATCCATAAAAACTGAGATTTCTTTTTGAAAGCAGGACCCGTGAGAAGTTGAACCATATTCCTCCTTAAATCATTGTCGAAAGCCCAGGAGAGATTGAAAGAAGCAAGCAGCCTATTTTGCTCCACTTAAGATGCCTTAATTACAATTCTATTTTTTAAAGCACGCAACATTAATTGGATGGTCAATACTCTCCACATGGCGATACACAGATCACAAGAACCACTCGGATAATCATTTCCTCCAATAAAATTCCTTAAATTGAGAGTAACAAACATCATTTCTTTTTAACGAGAAACGTAGCTTTTCGTTTAATAATGAAAAGAGAATAAATCTACAAAATTACAAACCCCACAAAGGGAGATGATAACTTTCAAGAATTGAGAGTTAAAGGCTAAGTTTAATAACTGTTCGCTAGAACTTTCGCTACATCATAGCAAGAATTTGCCAAGTCTGTTCGCTTAGCTTAATTATTTGAGCAAATTACAAAATTCTATAGTTTTCTGTTTAGGATAACATTTTAGAGGTTAGCTTTAGCAAAAGTACATGAATGTGTAAATCTTTAAGTTCCATCTCTATAAACCTGATATTTTGTTTTTGCTCTAGCATACCAAGGGAGCGAAATGCAGAAGTGCTAAAAGCTTTATGGAGCTAAGTGTAGTTACTAAACATTTGGCTTAAGCAAACACAAATCCAGTGAGAAAAGTTCTCGGAAAAATAGCTAAAGTGGAAGACGTGTCAAAAATCTGAGAAAAGCCTTTAAATCTCAACCATTGCACGTGAGATTGTGGAGCAAATGACATGCGCATGAGATCATGGAGTAGAGCCTTGTCTAAAGCAATATAAATAGCAACTTTTTGTCATTGTGAAAGGCATCATCCATTTTGTTGGAGAGATCATCGTCAAGTTTTCTTCAGACCAAAATCATTGTCATTGTTATAGCTAGCTTAGTCGTTTTAGTCGTTTTAGTTGTTTTCCATTTCCACTTCTTTAGCAAGTTGGCTCTAACGAAGTAGTTAGCCAACGTTGCAGAGTAGAGTTGAAGCTGGATTCAGAGACACTATTTGAGTGATTCCGATCAGGCTTTTTCTTAACTTTGTTTCTCTTACTTTCATTTCAGTATTTTCGCTTTAGCTTTGTTTTGTAAGCATACATTTTTACTTATTTAATTGAAGATGAACTTTTCTCTTTACTTTGCTTTGAATCTATTAATCATCATGTGTAGCTAAGATTTTAGTCTGAGGGAAATAGGATAAGTATGAGTATTTCGCTTAAGCAAAGTGGGAGCAAGATGTCAACTATTTAATGCATGTTGTGTTGAAATACATTTTGTCTAGCTAACTATTTGTATGAACTTTATTTCGCTTTCGAGGGAAAGGGAATAGAGCAACCTTGCATGTCATAATATTAGGTTTTGCTAAGTTTCCTTGCATTTGAAAAGAACACTTAGAGATAAGGTTCGCCTAGTGCTGATCACTTGGTTTATTTGTTGTTTGAGTTCAAGAGAGCCAAACTAGAAGCTCGAGAGAGCCAACTTAGAGAGCTTGAGAGAGCCAAAGAGAAAGCCATCAGCTGTTCGCTTCTTAGCCAAATGCCATTTCGCTTTAGCGAAACTCTCCAAAAAGTCTTAACCTCCTTCCGATGTCTTTAATTTGATTAAAGTTAGTTTATCATTCGTTGCATCTTAAGTATTTTGTCAATTGAGATTCACATTTTTTTGCTTAAGCAAACTGATTTCAGCAAATTAGTTTTATTTTCATCACAACAATATTCCCTGTGTTACCATAACTCTCTAATTTTAGCTTAAGCATGTTGTTAATCACTAATCCCTGTGGAGATGACTTTTACTTACTTTAAAACTTGCTACAACAAGACTGTGTATACTTGCACATCTTTGGGAAATCACACACATTTCGCTTAATCTGAGTAGAGATTTCGCTTTAGCGAAATCCAAGCTACCACGTCATCATTCTCATTTTCTTATTATTTTAATTATTGTGTGTTCACGATTTCACAAACAAGAGAGAAGAAAGTGTAAAACAAAAATGAAAGATAAATGCAAGAAAGGTAACCTTACAATGATTTGACATGGGTTTTGGAATGCAACCACCGCCATATCATATCAACATTTTATAAATAAATCATGAATGGATTGAGACAACTCACTTGAGTGGACTTGCCAAAACGCGTTGACCCAAGGTTACAAAGCTAGTTTCCTGATTGGACATGAACCATGCTAATGAAGAGACACTGCATGAATGCATCCAATAGAATATGCTTAGAAGATATTAGGATAGGGAAAAGCTATCATTGCCAAAGCCTCAAATAATTTTTTTTTTGAAACAAGGGTAACCACGACCGTCCCTAGGCCAGGCACCGAGAGACATCAAAGGAGTAATGTCACAGCTGAGTCTCGAACCTGGGACCTTGAGTGGAGCATACCATCAAAACCCAAGTCTTCAACCACTGTGCCACCCCTTGGGGACCAAAGCCTCAAAATAATTAAACAAACCTTCCAGTGAATACATGCTCTCTCACGCCTAAGATGGTAGGAGGCCGCAGTCCATGCTTTCCATGAAATTCCTCTAGGAGATTTCTCACTTTCATTGCCTCTTCAAGATAGTTGTCCTACATAAACCAATAACATTTTACAAAATTATTATTGAATGTGTGTTGGTTTATGTTAATTTTAGTAAAATAGTATTTTTATCTTTTTAATTATGTTTTCTTTTTAGGATTAGTTAAATTTATTTTATCCTTTTATAATTAGGTATTATCTTTTCCTTTTATGATTAGGTATTATCTTTTCCTTTTATAATTAGGTCATCTTGTAGTCTATTTAAATCCAATATTGGTTCATTATTAAATGAAGAATTTAGAGAATTTGAAATTTCATCTATCAACATGGTATCAAAACCTCAAATTTTTCCTTCCAATACTGATAAACTTTTCTCTTCTCCTCTTCATTTTCTTCTTCATCATTTTCTTCCTCTTTTTCTTAAAAAAAAACAGAAAAAGCTCCTTCTCTTCTTCATCCAAAAAAAAACTCAAAACTCCTTCAAGGAGAAAATACCTTCTTCCTCAAACTCCTTTAAAGAGAAATCTCTTCCTCTCAAACCTCTATTTCCCTATCCAGCTTTCCCAATTAGACATTATCCAACTTTCTCAATTGGCCTTGGCAACAGTATTTCCAATTGGCCCTGATGGCGCTTTTCCCAACTGGCGCATCATCATCCCAATTGACACATCATCATCACAATTGATGAATCATCATCCCAAAGACCAATTCTGATAAATTTAACTTCAAGTTTGGCTTGTATTCCATATACAATCCAACTTGTACAGGCCAAACTTGAGGGGGAGTGTTGGTTTATGTTAATTTTAGTAAAATAGTATTTTTATTTTTTTTAATTATGTTTTCTTTTTAGGATTAGTTAAATATTATTTTTTCCTTTTATAATTAGGTATTATCTTTTCCTTTTATGATTAGATAGTATCTTTTCCTTTTATAATTAGGTCATATTGTAGTCTATTTAAACCCAATATTGGGTTCATTATTAAATGAAGAATTTAGAGAATATGAATTTCCATCTTTCAACCATGTGCATATGTGCATATGTAATAACTAGAACAACACAAAATTAGGAATTGCCATGTAACAGTGCAAAATAAGAAGGCGCCCAAACAGTTCAAAGGAAGGAAAATTTTCTTATAAAAATGTAGAACAAATCTTGCAAAATTTTCTGCGTTTAAATTGTATAATGTTAGCTATCCTTTGAACCCAGTTGCACATAGACATTCCCTCACATGAACTACTATTTTTAATTAATAAAATAGTTGCTTTTGTTTTTGAGTATGTGTGTGTGAGAGAGAAATTATACGCACTTGGTTCATGTCAATAGTTTGAACAGCATCTCCACGAGTGAAAACTATAGCATGATTTTGGTTTTCAGGCTTCCCTTCTCCTAGCTTTGGTTCTCCAGGAAGTTTGATCGAATATACCTCCTACGCATTTAGAAAAGACATAACAAAAAATCAAAATCCCATGCTATCTGAAAAGAACTTCTGCAGAAAGAAAAACTAGATTCTCGGCACAGTTTGATAGCCATAATTCATCTTCTGTTGCTTTTTGTGAATCAGTATTATATTTGAAAAAAAAAATTATGCAATATCGGTAATTTCAACCTAATTTTTAACTAATTAAATAAATTATCTTGCTACATAACAGAGAAGCTAACAGAGATCAACAGTTAAGCTGGTGTTATTCTCAGAAGTAAGAAAGACCAGTACAGCAAAATTGGAAGCAAAACACTGTTTTAAAGAAATTGATATAGCTCAGAAGTATTAACATAACCATCCTAATTTGTAAACTTTTTTGTAAACATATTGAGAAGAACGAAGATAAAGTGGTCAATTCTTAGATACCAGCCTAGGGGTATCCTAGTAGTATTATAGTGGTAAGGGCATAAGGTTCTTTAGTCAAAGAGTTGTTAGGGTAGTTTATTATAAATAGAATGAGAGAGAGGCAACAAATATTATTGTGGTTTTGTGACCTTTGGTTAACACACTCAAAGAGGGAGGTTCCAAGCACCCTATACTTGACTTATCTTGAATTTTGTTTTACTGTTAGTTGTTCCGTGTTCGTAATGCTATATCGTCACCGAATATCATTTCTCTATCAATATATCAGTGTTATTATCTATCTACTGTCTTCTACGTGTAGGTGTAACAGGGTTTTGGATCAGAATCCTTACACCAACATATGAATTAACATAGGATTAAGTCATGTATGCAAAGCATTACAACAAAAAAACCAAGTCTGTAGTTCATTAAACATTCGATAGGCAACAAACTTCCTTGACAACATCCAAAAGATTAGCCTTGATATGGCTATTCACTACCCAGAGTGCAGGCCCATACTGTTTGACAAGTAGATGACAGGTGTCAAGATACTTTACAAATTTTTAACCTAGTGAATGAAAGAAAAGAATGGTCCCTTTCTACGTGAAACTCCAAAAAGATATAACAATTATATGAAAAGAAGTTGCCTAGTATTCAAGAAGTTAAGGAACCAAACTTGTAATTTCACTATTAAAAAGAAAAAGATTGTTGTAGTTTTTTTGTTGATATCCATGAGTGTGCAAGCTAGCTTGTGCGTACTTCAACTATTCTCATAGGAATACCACCTAACCTGACAACATTTGGATGACAAAGAAATCCGTAGGAAATTAATTCCTAGGTAGGCGGCCACCATAAATTGAACTCACAACCTTTTAGTTTCCCAATGTCATTTTCTTCTCTAAGGCTGGTTTTACGTACATAGTTCCATTACTTATCAGTTCCTTAACCAACTCCAAGATTGTAATTAGAATATTTTCCCCTTTTGTATAGCTTGCTATATACGAGACTAGCTTCCTACATATAAAGCATGGTATACTTATTATTATTTTTATAATAATCAAAGCTTCATTGAAAAAAAAGAAGCTTCATTAAAAAAAGAAAGAAAGAACAAAACAAAAGAGCATACTAAAAAGCCCAAACAAACAAGGGAGGCACCTACGAAAAGGGCCTCCAACGTTGTAAAGCATGGTATACTTGTACCATATCAGTTGCAATAAGAAATTGCAATTTGCAAATCAAAACATTTTCTATGGAAGCGAAGTCTTCCAAGGACATTAAAACAATTAAAACTGCGTCAACAATAAAGACGTTGGCTACCTGATCTTTTCCATTTACATCAGCTTTCACAAGCTTCGAATAAAATTCCTTTACAACCTTCCCGTCAGATCCAACACAATCTTCCACGTGAATGAAAGCAACACGAAGTCCCTCATTTCTAGCAATAAGATAGACAGAACATTCATAATTTAGTGTAAAGAATCAAGAATTCACATCTTTGCCTGGGGCTACAACAAAAATTCCATTGTTTCTCTAAGCATACATATGCAATGAGAAAGGAAACATGGGGTAGGAATATTCAAATAGAAGACTCGCGTGGCAAGCACAAAATTTAACGTAATTCATAAGTATTGATTATATTTCTAAATCTAGAGCTGTCTTCCTGAATCTTAAGGGAAAAAAAGACAGATGCTTGTCTTTACATATGACAAAGGCACAACTAGGAATGCACCTGGTTTAAAACCCTCACCTTGCCCTCATGGTGCAACGACCCAAGGTCACACGTCTTTTGCCTTAGGAACGCGCCTTGGGTTTATTTGAAAATAATGAGATACACAAGAATATGCTCTAGAATCACAGTGGATGCGTCCAATACTTCTTTTTATTAGAAATAAATCCCATTTTACTAATTTAGAAAACAATAAAAACATATTCTATAAACCTAAATATAGTAGCTATCCGATTTAAAAATTTATATTATTTTTTATGATTATAGTTTCGCTACCCTCCTCTCTAATTGGAGTTGTATTTTGCAATTGGCCAACAGGCTCTCTATAATTTTATATTATAATGAAATTATTTCTTATCCAAAATAATTTGGGGGCAATATTATGTTAAGAGAAGAAAAAAAATTATTGTACCTCTGCAGCAAAAGAGCAATATCAGTAGCCTCGGGAGCTTTTCTTTGCTTTTGTTGCCCATATATTTGACAGGAAACAACATAGGTAAACTTTAAGTCTGCTTGTGCCCTAGATTCTCGAGACAACTCAAATCCTTGACTCGTGGGAAAGTTGGTTTGAGAATAATCATCTGCTAGTTTTAAAAAACAGGTAAGGAACCATATTCATGTGGCTCTTATTACAGTAAATTGGGTATACAAACAAAATACTCTAAGCTAAAATACCCCCAAATGATCTCTTCTCCAGATAGCTTTGAAGCATTAAAGCTCTCCTGTAGTACATCATACCACGAACTGTGCATGTTCACAAGAAGAAAAACCACCCGTGAATATCAAAGCAATTAACTACAATCATCTAAACAAACATACAGTTGAGGAGAAATGCAAAAAGAGATGATAAAAACATTCAGTAAACAAAATCTAACCTGTCCGAGCAAGAGTCTGGCCTCGATATGAAACCCAAAACCGAAGCTCCAAGGCATCACTTGGACTTTTTTGAAGCTCGGCTTCCCCCGTGGCATGGCCTCGACCAATTCGTTCCAAAAAGTTCTCCCATTCATCTAAAATACGAAGTATGTCTCGTCAAATAAAAAAAATATATTGAGAGATAGAGAAGAGAGGGTGGATAAAAAAATTCCATTGATGAATGAATAGTTACCAAAAAAAACCCTATCGGTAATATTTACAATTGTAACAAGAAAACTTTTCCAATGAGAAGACATCAATTGGAACTTTTTATTGGTCAGTGCTGCTCTCTTACAACATTTGTGACCTCCTATCTTCTGTTATGGTGGGTCATCCTTTCAAAGGCACAAAGAAGATACTTTGGATTGCAATTGGTCGTGCTCTCCTATGAAATTTTTGGTTAGGGGGGAATGATGAAACTCGAGGGATGCTGTCTTTTCTTTGGATCATTTGTTGGATACTGTTCTTACTAATGTTTCTATGGGATGCAAAATGTTTACCCATGGGAACTTTTTAGTTTATCCCTATATGTATACAAAGTTTTGTCCATCGTTTTATTCAGAAATGAAATTCTTTCTTATTCCAAAAAAAAAACAACAAATTAAAAATAGAGGCTTTGTTAATTCATTAGTTCATTTTAGAGAGTCCAGAGGGGGATCCAATGTAAATGTCAAGACCATAATAATCATTTCATCAATATATTGAAATTTAAAATTAATTTAGTCATTATCTTAGTCGATATTACGCCATATAATTAAAGATTTTGTTATTGGAGGGACTACAATTGAGCATTACAGAAATTCAAGGGTAAAAGGGCTTGGTTCTTAAATATAGGGACCAAATCAAATAGAAACTATACCCCAACCTAGGGACTAAAAAGGCAATTTCCCATAATTTTTTAAAAAGAAACAAAGGAGAAAAAAGAACTTAGAATCTCAACCGCCAATAGTCTTAAAAGTGTGGCCAAACAAATGGTTTGGCCTTCTTCCCTTTCTCTCTTCGTATTCTTTTTCTCGTTCCCTTGTTTCAATGGCCTATTTGTAAATGTTGTTTAATCAAAATACGCTTTTTGTAACTCTTTCACTTATCAATAAAATGGTTTGATTTCCTATAGAAATCAACTTTCATGAAAGATAGTCAGCTATGTGCACAGGATTGTTCCCACCTTATGAGAAATAAAAATGACTCATTTTTACTGAAGTCGTACACCATAATAATACAAAATTTATATCCAAATACAAACAATCAAACAAGAATTCAAGTGAAAGAATCACCAACAAAAGTACAATAAATAAAATAGCACCAAAGCTAAACAATGTAGAAAACTAGATAAAAGAAATCTACGGTCCGCACGTATTCGAAACTTTGGCGGTGGTAGTAGAAGGTATGGATAATTGGCTATATCTCAATGAGCACCACTTATTGTTTTCAAATTCAATCAAGGACAAAACATTGGAGAACAATCAATCAAATGACATCTATTGACAGTTCACTCGGTTTAAGGTTGTTTCACAAAATAGTATTTTAGACAAAGTCCAAACAAATAAATATGGTACCTGGAAAAATCTTCTGAAGATAGAAAAGAATAGATATGCCATCCTCGTTTTCCATCCGTATTTCAGAGGAACTATAAAGCACAGTTTCACTGTAATATGGAGTAAAGACACTGTTGCCCAAAACACAAAATAGCATATAAGTTACATGGCATTGGAGACCCAGCTTGTTTGAGCAATCAAATTTTTCTAACCTGAATGGCACCATTTCACTGACAAGTTTTGCCATGGGCATGTCCATAAATAATGAATTTGTAAAAAATTGTAGTCTTCTTCTTGCTTCAAGATTTTTTGGAATGTTAACTGCAGAATCCTTCACTGTAAGAAGTAAATGCAGACGCTTCACTAGCTCATTCTGTGACAAGAAGGGGGTAATAGAATGTTAATACAGAAAGGAAACTACAGAAAAAAGAGAAGAAGATTTTCAAGAATGACGTTCATGTCTAAGAGTCACATTACATGGAGAGGTTAAAAGATTTTCAAGAATGAAAATTTATGAGAATGAATTTTGTTTTACTCATGCGTACAATTTCTCCACCCTTGGGCCATTCGATCCGAGAAAAAAGGCGACCTTCATTTCTTGCCCTCAACAAGATATTCCATGTACCAAGCTGCTCCCTAGAGCATTCAAAGAAGTAAAGCACTTGAGCATATTAACCATTGCCTAACCAAGTCAACCTTCCCTAGGAATTATACCTCAAATCAGATGAAAGCAGGTCATCTGTAACAACCTCATAGAGTTCATACAAAGCTTTTGCAGCACCTTTAGCAAGTTCAGGAGTTTCTTTTCGAGTCTGACACAAAGAGCTTTACAATTTACTTGAAATAAAATAAACAAATAAATAAAAGGATTAACAGAAAACATGCTAACAACAGAGCTACCATCAGAATCTAAAGTATGAAGTACCAGATTGACATCTAAACTAACCATAGACACTAATAAAAATAAGTGATAGAACTCATACCAAAAGCCCAGTAAGCGCGGTGAACTTTTGTAACACAATTGGAATCATCTTAAGGTTCAATGTTATGACCAGTGAACCCTCTAAAATACTATTGGAGATCTCCCGAAAAATCCTTTCAACCCTACATAAACCAGTTTATGCATGAAATTAGATTACAGTAAGAGAAGAAAAAATAAATGAGAACATTTGTATAGATCATACATAAGTTTTAGATCCCAAAAGATAAAAGTAACAGTAAAATAATACCAAAGTCTCCCTTCACCATCCGCAAGGGCATATAAAAAATTTTCAACACTGTAGTAGCATTCTTGAACTGCATATGCCATATACTCATCCCGGCCTATTCTGTTCCATAGATCTGTCTGCGTATCTTCGCAATCCAAAGCAAAATCAACAGCCAAGAATATCTACAAAAGTCAAAATTTGATGAGGCCTTTGATTGCACTTTCCTAATATGAAAGTTGAGCGTCCTTGACTGAATATGAAAGTCGAATGCACCTTACTACTTAATAGAAACAAAGGCCATTGGACCAATCTAAGGCTTCCTGTGTTGCTAGGAATAGAGAGCAAGTCCATCTCCCTGGAAATAATGTTAATAGTAAAATTGATGGCACTTAAATGATAAAAGCTAGGCAACAAATATCATTGAATATAGTATAAAAACAAAATAAAATTATAAATAAGCCCAAAAGTATTGAAAAAGCCAATGCAAAAAAACTTCTCTGTTTTCATTTTAAGTAAATATTGTTTCTGTCATACCTGTTGCTAATAAAATCTTCCTCGCGTAAGCTTTTAATGATCTCATTCCAAAATGGAGAAAAGATTGCCGCATAGATCTTATTACAATCCGGAGAGTCCTACAGAAGCGCAATAAGTAATCATAAAAAAGAACAAGCAAATCTTTGCATACACGTGACATAGACAGATTATAGAATTGTGGGCGTTATGTATGCCTATATGCGCTTTTTTTTCCTCCTTTTGGAGATTGTCACTCTAAACACTTTTTGCATATTTTCATATATTATCTATGTATGCATGTTACAAAAGAAAGCATCATTTTACCATCAATTGAGTGTCGAGGTCAATTTGAGCATAATAAGTACATATATTTTTTAACAAGAAACAACTTAGAATAAGAGTTCTGAAATTGAGTTTAGTTTTCAGTTGGCATTAGCTCGTGTTCAAGTTCTGGTTGCCTGCTTTTGAAGAAAAATGGTTTAAAGAAGAATCAGTCTCTTCTCATTTTTTTAAGCAGCTCGTCTCATGGACTCGACTCTTCTTTGGTGCTCTCTTCCAAAGTCTCTCAATGGATTTTATCTTGAAGTTTATTTTTTGTCTTGGTTGGATTTTGTCCTTTTTTTTAAGGAAAAAAACATTTCCATTGATGAAGTAGAGGAATTATAGAAAAACCTATTGAAACATCGATAAAGGTCAATCAAAAGGCAAAACACAAAGGTAATTAGTAAATTAAAAGCTCGTTGGTGTGAATACGATGAAACAAGATGGGTGTTGGTTGAATTTGTATGTCGAAGTCAACGTAGCCAAGATAAGCCTTTGTAGTTTGTTGAAGACCAGAAAAATATTGCTTGTGTGCCAAGAAATGTTTCTGCTAGATATGGCCAAATGTAGTAGAAAGCCAAAGTTAGTGGAGATCAAAAGATGTATGGATGCGAGCAACACAATTTGACGAGAAGATGAAACCCGACAATAATAGGAAAAAACTTGATCGATAGCGCTACTACAGTTGTAGATCTCGTCAACTCAAATCTCGAGGAATCCATGGCGATCTAGTGGCGGATCGTGTACCGGGGAAAATAAGCCTAACACCTATGTTTCCAAACTCTTTTATGGTTTCAACTTATTTTCAGTTGTTAAGAATTAGGGAACCTTAAATAAGAATTAGGGAACCTTAAATAAGAATTAGGGAACCTTAAATAGTTAAGGATACAATACCTTACTACCTTGGCTTCTTAAATCCTTATTTGTACTGAGACATTTTGGAACAAATATTTTCCTTGAAGCTGACAAAAATGCTTGACAATAAACATCATTTGACCTTTCTTGAAAAATTCTTCCACCTATCTTTCAAAAACCCTAACCCTAGAAACCCTCCCTCTGGCGCCACAACGATGTCGAAAGGAGACCGTCGTAGCTAACACTTGCCCAACTGTTAGGGTCTGCTCTTCTTTCTCTCCCCCTCTCATTTATTTCCTCCACCAAACGATTCTTTTCTCGAGCCTTAGACCAAGCACACCACATTCCTTTCTCACCCCCTTTTAGACACGAATGTTCGCGCTTTCGCTCTCCTCAACCTGAACAGGGACGTTGAATCTCTCCCCCTTCACGAAGTTCACGAACCTCTAACTGACTATCTTTCTTTCTCTTCTTGGTTCAACAAAAGACAAACTGGCCTTCCACCTTCATTCGTCTCTCTCCCTTTTCTCCGATGAATAGCAAAGGTCACAACTCTTCCTCCTATTTGATGTGTGTTGATTTGCTCCTCCTCTACGAGTTACTCTTTTGACGAGCTCTGGTTACTTGTGGCAATTCATTCAGTTTCTCCAAACTAGAAGGAAACAGATTCTGGCAAAGACGATAAGGGAAAATCCTAAAATTTGGACCGATTGGTCCAGTCCAGTTCGGTATCGAGAGATTCAGGCAAGCTAGACCAAAATAGTTTGACTTTTTGACCCAAACCGGTTCATCGCGATGGATTGGGCCACTTTAACGCTGACTAATCCACGCCAGAAATCATCCTTCCCTTGTTTGTCATAGTTGGGTTAGCAATGCTTTTTTTCTTCTTCCTCCTCCTCTGATCTCTTCATCAAGGCCGCATCGATACAAACATTTTCTACATACAAAACGCATCTCCTAGAAGTTGTTGTCGAGCTTAGGATTTTCTTTCCGTTGTAATCGGCTCACTTGGCCATCTTTCCCCTATCAATGAAATGATTTACGTTTCTTATCAATTAAAAAATGCTTGACATCCAACACTCACATATGACATACCATTACTTCTAACAAATCCACACAAACTAGTTTGATTGCCATGTGAAATGAAACTCTTTCATATAAATCCATGTAAGGTGTCAAAACCGTTGTGACATGAAACTTAATAAATGAAAAATAACTATCTGACTTTGCATACCTGAAGTGCTTGTTCGTCGGGTAGAAATCTGTCCAAATTTTGAACAAAAAAATGTCATTCACAGGTAAAAATTATGAGGAAGGCATAGAAAGTCATCTTATAAAGTTGTAATAAACAAATATCTAAAATAGAGTAAAGTCATTATAGAAACATCGTCAACCATCTTAGCTCCAAAATTTGATATACATTCTTATGAGGCCTTAAAACTCTCTCAGCCTCAGCGTAAAAGGGATTTTTTATCAGAAAATTACTTATTTTTAGAAATAAAATTTCAAGAAATCACGAGACCCTCGACTATCTAGCCAGACGAGGTTGGGAACTGGGTTACTTTCTGGCAACGATATGCCAAATCTTAAATCATGCTTATCAGTTTCTCATTTAACGTAAATACAATGAATTAATAGAGCATTTTGATAGAACCCCGCCTCGGATATCTATCTTCTCCGTGAACGACTTCCTGCACAATACAATAAACACACACCAACGCAAGGAAATCTGGTATTGGATTGCTAGAAATTAGGGATTACAACCGGCCACCGTTCGAGAGGGTGGAGCTCTCCCGCCAAGTTCTTCTACGAACTCAGTCCCAAAAGTACAAATTAAAGATAAGATCCCCTTACAACATCAAAACACATTAAATACCCAAAATATTAAAATAAGATTAAAGGACGCCTATCTGTCCTGGACTCCCACTATTACTAGGTTGTTCCCAGATGGTCATTTCCCCTTTTTGCCCCTCCTGGTGTAGACCTGCCAACTGGGTTGGGCCGTATCACATTTCTTGTAATGAATAAGGCAAAAATAATCCGAGTTCTATGAGAAAATGAGTGCCTCATGCAAGCTTGAACTTGACACAAAGAAAGCTTTCCATATCACTCGATAACATAAAGAAGGTTATCATCCCTTCCTACCAGTTTCCAAGCTAACAAGATATGTATGTATCCACTCTTAAATATCTAGATACCAAGAGTGTCTATGTTTCGTTCTAATCTTGCAAAATTAAAAATATAATTATGTACATACATATATGTGTGCGAGAGAAAGAGAGTGTGTATGGTGTCATGTTCATATACATGCTCAATTCCATTAGTTGCATACAGAGATGTGGCTTTGCTCAATTCTAATGCTAATGTTTTTTTTCTAACAAGCGTCAGACAAAGTCTATATACTATTGTAATATTGCTGCATATAGAAGCATGTCTTTTCTTTATAGGACACAAAACATTTCATTGATGAGTGAAATAGTTACAAAAAAGATGAGGCATTAAATGAAACAGTGTCAATTTGCAAATAAGTAACTAAGGCTAAAATTACAAAAAGGTTGTGATCTCTTGCACCAAAATAAAGCTAAATGCGATATAGAGTCTATTAAAGAGCACTTCGATGCTTCCCCATCATTGAATAGAGAGTCGTTTCGAGCCAGACATAACTAGTATATAGAAGTATGCTTAATATGAATATTTGAATTTTGAAAATAACATTTGACCATCTCATGAATCATGGCATATATGCCCAATAGCAGAAGTCTAAATTAAGTTGTCATCTAAACAAAGTACCTTTTTTTTGTCTTCAAAGGGACAAGGTTGTCAACAAATGCTTTGGGAAAGCTCTCAAAACGTCTGTGCATCATTTCAAGTGAACGTATCTGCCACAAATTGATGGGAAACAATCATTGAAGTCAAAATATGCAATTAAAATTTAAATAGAAATAGAGCATATGTGAGGAGAAGTGCTATACTCAACACACCCAACATGTTTGTAACAGATAAAAACATAAATTGTAATCCCAATGCTAGACTTGAACAATGAAAAGGCAAACTGCTGCAGAATCATTATGAATAACTACAATGCTAAAACTACACCGTGTTTTAAAAAGCTCAAGGCGCACAAAGGCGCAATAGACCTCTGGGCCTGAGGCGCAAGGCACACCAAAAGGTGCAGGTTTTTTTATATAAGACACACTATATAAAAAAACACACAAAAACTTTACATATGTGTGTGTACACAACAAAAAAAATTCCATAGACTATATAAAGTTTTAACCAAGAATAATGTATAAACATACATTACATTTAACTATTAACCTTCATTTCATGGAAAGAAATGAAGTTTGACTAAGAATATATGCAAAACATACATAAGATTCAACTATTAACCTTTCATTTAAGCGAATGTTGTCTTTGTGAGTTGAAGAATTAAGTTATTTAAGGTACTGAAATGTTTTGAATCAGTTATCTCACGTTTCGAAGGGCCTAGTAAGGGGATAGAGGTGAAAACCCAAAAAAATACAAAGGAAATGAAAAGGCCTAGAAGGCACGCACCTTTTGGCACCCAGGGTTCCATGTAAGGTGCCAGAAGGCACGCGCCTTATTAAGCGTGTCTCGTCTTTCCCAGGCAAGGTGCTAGGATTGCACCTAGTCGCGCCCAGACGTGCACTTGGGCGCGCCTTTTAAAACATTAAAAGTACAGAAAATAAATAAATATATTATTACCTCGCCCAACCGAGCCCGAGCCCCCTTTACACCACCAATGACAGCCGACAAAAGTGTGTACCATATGTAAATGTCCAAGAGATAGAGCTGTAACATCAAAAATTAAATGTCGGCATATTTTTTTTACTAACTTTAGTAGAAAATCAGCATCATTCCTTCAAGATGAAATGGTTACAATGAAACAACAAAACGTTAAAATACTCACAGCCACAACAGGAGCCCATAAGCTAGCTATAGTCGATAAATTATTATTGTCTGTCGAAAAAAAAATTATGCATCAGTACAATACAGTTTCAAACAAATTAGTTTTTGAAAGAAGCGCCATAAAATAGGTGGTCATGAACTTCCCAAAAAAATCTACATGAAATTTATAAGAAGCATGGGACAAATAAAGTTGCATTTCATCATTCTAAAACACAAAGCTTGAAAAGAGCATGTCTATAAAAGAAAAGTAAATATATCGCCTTTTTATATTTGTGAGTGTGTGACTCAACTTACGTGTACCTCGACTAATCTCATGAGACAACTGCCTGACCCTCCTATAGTCGATTGTCAAGGTAACTCGTTGGAAATTAATTCCTAAGGTAGTGATCTGGATTAAACTCATAATCTTTAAGCACTTGATGACTTATAAAGTTCTAATTTGACATGTCTAAAGTTATTTGACATGGCTAAAGTTTGCTAAGGACTGATTTTTTTCCTCCTTTAATTGGTCCTCTACCACCGTGCCAAAAACATTTGTTCAATAATCTGAATAATCTATTATAATTATTTGAATCTATCTTTGGTTTAAAGATTAACAGGAGTAAGTCACAAATTCTGGGAATCAACTACGAGTGAGATAAGTTGGATAATTGGGCTAGCTTGGTGGGTAATGAGGTAGGTGAATTCTTTTCTTCTTACCTACGTCTTCCCCTAGTTAGTCTATTATGTGTTGGGAGCCTGTTGTGAGTAGAGTGAAAAAAAAGATTATCGACCTAGAAGAAAACCTTTTTTTTTTTTAAAGAGGCAGGCTGACAATTACTCACTCTATTACTAGTGGAATTCCCACCTATTTTATGTCTCTCTTTAAAATTTTGGGGTTGTTTTGTAAGCAGCTAGAGAGGGTGAGAGATTTTTTTGTGGAAGGGGACATGAAATGGTCGGAATGGTCATATGGTTAGGTGGGCGGAGGTCGCTAATTGATGGTGCATGGGAATTGGGTATTGGTAATTTGAGAGTCTGTAACATAACCTAATTAGAAAAATGGTCGTGGCGGTTTCATCAAAAGCTTGGTGATCTTTGGTGTAAAGTTATTGAGAGCATGTATGGTATATTCCTTTTGGAGGAAAAATCGTGTGGGGATCATGGTACTTCTAGATATTTTTGGTAAGGTCTAGCGATCGAGTATTCCTTCTTTTCTTGCTTTATGGTCTCTAAGCTTGGGGACAAGTCTTCTACTTTTTTTTGGAAGACAAATGGGTGAGAAATGGACCACTACATCTAGTTTTCCTAACCTTGACCATTTTCGTTAGTAAAATATTAGTTTGCGGAAAGTGATGCCGTTTGTGAATCCTAGTCTTTCTCCATGCTTAGGCTTCATGCTTTCTTAACTGATAAGGAAGCTTTGGAGATCATAGACCACTTGTCTTTGATTGAGGAGATAAGAGTGAATAAATCAGGAGAGATATTCAATTGTGTATTAGAATATAACGTATTCTTGTGTATATATGTGTATTGTAGTTAGTAATAGGCCCGCTAGGCCCGTTAGCAATTAGGGTTGTATTCACTTTATATATAGGCGATGTCATAACGAATAAAATGGAAAATGTGTGACTTTTGAGTCTCAAATATTGGTTACATGGTATGAAGCCAAGGGGTTAGGGTTTTAAAAACATCGAGATTGCGTCGAGGAAAAGGGAAGAAAAGTCGCCGGAAATCTGACGTCCGCCGCCGCCGTCCGCCAGAGTTGACCGTCACCGCCGACGGATTCCGGTAGCCCATCAGCCGAACCATCTTCCCTCCAAGTTTCGTGGTCGGACAACGAACAGGGACGCCGCACGCGCCAGTTGAAGGTTGCGTCCGCAGAAGCTGCCGGCGACACGTGAGGGCGCGTGGGCGACGATTTCGAGGTGTGTCCGACTGGGTTTTTTGCACGACGAGATTCTCTGCAGGTATATGTAATTTGTTTTTGGTTCTCGACTTCGGATCGTCTCGGATCTGTCATAAAGAGCTTTTTCTAGGTGTTTTTTTTTCCTGCTGCGCCTTGTTAAAATTCTGTTCTTCAGAATATTACTTGTTGTTTCATCGTGTTTATTTGACAACATATGGCTAAATCTAAGCAAACAGTGATCGCTCATCCGATTGAAATCACGAAACGTAAGTTGAATGGTGCAAATTATCGTGACTGGAGTCAAACAATTCAATTTCACTTGTTGAGTAATGAGTTGGAAGGACATATTGAGGGTGATCCACCGAAGGGAGATGTGGAGAAGAAGGCATGGGCTCGAGTCGATGCACGGTCGTACAATCAAATCAAGAATTCCATTGATGACAAGGTGGTTGATCTGGTGAGTCATTGTAATACCGTGAAGGAACTCATGCAATTCTTGGAATTCTTATATTTTGGGAAGGAATAGGTGACAAAGGTGTACGATGTGTGTACATCATACTTTCATGCTGAACAGAAAGGACAATCATTAATGGCCTACTACATGACACATAAGAAGAATAGTGTTGAATTGAATACACTCATGCCGTTTGATGCAGATATCAAGGTTCAACAGGCTCAGCGAGAAAAGATGGGTGTTATGAGTTTTTTGAAAGGCCTCTCTCCTGAATATGCAATGGCAAAATCTCAGATTTTATCGAGGACTAAACTCCCTTCCTTGGATGATGTATATCGAAGACTTCAGCGTATAGATGACAATCCTGATGTTCGTGATCAGTCGGTACCTCAGTTGAACGGTGCCTTCGTGGGTTGAGTTGAGTCTCGGGTTTTGAAAGGTGTAAGTACCAATGCACCAAAACCAAGTTACGATCGACGTCAGGACTT
The DNA here is from genome assembly GCA_036507275.1 of Sicyos edulis. NCBI lineage: Eukaryota > Viridiplantae > Streptophyta > Magnoliopsida > Cucurbitales > Cucurbitaceae > Sicyos > Sicyos edulis. The sequence goes on along the minus strand of CM071857.1, from coordinate 34,475,478 downwards.
TGGTGGTGATCACAGGCGTCCAGACTCTCGAGGAGGAATAGTATGCTATTATTGTCAGAAACCATGGCATCTCAAGAGGGATTGTAGGAAGTTACAGTATCGTAATCAAAAGTCTCAGACAGCTCATCTAGCTTCGAATGACACTTCTGCTGTTGACGAGTTTACGAAACTCCGCATATCAAACGATTCATCGCAGTCATCCTCTTCGCAACCTCCTACTGCGACCCTTGTCAAGTCAGGTAACAATCATTGTCTTCTTACGTCGTCTTCCAAATGGGTCATCGACTCGGGGGCCACTGCTCATATGACAGGTAATAAAAGTTTGTTTCCTAATGCTTTGTCAACTGCCCCCTTCCCTAACGTCAGGCGCTGGAAACGTTTGGAATGGAGAAGAGATCTTCAGATCACTCTGTATTTTATCGACGATCGACACAAGGTGTTGTGTTGCTGGTAGTTTATGTCGATGATATTGTAATTACTGGAAATGATGCTTCCAGTATAGCCTCCTTGAAGGAGTTCCTTCATGGTCAGTTTCGTACCAAGGATCTCGAAATACTGAAATATTTTCTGGGTATTGAGGTTATGAGGAGTAAGAAAGGCATTATTCTGTCCCAAAGAAAATACGTTCTTGATTTGTTATCTGAAACAGGAAAGTTGGGTGTAAAACCGTGTACCACACCAATGGTACCTAATTCGAAGCTTGTTAAAGAAGGAAACGCCTTTGCAGATCCTGAGAGATATAGAAGAATGGTTGGCAAATTGAATTACTTGACAGTTACACAACCAGATATATCATATTCGGTGAGCGTGGTGAGCTAGTTTATGTCCTCTCCTACGGTAGATCATTGGGCAGCGGTAGAACAGATCCTTGGTTATTTGAAATCTACGCCAGGGAAGGGAATATTGTATGGAAACCATGGACACATGAACATTGAATGTTTTTCAGATGCTGATTGGGCAGGTTCCAAGTCAGAAAATCCACCTTAGGATACTGTGTTTTTGTGGGTGGCAATTTGGTATCGTGAAAGAGTAAGAAACAAAATGTGGTATCTCGTTCGAGTGCAGAGTCAGAATATAGAGCCATGGCTCAATCGACATGTGAGATAGTGTGGTTGATCCAACTACTAAATGAAATAGGAGTGGAAACCACTGAGCCTGCGCGATTATGGTGTGATAATCAAGCTGCTATTCATATTGCCTCAAATTCGATGTTTCACGAAAGAACCAAGCATATCGAGGTAGATTGTCATTTCATCCGAGAAAAGATACAACGAGGCTTGAACACTACAAGATATGTGAAGACTAAAGAACAGTTGGGAGATATTCTCACCAAGGCTCTAGATGGAGCACGAATAAGTTATCTATGTAACAAGCTGGGCATGACTGATATCTTTGCTCCAGCTTGAGGGGGAGTATTAGAATGTAACGTATTCTTGTGTATATATGTGTATTGTAGTTAGTAATAGGCCCGTTAGCAATTAGGGTTGTATTCACTCTATATATAGGCGATGTCTTAATGAATAAAATGGAAAATGTGTGACTTTTGAGTCTCAAATATTGGTTACATTGTGGACGCGTGGTGCCCTTGCCAGTTGCCCGTTTGATTATTTCTTTTGCAAATCTTTATTTTCTTGTTTTGTTCGCCTCTCTCATGAGTTATTGATGGGAGATCAGAGTTTGACTCGGTTTGGAAGGTAAAAATTCCTAGAAAGATAGTTTTTTATATGGAAGGTTTTGCACGAAAAGATGAACATTTGGATAGGATGGTGAAAATGATATCTTCTGTGATGGGTCCTTAGTTGTGGTGTATTCTTTGGAGGAGGGATATTGAGGATCTAGATCATCTTCTTTGGAGATGTGATGCAACCGTACTTGTTTGGAATAGCTTCTTTTGGCTTTTGGTGTCGTTTTAGCTAGACATAGTTTGTGCAAGGAGTTGGTGGTCTGATGCTTTAGGCTCACCATCTTTTTAGAGAGAAAGTAAAGTTTCTTTAATAAGTTGGGTTTGTACTATTTTGTGGGGCCTTTAGGATGAGAAAAACAATAGAATCTTTCAATGGAAGGAGAGATCTCCTAATGATTTGGTCCCTCATTAGATTCAATTTTTCTCTTTGGGCTTCTGTAACTATATTATTTTGTAATTATTTGTGAGGTTAGATCTAGTTGGACTGGAAGCCATTTTTGTAAGCTTCATATCCTTTCCTTTTTTGAGCTCTTGTTTTTGTTTGCACGTGTACTTTCATTTCTTTCCCGATGGAAGTTTGGTGTTAAAGAGAAAAAACAGGCCAACGATATAATTTATAATAGCAAATAGTATGGTTGAAATGAAAGGTTTTGTTTCTTCTTAAAATAATTTTAGTAAGGTCGAACTTACTCTTCGAAATGAAAGAATGCCACGAATATTCAAGAGATGGAAGGTTGACAATAATAGTGGTTGGCTGGACAAGTGGTTTAATCTGCATTAAAACGTCACTAACGACTATCAACTAAATCATAGTCATCAGAATGGCATATTACGACGCATGAATCTCAAGTAAACTTAGCTGCCTAAATATTTTACCTGGAGAAAGTAAGCAAAAATGAATTTACAAATCAAGAGAATCAACCAAAAGGCTATATATCTGCAATAGAAAATATCAAAAGATGGCAATTATTATAAAATCAAGAGGTCCTTGCAAGGAAATCAAAGCTTGTATCCACTTTAGTTCTAGCAAAACGCAAAAGCCTATGCTGCTTTACATCCGTTAACAAAACAAAATGTAACTAGTCGGCCACTCAACTGCTTAGATGAATAGGCTTCATTAAAGGTTACACGAGTTGAGACTTATAGTTGACGTGAGATAGGAAAGAGGACTACATGACCATGTTTGGGATCCCATGTTCTTACCTATTTACTTACTACGGAACCTGCTTATAGTAAGATAGTTGAAATACTAAGAATAGCCCAAACTATAACAAAAATCATTTTAGTACAAAAAAAATAAAATTGATAAAGAAAAAAAAAACACGCACCAAAAAGTATGTAATACAGTTTTAAATAAATTCCCCATAATATCCAGCATCCAATCCTGCTCTATAGATGTCTCTTAATTACTCCAAACTATCTGTGAGCCTATGACTCCCAAAAAATATAGTGTCAGGCCAAATTAGGCGCACTTTGACAATTCTCACGGTACAACCTATCGACTCTACAATATTTGAATGTCAATGAAATTTATAGGAAATTAATTCTTACGTAGGTGCTCATAATGGGTCTAACTCGTAACTTTTTAGTTTTTTAAGACCCTCTTGATCACTGACTAACCCATGATGGTTCATGTTCTCCAAATTATTCATAAAAAAATTGATCGATTTGCCATCTTGAAACCAACCTAAGCTGATTTACTCATACCTTGAATGCAACCTAGTTTAATCAAATGAGATCCAAGGTTAAAATTCAAAATGTACTTTGGGAGTTGTAGATGGGAAAATAAGTAGGGCCGCATTACTATCATGACACTAAATATGTTGCAATAATATCAAAGTGAAAATAAATAAATAATCCAAGTTCCTAAGGCAGTGATAAACCTGCAATAATCACTTGGTTTTTCATATAGACCACGACCAACATAATAGCGTTCCTGAGGAAGATACACAAAGAAACGATGAATATCATCTTTTAGAAATTGAGCAGAGAAAAGTGGATTTGAATAATATCGTTTCAAACACCCGTACCTGATAGATCCATTTGAAAAATTGAAAAAAAGACTGATTTGACATCTCAGAAAGAGTATGGCATGCAGGTAACTTTAGCAACATTGAAACCACAAGGCGTAAAGAAGCATAAACACCCAACACTATAACATATATCCGAAAATAGAATGAATTATCTGGGCTTCGAGTATTTCTTTCTTCAAGAACCTTCCTGCATCAATTTGACACATTCATCAAAGTCCTAGTTGTGGATTCATATACAAACATAAATTACAAGATTAAACACATATAGTTTTAGTTTGTGCACAAGTAATTAAGTAAACACTTGATAATAGAATAATTGCCTCCAAGAAAATGTGAAAAGGGATCGGCAACTATACTTACACATAAACATAAGTCACAAAAATAGAACTCAGTCCCCACCAGAAGAACCTAATAACAATCCTTGATATAGCCATTCCTCTTGCAGTGGTGTACGCCCCAAAAGTAAGCAACACATCTAAACAACCTATGACAACAGAAAACAAGGTGAAAAAGGAAAAGTAAAATCCAAACAAGGGTAAAATTCGATAAGTTAAGAATTTAGAATTCAGACTCTCGATGAAGTTCATGATTGCAAATGTTGGCCCAATGCTAAGAATAGCTTTGAAAGTGTTCAAATTCAAACGCTCATTATGGAAGGCAAAAATTGTCAGAGCCTATCAATTTGTGTAAAACAAGTCAGGAAACTCAAATTAGAAGACTGCAGACAAGGATCCAGAGAGAAGAGGAAGAATAAAAAGTAACAAGTAACCTGAAATATGATTGCCAAAAAGATCCAGAGACGGTGGAAACTGCGGTATAGGTGGAAAAATGTGCGATGCTCAACAAAAGAACTCTTGCCAGTCTACATAACATTAGAAAAATAATGTTAGAACAAAAAAAATAACGTTAGAAAATAAACCCACAAAAATGTTAAATTTGAATTAGCAATTACAAAAATTTAATTTATTTTTTAACAACAAATTATTATTTTTGGATAAGAAACCAAATTTCATTGAGAAAAATGAAAGAAATACGTGCATATGAATAAACAGCCCACCAAAAAACTAAGCAAGCAAGAGGGAGCCCAAAAACTATCTTCAGAAAGGGATTTTAATCCAACAAAATTAAACTGATATCATAATTACAAAAGAATCTATTAACTGACGCCCACAAGGAGGCATGAAACGTAGCCCCCTCCCAAACTTTCTTACTCAATCTCTCCACCTCTCTATAAATTATAGTTTTTTTTTTTACTTATTTTGCCAAATTCAAATACCCTAAACAACGGCACAAAAAACAACTTTGCCCATATTGTTTTCTCACGATATGGCAAACTGAAGAGTGCATCCTTAATTATAGAATCTATCCTCTCGCCAAATGTAAACCAAACAAGCACAACCACCTACAAATTGAATATATTATTTTGTACGTCGGATGGCCACTATGTGCCAAGTTAGTCTCCTCGACTCACCAGCGCACAGCAGAAAATCTTAGCACTGCAAGTTTTAACTTTTAGAACATTAAAAGAAGCTAAGTCAAACTTCTGACCCGTTTTGAGCCTTTAGGCTTCTGTAAAAAACTTGAATCCTCCCTCATTGGCCAGCCCAATTCGAAGCAAGTAGGTGACCTGCATGAATATCACAATCATTCACAAGGATTCTAATATACTATGAGTCTACTGGTAAGAAAAGAAGGTTATAAACTTAACAAAGTTGTATAAAACCAACCAAAAGTATTCATTAAAATCGTCATAGTTCCTCCAAGCTGAATGTGCGGCTTTTCCATTTTTGTTTCTTTCAGTTTCCTGCATTTCAAGAAAATGGCAAATGAGCCTAGTCGAAGATCATTTATTTAAAATATGAAAATCCAATTAACTACTGGAAAGAACAAGTGGAAAAGTCGTAATATATCACATACAAAATGCTTTAACAAAATATATACTCTTAATTATCTCCAATCACATCAGTTTTGATTTACTTTTCACCATTTCCTAAGAGGAGAGGTTTAGAGAAGCATGGTAGCAATTGATTTTATAAAAAAAATAGTATAGTTTATAGATAGAATCAAAGTTGCAGTATCAACAAGCAATAGCTATTTGGTGTTTCGGCAATAACATCACTTAAAATAAAAATTCACTAACTATATACTTTATGGTGAATAATATAAGTTTTTTTTTTTTTTGAAAAAAAGAAAATTTAAGCTTCAGGACTAATGCCCCACTTTCAACTGCAAACAGTAAATATCTGCTGTAAAGTCCTTTTTTCTTAAGAAATTATTTTTCTTACAAATGCTCCATTTCATATCTAAACATTACAGCCCTAGTGAATAAATAATCACTTACAGCTACAAGTGTCTTGTATATAGGACAAATGATTCGTTGGAGGAAAGACACGGAACCATCTTCCAGCTTGCAGTTATCAGAGGGAATTACTTCTCCATGATCAAGTATAGCATCCAATTCTTTTGCCATCTATAACAAAACTTACCATGTAATTATTCGTAAGTAAAGATAAGGCAGCATGTATTTCATCTCTGACTTGTGGCCAAGAACATTCCCAGCTATTTTTTTAAGAAACATTGCAAATGGAATTAAGCCAGCAGAAAAAGAAACAGCCTAAGGGCAGGGGGAAGAGAGCTACCCCAACCAAAACCAACGTACAGATAGCCTTCCAATCAAGAAGGACCAAAGAAAGCAGATAATTAGAAATTAGTTTCTTTCAATCCTAAGTATGGCAATATAAAAAGAGATATTTGAACACTTACATGGTGAAACAAATAACAAATGCATTCAGGAAGGAAACGGACATTTGCAGCTTCACCCCATATAAGCAAGTACAGTGAAACGAGGAAAAGCTTCCTATCCCTATTAATGGCCTCAAAGCTGTTTGAATAGAATGACATTATACAGATATTCAATAGAAAAAACAAATAAAATGTTTTAAGAACAAAATATATATATGAAAAGCGTAGCAAAAGTCACCTATTCCATGCAAGGCGAATACGCAAATATTTACACCATTTGATGTAGTTATCAAGCACCTTCAAGAAAACCTCATTGACTGCTTTCTCATCTATTTTCTGCGGAAGCTCCAAATAGTTCCAAATCAAATATTTATAAATCTATATGCAAATGAAGTTAATATGTTACTAGCAAGAAAAAAAATAGAGAAAATCTTGTCTCCTTTTCAAAAAAAAAAAAACAAACTAGAGAGTGCGCAAATATTTAAGTTTTTGGGTTGATTGGTGATTTAACATGTTTCAACATAGTATCAAAGCATCTCAAATATTTTTTGTTTTTGTTAGTTTTTTGGTATTTTCTTCGTTCATTTCTCCCCCGGCTGTGTCTCTTTCCTCATTTTTCCTCTACTTTTCCTTGCCTGTGGAAATTGTTAAAAGTTCCATTCTCGGTGATCCTTTTAGTATTCAACAAGAGGATTCTCTTTTTTGGGTTGAAGACTCTTTTTTCGCAAAATTCATTCCCCTTTCCATTCTACTTTTCAATTGGATGGGGAAATCTCATTGCTTCTCGTCTTAAACTTCCCTTGAAGAGTGTCTTTCGTTAATCCTTCTTTGATGCTTTCAGCATTTTGAGCATTAGCAAGTTTTTCTATTTTAGTGAATTATTTTTCCGTTGTGTTGTTTGGCCTAGGAAAGGCAGTAGGCATTCTATTCACATCCCTTGGGTGATGAGAATCAAAGTCTTCTTGCCTTACGAGAGTTAATCAATATTTCCTTTCCTCTTCTTCTCCATCCCCCCTCCCAACAAAGATTCCCCTTAAAGACTCATCAACTCCTATTGACTCTATTCCCATTGTCCAAACCCAACCAGAATCACTTTAATTTCTCTTATAGGGCTAAAAGAGCTTTCTTGCTTGTGACTAAACTTTTTGCTCATGAAAAATGGTTTGAAATTGCTGCTTCTCTCTCAAAGAGCTCTAATTCCATGAAGAGATGTCCACGGGGCAAGGCGAGGACGGGGATGACTTTACCATCCCCATCCCCGTCACTATTTTGAATCCTCATCCCCGCGAAATTCACCGTTAAATTTTGCAGGGATGGAGGTAGGGATTCCCCACGGGGAAGTTCCGGGGATCAAGATCACCACAGAGAATTATACCCCATTTAATTTTTTTTTCAAATCTCAATTCAATCCTTTTTTTTTTATATAAATTGTCAAATAGTTAACTTTTAATCCATAATAAAACAATAGTTAACTTTTAGTGATAAAGAGTTATTAATTTTCAACTAGATATTGATTTTTTTTCAAGGACATATTTATACTTTTATGCATATATATGTATTAAAAAATAAAATAAATACAAATAGGGTGGGGAATGGGGAAACGGGGATGGGGAATATATTCCTCGTCCCCATCCCTATTTAGCTCGCATGGATTTTTTGTCTTCATCACTCCCCCATTCCCCACCTAAATGGGGATTTATCGCCCCTAACCGCCCCGAAACGTGGAGAAAAGAGGCATCTCTATTTCCATGGTGACAATCAATCCTCTGCTTGCTGATAAGGACCTGATCTCATTGTCCGTAGGTGATTTTTCTAGTCTCATTGGTTTTCCTAGAAAGTGGGCTGCTTATGGTATTAACCACCTGGTTATTGAGAAATGGCATTCTAATATCCACAGTTGCCCCCAGCTTATCAAAGGTTATGGTGTATGGATCTCTATCTCAAACTTACCATTGAATTATTGGTGCAAAGACTCCCTTGAGGCAATTAGGAGCTATTTTAAGGGCTTGGAAGAAATCAGTTTCAACACCCTTAACTTGATTTATGTCTCACAGGCTCGCATTAAAGTAAAGAGAAACTTGTGTGGTTTTATACCTTCTACTATCATGATTTCACATTCTACAAGGGGTAACATTTTCTTGCACTTTGGTGATGTAGTGGCTCTGGATCCTCCTTTCTCTTTGTAGGCTAATCTCCTCATGAAAGACTTCTCCAACTCCATTGACCTTCCAAGGCTTAACAATGTCATGATTGATGAGGGCATTGAATCAAACCAGCAAGGCTTTGGTTGTCACTTTTGTGAACCTCCCAAGCAAGCCTATTCCTTTTCCAAAAACCATTTCCCTCCTCTTCCTCCTAAGATTGTCTGTCTTTCCCCCATTCTCCTGGTTGCCCCTTCTCCTGACCCCGATCCCCTCATCGACTTGATTCCTCCTTCACCCCCTGCTCCCTTTAATCCCTCTCCAGCCGACCCTTTTTTCCTCCCTTCTAAATCTTCTCTAATTAAACATTTCCACTTCCACTATATTAGAAGATGTACATCCATCTCCTCCCTTGAAAGAAACTTTGTCATGAACCCAGATTGTATTGAAACTCATTATTCCTCCATTTTATCCAACCCATCCTTCAAACGTCATCCTTCTCCTTATCCCCACTCTTTTGATTACATTCCTATTCTTCCTTCGTCAACGGTCTACCTCCAAAAGTTCTATGATTCATGGGCTTGCTACGCACCATAAGTCGCCCGCTATTTTTCCTAATCTCAAGGAGCATAATCCTCCCTCTCATCCTGATTCAGATTTGGACGATGATATTAGTATTAGCAGTATTGACTCGACACCTGATCTTTTGGATGATGATTCTCCCTTGGTCATGAGGAGTTTATTTCTCCCTCTGATTTAGCTGAACTAGCTATTTCCTCTTTTTTGCACCTTCTGAAGATTAGCCTAACTCTACAGTTGAAATTCCATAAAAATTTGCTAGCATTGTCACCATATGTGGTTTTCAGTTAAAGAATATCGTGGATTAGCAGGATGCTCAGCCAATTGATGATTATTTTTTCAGAAGTTATTTTGGTCTCTCTTCCTAATCAACTAATGGCGATTAGCCATGTGTTGCCCCTCTATCCTTTGATTCTATCAATTTCTATTGATGTTGTTGTTTGTACCTGCGATTGTTTTTTTAAGATTATAGCTTGAAGTTTTTGGTTTCCTTTTTTTCCTTATTGTTGTCCCATGTTTGGGCATCTTAGGCACCCTATTGCTTGTTTTGTTCTCGTGCACTTGTTTCTATATTTTTTTTCTACCTTGATTTGGCTTTTTGCTATGTGTTTCCCTTGTTTTCTCCCTCTTGTTGAAGACTGTAACTGAAGCTTTTCCTTCCTTTCATTCTCTTAATGAAAATATTTTGTTTCAGGTTTAAAAAAAACATGTAATCAGAGCATGAAGTCCTGAGCTTGAGCCTCTACCCAGTCATTTCATCTCCAATTAAAATTGAATTGTACTTGTGTAGGGCATTTCTCAAATTTCAAAACCCAGAAGTGGGGGATGTTTTGGTTGATATAATTAAATTTACCTCAACACATGAGTTAAACCTATTGAGTTGATTGATGATTTTACATAATTCAACAAAAAAAGATTAAACGTATTCGAAATCAAAGGAAAGGCACGTTAAGCACGCACTTTATTGTGCACATTGCACTTTGAGGGCTTTTTAAAACACTAGTGAAGCAAGAGAAGATGTAAAAAGAGGGAAAGAAAAGGTGGCCTAGATTAGATGGTTATAATCGTGGCAGGGATTTGTTTTCTTTTTAAGTGGATGGTGAGGTGCTTTTATTATTTTCCTTTTTTATTGGAAATGAAAACATTTTTATAGATCAGATGGTGAGGTGCTTAATCATTTTTTTTTTTGGTGTTCTCATCAGCATGGTGGAGCAATCTATTTAGGACTTTTTTTTTAAACAAAGGTAGTCACGCCCGTCTCTAAGCCAAGCACTGAAAGACGTCAAAGGAATGAAAACACGGGAGGTGTCTACAAATTAATATCACAGGTGAGTCTCAAACCTGAAACCTTGAGGGGAACACACCTTCAAAACTCAAGCTTTCGACCATTTAGGATTTTTAATATACTGGTTATTTTATAATAAAACCAAATATCTCGCTCTTTGGCTCCTTGAAATTTCCTTTTCCAAGATCACACTTATAAATGGCCACTACTCATATTAAAATAGACATCCATACGCTAAACCATCATCAATCAATTTTTAGATAAAGAATGAAAACTTTTTAGAATTTGAAAGTTATGGATGGAGTAGAAAGTTTGATAGTAAAGTTAAGATAATTGACTCTACTCACTGGATCATCATTATTAGGTATGCCAAGATGAGATTGAGCATTCGCTACCATGAGAACCACATGCTCTCGTTGATTTCTTATGTTGTCCCTCTGCAAATAAGCAATTAATAGTTAATAACCAGTTGAACCATTAGCCTCAGCCAAAAGTAGTGAAATAGATAGCATGGTCCCCTGTTCTAACAACTTTTTTTCTTTAAATTAGAAGATAAGTATGATTTGGCTGAAAATGATGAAAATCGCAAACAGACAGAAGGAAATCGTAGAACGCCTCTTGATTGGAAGTGATATAAAAGAGATCGAAGTTACAAAAAGTTTAGGTAGCATACTTTTAAGAGGATTTGGTTGATGTTCAAAGGATGGTTGATTCCAAAATCATTCAGTTGGATGTTGAGTGTATGTAATGTCTTGTTAATCTAATTAAAGGTTACATTTATATCTAGTTACAAAAAACAGAAAAAATAGTATTATTGAAATTTTTAGTAGTTTGCTGGCGTTATTTTAGTACTACTTGGTCATCAAGGAGTAACGGACATTTATACAAGAGACTGAAATCTAATTCCTCCACCAGTTTTATGGGGTAGCTAAAATACAACAAGAGTTTGAAAAATATGTAGGGATAGAAAATCAAACTAATAGATAAAGAATTCAAATTATAGCATATAAAATCAAATCAGGATTATTTACAATCAAAATATTCACCAAAAACAACCAAAATCAAAAGTAGATAAATATATACACAAACCTGGAATCCAAATACAAATTCAAGAAGGTCAAACATATCTGCACTCCGTCCAGATATCTGAAGATTCAAAGGCAGACTAGGGAAACGCTCAGTGTATCTGATTGCAGATACTGTAGCCCTAACCTGTACAAATGCCACAAAAAAGTATCTTTAGCAAGCCACATACAGCATTCTTCTCCGAGGAAAGGAGAAAAAATTCTAGGGCTGAAGTGTTTGAATATATAGCTACCTCTCCTAAACCTAGGATTATTAACGTCGGCCACTACCACTACAGTATTTGAAACCTATACTTCAAGTTCATACTACATACTTGTGAGAACCACAGGCACAAATTAGCAAATCAAATACAGGTTACACAAAGTCCAAGTTCAACAGCTTATTCCTTTGTATAATGAAAATGCATGTTGCATGTAAACTAGCATTTCCAGTCTCATGTCATGTTAAAAGACAAAAAAACTCAGGCTTACAGAAACTTTATTCAATCAATTCCTTGGGATTGAGTTGAGTTCTTACCATGACCATTTCTATAGCCCAAGCTCCATCTATATATGGTTCCTTCCCTCCCAACCTTTTATTGTCCTCTTTTCACTTTCTTTTTTTCCCTTTCTCATCTCTCCATCTTCAAACCACGGAAAATATAAGCTTGCTAATCAATACAATACAAAACTACCCGTTGAGTATTCTCTAAAGCAAAAGAGACAAAAAATAAAAAAGTTTGGCCCTACTCACTAAACCTGTGAAGTCGATGAAAGATAACAACCAAAAAGTTCTCCCAAATGACACAAAGTTTGATCATGCAATTACATGATTTGCACCAACCACTAAGCAAGCATAATAATATAATATTATTCCAAAATCTAAGAAAGGGTAACTCACTACCAAACTTAATCGCCCATAAAGTACCACTTTTATACTTCTCATTCAATGAGAACCCAGTTTTAAAATAAAATAAACTACTATACTTCTTAGATTAAAAATAAGGAAAATTGTAATAGATGGACTCTTCTTCCGAAGTAATTACAAATGTAGTGAAATTTTAAGGTATTTGCATCCATAGTCATAAATACATTTTAATACTGTATTATAATTAGTCATTAATACTAATATATTGTATCATAAATACTAATTAATACAATATTATAAGAAAATATGTGACAATACTCAATAATACCGATGACTACATTTGCTAATTTTTTTAAAGTGACCGTATTTGTAATTATTTTCTAGATTTGACTAGTCTCGGCAAGTTTCCCTAAAAACATTAATAAGCATAATATTAACCAACCAGAATGAGATAAAGGTGCCAAAATTAACGAATGAGACATAGGTGAGACACCAAAGGTTCACCTACTTCTGGGAAAATTCCAATGGCGTTGGTTAGCGATTGTGCATACAAAGGAACAATATTGTAGGGTACGAATTCCCCTGAAAATGTAGTATCAGAACTTCTAACTCTGCGTAGCTGAAAATCATAAGTAAAAAACTAAGGTTAAAACTTAGGTTTCAATCAAGAAATGATATGGCTAAGGGGAAATAGGCAACAAATCACTACCTCCTCCATAATCAATTTTCCAACTCCATGAGGATCTGCATCTTCCTTGAGAGCATCCATCACCTCAACTAAAGCCCTAAGGTTTGCAATTACTTTCTTTGCTTCAGAATATCTGAGCTCCAACCTGAAGTCAAAGATATAAACCTTAAAATTTCCCTTCTTCCACGTGCCCTAAGAGAAATGAGAACATGAGACGCTTTCAACAAAAATATGCAACTTTAAAGATACAAACGCAGAGCCTAACACCAACTGGATCTTAGACACAATCTTCAAACTATATATTAAGAAGAAACTTTAAGATTAAAGAAAGGGAATATGTAGATACGAGCTGAATAGTTATATTCTATTCCACGCAATTTCTTTTTTTGGATAACCTATTCCACGCAATTTGATCACTAGCTTTCCCTTGTGTCAAATATTAGTTCATGCATATTGGACGAGCATCGTCTTCTAAGCCTTTTTCACCTTACGGAAACCAAACACAAATCTGGGTGAGTTCTTTTCCAGAAAATTACAACCTCATCAGCATATACCACTTTGTCCTAAGACTCTAAAATACTATGTCATTTTCCTATCGGCACAATAATCTTTTATCATAGATAGAGAAAAACAGAATTGTGTATAATAATTTATCCTTAAAATATTATTAATATTAACGATATCAGGAAAAACTAAATAAGGGAAGGCTTTTTTACAAGAAAATCTCTAAAGATAGTAACGAAGAGAAAATAAATTTCATCCAAAACCACTGCAAATTGAAGAGATGTGTTGAATAAGCACTAGCACTAAATCCAAACTTAATTAATAATTACTCATCTATTCACAGACAACATATTGTTTTCTCCTTCTTTTTCTATAATGTCCATTTAGAAGAAAACAGAGATCACATACGAATGAATATGAATTGGACATCATAAAATTTGTATTGAATTGGCCATCATAAAATTTGAATTCAAGGACAAGAGCAGTACTCTCCCAAATTAGCACTGATTACTCCCGACTCCCGCCATTTCTGTTCTTCTCTTTGTATATCATCTACTCTATGTCGTCTCTTATATTGCTTGTAGAACTCCCACAGGTGTTCAATATCCTGATGACGATCAATAGACGCCCCATCCTTCTTCACAAGTTTTTGCTGCAACAGATTTCATGTCATTAAAGCTTTAATTGCAAGTTTACACAAATTTAAAAAAAAATGACAAAAACGTGACTATACATTTACGTTATAATCTACAGTGCTTATGAAAATTGACACTTAAATCAAATTACACCATACCTTAATAACAGACATCAAACCAGTCTTGAACTGAAGCACACCTCTACCATCGCTATTGGGATCTAAGTTTTGTGCCATTTTGTACGCCTGCTCACACACTTAAATGGGAAAATACGACTTTAATTGCATGTATGTACCAAAAAATTAATCCTATGCTTTTACCATGAGATGAGCAAAAATACTTTTTTTTTTAAGTATTTTTTATGGCATGTCATAAAATGAAAAGAAAATAAATTGATAAATACCCTTCACCACAAGAGAGCTTTGGGGAAAATGGATATTTAATTGCAGAAGTCCCATGGAGCCAAAGTAAAAAACAAAAGCTACTATCTAGATGGCCAGTTATATCATACAAGATACATATTCTAAAGTCCTCTTGTTTTTAGTTTTCTATATTTTAAAATTTATGTGTGTTTTCTCGCAATTTCTGTTTTTCTTACAAAATATATATATATATATATACTAGAGTTCTAAGTCTTCTTTTAACTGGGAAATCAGAGTTTTACTCAACTATACACGGAGTAACCACGCTCATCTCTAGGCCAGGCACTAGAAGAAATTGAAGGAATGGAGACACGGGAGGTGCCTACAAAATCAATCCAAAAGCCTAAGCTGATGAATTGGGGTAAATTTAATTATATCAACCAACACTCCCCCTCACATGTGGGCTTTGAAATTTGAGGAATGTCCTACAAGTGGACTTTAATTTTAATTGGAGAAGAAACGACTAGGTAGGTATTCGAAGCCATGATTTCATACTCTGATACCATGTTGAATTATGTTAAACCACCAATCAACCAACAAATTCAAAAAAACAATAATAACATTTTTTATCAAAAAAATTTCGAAAATAAAGTTTTGGCAACATGGTTGGGATTTTTTAAAACATTTTTTTATTATTAAAAAAAAAAATTAAACAATCATAGACTAGAAAGTATATAACAAAATTGTGCAAAATATAAAAGGAGAGAAATATTTTCTATGTATTTCATTGATACGCAGGGAGTTCTTAATTAGAGAACTCTCACTATACAAATAAGGAAACAAAATAATACAATATAGTATAATTCTGTACAAATCAATATGATTAATTACAAGATACTAATCATGTAAAAATGGAAGGAAATAATGGCAAAATAACCAAAACTCCCCTTCAAGGGGGTCTAAATATATTTTCCACTGGCAGCTTGTCTATCATCTTATCAAATTGTCGTTTTGGGAGACCTTTCAAATATTAACCTTCAGGGGTGCCTTTCAAATATCTTAGAATTCTACCAGGGGCATACATAAATTGACTAACCATACTAATAGCAAAGGCTATATCAGAACGTGTGTGTGATAGACAAAACTCCCCACAAGTCTCTGATATTTTCTCTATCTTTTACTCCTTCTATTGGTGCTTGTAATTACACATTTTGTTCAATAGGAGTCTCTACTGGTCTGCAGCCAAGTAATCCAATTTCTTCTAGCACATCAATGAAATTTACCTTTGATTTACCAGAATCTCATTCTTCGACCTTGCAACCTCCATTCCCATGAAGTATTTCAGGTCCCAGATCTTTCATTTGAAACTCATTTGCAACTTTTCCTTCAAAGTAATTATTTCCACATCACCATTTCCAATCAATATGATATCATCAACATAAACTATCCGAATAACCATCTTATCATTTCTAGAGTATTTGTAGAATATAAATGTGATCTTCTTGACTTTGAAGAAATCCATAGCTCGTAACTGCCTTCCCAAATCGTTCAAACCACTCTCTAAGTGACTGCTTGAGGTCATATAATGACTTTTTAAACCTGCATGCAATGTCACTCCCATCATTCATTTCGAAATCAGGCGGCAAGTCCATAAATACCTCTTCTTCGAGGTTACAGTTAAGGAATGCATTCTTGACGTCGAGTTGATACAAAGGTCAATCTTCATTGACTGAAACTAACAACAGCACTCTAATAGAGTTAATTATGGCCACTAGAGCAAACGTTTCTTGATAATCGATTACATAGGTTTGGGTAAACCTTTTTGCGAACAACCTTACTTAATACCTTTCCATGCTTCCATCAGTATGACATTTTATAGTAAACACTCAATTGCATCCTACTGTCTTCTTATCTTTTGGAAATTCAACTATGTCCCACGTCCAATTTTGTTTTAGCGCATTCATCTCCTCGACTCCTCCCGCTAAATTCCAATTCAGTTCATCTAGTGCCTTTTGTATATTTCTTGGAACAAACAAGGTTAGTTATCCTAGAGGTAAAAGCCCTATGAGTGTCAGACAGTTTCTGGTAGGATAAGTAATTCTCAATGGGATACTTAGTACAATTATGGGTTCCTTTTCTCTAAGTTATAGGAACATCAGGTAGATTATTTTCGAAAGAAAAAGTGGAAGGGAGAATTAAAAATAGATTACTTGGATTGTTAGAGTCAATCGCCGGGGTATCAGATTGGTTGTGTGTCAGATCGGTCATCTTGTCTTGTTCTTCTGACTCACTCAGCCTTCTCCTAGTATAAACCTGAAGATTAGGTTGATTACATTGTAATGTTTTTCCCCTAAAGAGGTACCCTCCTTACTGGGTATTGATGGATTAGGACTTACAACCTCGCGGTGGATGATATTTGGGAGAGGTGAGGAATCCCAAAAATTCCATGTAGGTGTTTGGGTGTTGCTTCACGGCTTGAAAGTTCTTTTTGCAAGATGATGAAATGTCTTGCTATTAATTAAGGTCTTTTGCATCTCTTGAAGGTTTCCAGGCGTTCTCTCCTTGCTGCCTTGCTCTAGTAGTTATCAACTTCATTCTAGGGATTTCTCAAGACTTGTCTGAATTTCAAAATATTATTGATGATATTTTTTTAATTAGTCCTGCTCTTTTGAGATATTTCTTTTGCTTTGGTGTAAGGAGCAGTAATGGTGTTGTTGATACTCTAGCCAAGTTGTGGCGTTCTAACTCTAGTTTTTGCGGGAAACTCCTTCCTCGCCTACTATACTGGATTTCATTTTTTGATGGGATCATCTCCCCCTCCCCTTGTGTTTCTTGTGCCGAAGCAGAGGAGTGTATTAGCTTGGTTTCTTTAGCTTAATGACGTCGTCTTTTTTTCAAAAAAACAACAATAATAATTTCTTCTAATTCATTATGCTCAAAAACAACATTTACATTCAAACTTGTCTATAGAACAGTGATACTTATGATATATAAATTATCTGGATAAATAGGGACATAGCGATCCAACTCAAAGCCGTCGTGTACTCAAGCACACATGATGTTAATTCAAACATATGCAAGTGTGTAAACTAGCTCGTAGTATCATGAAAACACATTTTCAAAGGTACCCAACTCAAAGCCGGTAATGGTAATGAATTTCAGAAAAAACATAAGCGAGGAAAATGCTTACAAATCCTGGCAACAGTGGAATCCTCGGATTGGATTTCATCGGCAGCAAGCAAAATAGCGTCAATATTGGTGGTTCTTCCAAGAGATGGAGGAACAGCTCCAACAATCCCACTGGGAGTCCGTCCATGGCCTTGCCCTGCATTTCTGAGCTGCTCTCTCTTCAGAGTCGCACGCACAAGCCTCTCCCAATTGTCCTTAACTCTCGCCATCAATCAATCTCCGCCGCAAAATCAACGGCCGAGAGGCCGAATCGGAAACTTCACCTTCAAAGCTACAGATCGAATCTTCTCTGTGAGCTCAAAACCACAAACCAAAATTCCAGATTCAGCTATCATAAACACAAATGCGATTTCGCTTTTTGGGAAGACGATGAGTAGAATGACCAATTTGCCCCTCTCTATCGATTTGGACGCTTTGAAATTGAAACCGAGCCCGCCGGTCGTGGGTAAACAACGGCTGCTATCGTCCGTTATCGCATCTTTTTCTTACGCGCTCTTTGATTTTTCTTTTTTGATTTTTTCAATATTTTCTTGACTTTTTCTAATTATTTTGTATTTGTATAAATATTTCCCTTGACTTCGTACTTAAGCATTTTAGACTTTTATGACCATGTGCCGCGTTTTTTTTTTCTTTTGCATATGGCGCTTCTTATTACCCGGTAATTTTTTTATATATGGCTTTAGGAAATTTTTCATTGAATTTTTTTTTTTTAAATACATATTGAGAGAGGACGATAAATATCGAATCTGTAATGCTAATATTGAACTGGTTTACAACCAAATAATGAAATCATTGCACTACTGACCAATTCGATCTTACATTTCTTTTTTTTGTTAGTCAATTATGTCACATGTCTAATCTTATATATAAAAGCAATTCAACTCTTTTGATATTGGAATTCTTGAATTGCGAAGTTTTCAATTATTAATATAGGTTTTTTTACCTTTTTTTTAAATCAAATAGATGTTTTTGTACCAATGTGTTAATAAATTTTGTCATCTTTAGATTGGGGCACCGAGATATGTCGAAAGAATGTAGAACAATTTTGGGTGTACATGATATCAACAAAATTATGCTTCTCTCGACATACAATAATAAATTTTTAATCGGGTTGTGCAACATGATAAGGGGGTTAATTTCAATAATAACACTCACCATAGCCGATAATAATTGTTGTACTTCATGGAAAAAACTCTTTCAATATAGAAAATAAAAGGGGAGCTTCAATAACTAGTTAAAAACCAACCAACATATACTAATTTTGAGTTATTTTAGTGGTATATTATCAATTTTTGTAGGAAAAAAATTGCATTTACCGAGAGTCGAACCTAGGTCTATTGCTTAGAAGGCAATTATCCTAACCGTTGGACTACAAACGCTAGAACATGATATAATTTGAATAATGTTCGTATTTAAATAGTCATATTTGGGTCGAAGAAAATGTCGGGTCGAGCATCTCATCTACTCTACTCTACAATAATAATTTGGGCTTGCTGGCCCATATATAGACCGGTGTCATTTTGATCTCAAAATCTTGTATATTTAAACGCTACAGTTCCCCTCGCAATCCAGGTTGATGCTCCATATCATTTCAGAGTTCACAATACAGATTTCCCGATTACATTACAAAACTCTGAGAAAACACCACGAAATTCTTCGTATTACCAGAAGAAAAAAAATCATCAATTATTTATAGAGCTCCATTCATCGGATTATCGACGAATCAATACTTCATGAGGTTCGTTGTTTTTCTCTTATTCAATCCTAAGCATTTTCTTGATGTAATTTTAGATTTTTGTAGAATTTAACGATCAAGCGATAAGAGAGTAGATACGTTTAAAAAAAAATCTTCAATCTCGGTTGTTCTTGATAATTTCAGTAGATTCTTCATTACATGAATGACGTTGGAGTTTCTCATTTGCATTTTCTTGATATGATTTTAGATTTATGCAAAATTCAATGTCTAAGCGACGAAATAGAATGAGATACATTTTAACAATCTCGAATGTCCGATTTTCTTCAAGAATTTAATAGAGTTTTGAATTATTACCTGATTATGTTTTTAAAATCTTGATCGTGTACTACTCTTATGTGACTCTGCAAGCCCGTCGAGCTTAATTTTCTCTGTTAGAGACGTGTTTTTGAAAATTTAGTGGTACTCCAAGATTGTACGAGAATTAGGTTTGAAAGACATCGATTTCAAGGTTAAATGCAGTAATTGAACTCTGAAATCTGTTGAATGTGTTGATTTCATTTAAAGAATGTAAATTATTCAAAGGGCATGAATAATGTGACCAAGATTTTTTAGTTGCTACCAACCTATTGATTGATGATATAGTTATTGGACTTGTATTCAATTTTATGTATATAGTTTTGCAACAAAAGCCTTATTATATCTATGTTTAAAATTTTAAATATGTTTACTGTTTAGGAGGACTTAGCTATAGAAAGGGAATCAATGCAAGTCGACAACACTCAAAGAAGGCCGCGAAGGCCGCGCATTATGCTTGCTGCTTGTGGAAGTGTTGATGCAATCAAGTTTAAAAGCCTATGCCATGGCAGCATTGTTCTTCATCGACCGAGCATCCTTCCTGAAGAACATCTTTCTTTACATCGACGATGACGATTGGAATAATTGGGGCAGAATCGGTGACAAAGTGCTGCACATTCAGCTTTGCCTCTGGGCTGAGGCTTTGGTTATTGCTCCACCCTCAACAAACACACTTGGAAAGCTGACATTCTATATTTGATGATAGTTTATATAAATGAAGTAACTATATATTTAATTGACACAATTCTGTTTGTTGGGGGAATCATGTATTGTACGGACGTAACTAGAACCTACAAAAACAAAGTTTGTTTATCAAGAATCTTGGATCATCTTTAATTTTGATGGATTGAAGTTCGTAGGTTGAGGAAACTAAGATCTCAAGGGTTAATATTTTGCATTGGCTTATCTTTGTAATCACAACTCTGAATCTACAATGTAGAGATCTTGGTATCACTTGGAAGTTCTTTACCAAACATTGAATAAGTTGATTACAACGACCCTCAACAGATCTCCACATTAGTATGGTATAGTCTATTTTGGGCATGAGCTTTCATGGTTCGTTCAAGATTATCATCCAAAGTGGACAATAACATCCAATTGTGGAGATCCGTTAAAAGTCGTTATCCCTAACAAGTAGTATCAAAGTTATGCCCATGACTTAAGTCTTTATCACTGAAGTGCGTAGAATATTTAGTTGATTAGTTTTATCTGACATTAGATCACATTGAACAACAATCGTTTAGTAACTTTTTTTTTTTCTTCTTTTCTTTCGAGTCCATCTCGTGTGTTTTGGTAAAATGTCTACTCTACCTATTTTTCTTACTAGATTGCGGGAGAATTGTGTGATAGTCTGTTAACTTGTATAGTACGAGCATGGGATTACAACAAGCCATTCTATATTACACCTGCCATGAGTGCTCTAATGTGGAACAATTCATTCACGGAAAAACATCTCATGTCTGTTGATGAAATTGGAATCATTCTCATACGACCGGAGTCGACCAGCGGGGAACAATGCAACCGCGCCATGGGCGAACCCAGTCGCTAGGGCAAAACCAAACGGCGGTTTTGTTGAAGCCGTTAAAGCTAACGACACCGCCTATCATCTTGGTTTGGTGAAAGTCCACCACTCACTTCCCGTCTTCGAGTGGGCGGTGAGGAAAATACGACAATGGCAAAAAATTTCAAAACTAGGAAATGTAACGTTTTTTGGATTTCATTAGGATAAATTTACCATGTACATTTTAAGTTTTATTTTTATTTGCGTAGATTTGAAGTGATTATATTTTAGGTAGTTATTTATTAATGTACGAGAAAAAGTTACCCTTCCTAAACATGTTAAAATTCTTCAAATTCAATCTAAAATATTTTATGGTAATACTTTAACAAACTTTAAGGACATTTATTGTTCAAATTAAAAGTTTAGCAGTGGTTTGCGCATTTTTCCTATAATTAATGTGTTAATAACTTGAATTGGAAAAAACATTGTTTTTTTTAAAAAAAAATCTGAAACAAAAACATTATTTTTCTTTTTATTCTAAAAATATATATTAAGTCCTTTCATTTTCTCTAAACATACATTCATATGTATATCAGATTTGTATTATTCTTTTAAAAATAATCTCTTTTCACCTTGCGATTATTTTTATCTATGAAATTTCCCATTTAAAAACAAATTTTTTTTGCCCAATCAGGACAAATCATAATAGAAATTGCTATCCATGACTAACGAGAAAATGAAATTTTTTAATTAATTGAAATATTCTTTTAGATTAGGCCTTTCTAGAATAGATAACAATTAGTACACCTCATAAATTGAATGAAAATATTTAAGCTCAGAGTGTTCATAAGAGATAACAAAGCTTCACTTAAGAGGGGATTATGATATAGTTCTATTAACAATCAAGGTAGAAGGTAAGGAATTCCCATGTGTCAAACTATAAACATGAGACAACCAACTATGGAGTTCCCAAAACCAACACCCAATTTTTCAGAATACAGTAATTAGAAGTAGAATCCCCAGAACTTGTCTCCCAATGTTTCCTGCATTTTCTTCTCCGTATACCACCCTTCCCCTTCACCAATGCAACTTGTACGTCTACCCGGCACGGATTCTATCCAACCAATCGACACTTTTTCGAGCTTTTTCGAACTGTTGGTCGATGCTTCGCCTAGGTTTCTCGTAATATTCCACACTTCTCCTAGATCTCTCTACTTGGTCAATTGAGTTTTTTAGTTTCTCTAGCTTCTCGATGTTGTCAAACTTGTATCCTTGAGGTCTCGATTTGTCTAGCCTATCGACGCTTTTCCTAGGCTTCTCTCGCCTGTCCGTGCTCCTTCTTGGGACCTCGAAACAATCCGTGCTCCTTCTTGATTGCTCGATTCGGTCTGTGCTTCTCCTTGAACTACTTCTTCGTGAAGGCGATCTCTCAACAGTGGATACAAATTTCTTCAAATGCCTAATATATTCAGGGAAGAGTTCAAGATCACAATGGTTTCCCCCTTTGAGCCATAAGGGTTCATATTTCTCTGGACACAGCTCCCAGAGCTGTTTACCGTGCGAGAAGTGAACAACATCGTCGGAAGTTCCCTGGAGCCAAAAATATCACAGGATTGTAAAGTCAGAATACGAAAAATGGTTTCCGAGATCACAATCTCCCGACTTGATTGATATCCTAAGATCTAAATACTTACATGAATTACCAGCACAGGGCACTTTACATATGGTATTTTATCAATGTTCTGCAGATAATCAGGGGGAAAACATCAGGACTCCTTAATATTGGATAAAACAAGGTAGCTAATATCATTAACAAACCATATCAAACCTTATAGATGTCAAACCAGTAAGTACGCTTCACAGGATACATGACCCTTAATCCAGACAGTATAGGACTATGCAGAACGACTGCTCGTAGTTGAGGCAAACGTGCAGCAAGGTCCAAAGTTGGGCCACTTCCAACGGATTGTCCATAAAGAATTATTTCCTCTTGCTTGGCGCCATAATTGTCTTCAAGACACTTGTATGCGGCTTCAATATCTGCATAAGTATTGTGCTCGCTTGGCTACAAAAAGAATTATAAACACCTTACAACGTTATGAAGGGCATAAGATTAACTTATACTGAAATTTGAAGCAGAAAGGGTTTGCTGCATTTACCTTTCCGGTGGACTGCCCATATCCCGAATAATCGTACCTGCAGAAGTTTCAAGATGAAGTTCAGTTTAATTTTTGCAGTTCAAGTGAATAATCATGCATCCCAACGTCCTATAGTTTCTCTAGATTATCCCATTGAACAAAGATATAATGTTGCAGCCTGCAGGGGAAACAAGACAATATGCAGCAAACAAAACAACATATTCCTTTTCTTTATGTCTACCTAAAAAATCAAATAAATAGATAAAAGGAAGAGAGTAGTTGGGGTTGACTTAATGACTCAGCCTGATGTTAAGCCCACAATGGTGCTGTAAACTCTGAGGGCTTGGTTCATATTTCTGGTTTGGACAACAAACCTCGACAGATCTGCATATTGGTAGGATATTGTCCACTTTATACATAAGCTTTCATCATTCTTTTTTTGGTTTCACCAAAAAGGCCTCACGTCATCAAAGATGGTAGTACTCACTTATATACCTATGATCTACCCCTTATTTAGTGTATGTTCAACTACACTTTGTTTGTACTAACAACATTTCTCATTGCACTTTGCCACTTTGTAAGGAAGATCTTTTTCCAATAATCGAGAATCATACCCGGAACACCTATGCTCGTTCCAAGGCTCAAACCCGAGAGACGACAATAAATTTTACATTTAAGCTCACTCATGGGCCTCAAACCATGTAGTCAGTCACGAACTTTGTAATAGCTCTTTCGTGGTAGAATAAGAGGTAGCAGCTATAAGGAAGAATGAAGTTGAAATAACCCAGCAGAGTGATTAATCAAAGTTAGCACCAACGGAATCACCGTCCAAAATTCAGATCTGAAGTAGATCACCACTCCATCAATTCAACCGAACCAAATTCTACTTCAAATATACCGAACCCACAAACAACAATAAAAAGCAACCACTAAAACCCACCAAACATTACAACTTTCCAATCAAAGTAAGCAAACATCTAACACCCAGCAATCACTTCAAATTACCAAATTCAACAAATGGGCAAGGCTAATTCGTCAAATAAACACGCACACAAGAAACCCCAGATTCAAACAAATGGGCAAGGCAATTAAACCCAAAAGGCACAAATGAAAGAAGAAAACGAAGAAAAATGAACATACCCAAGAAGATTAACCCGCAAATGGATACTAAGCTCGACGAAAAGGTCATACATCTGGCCAACATCAGCAGCATTTCCATGGGAATACAGAAGCGTAGAAGTAGCCATAGGGTAACGAACATAAACAGCAACAATCTCAGAGCCTTTGCGAGTGGGAAGCTTCCAAACATCGACATTTTCGCGGTGGGGAAAAGGGTTCAAGAGAAGAAGACCAGTGGGTTCATCTTTAATTACTTTGTAAGAGGGTGGATTGGGAGGGAAGAAGGCGAACTTGGCCGCCATGGAAGAAGTAACGCCACCCATGAAGCTCAGCAGAAAAGGTACTGGAAATGGAAACTGTAACAAAGGATTTTAGAGAAATTTACACATTCCCTTGAAATTGTAGCTGTTGAAGTTTCTTTTGCTTTTAGGTTTCTTCTGAGAAAAGTATGTGTTGGGTCTGATTTGTGTCTCGGGGAGAGGCAGAGGAGTGGGAGAAAATGAGAGCTCAATTGATTTTGTTTGCTTGGTTTTTTTTTTCAAAGGGAACCGTTTCTGTCACCGGCACTGTTTTTTTTTTTTTTGTAATATATATCGAGAAAGAAGGGATAAATACCGATTCTCGAACTCGAACACGTGATACTGACGTTGAATTAGTTTACAATCAAACAATGAAATTATTGCAACGCTACCTTCTTTCATGCCCACACATGTCTACCCGCACTTGGTGTATTTTTATGGGACATATGTTTTGATTTCTCGATTAAACTTAGAATTTTCTAAATTTGTTTTTTTACTTTTATATTAATCCCCGATAATAATTAATGGGATAAATTATTAGTTGATATAATTAAATTTTATCTCAACTCATTAGTTTAAGTTATTGGATTGATGGATGATTTAATATAATTCAACATAAATTATAAATTTGATCTCTGTAATTTTAAAAAAATTATAATTTAGTTTTTATGATACGAACAAATTTGAAATTTAGTCTCCGTGACTTTAAAATTATAACTTAGTTTCTATGATTGGATTGAATATAAAAATATTTTTTAATATTTATAATTGTTAGTGAATTAAGTATTATGAAGTAGTTATCGTAGAGTAGCCCAGTAGTCAAAAAGAGTCGTGGGATGCTTAAATAATTGATTCAATTTATAATGACCACCTACCTATATATTAATTTCTTACCGATTATGAACGTTAATGACTTACATTTTGAAAAATAAGATTATGAAAACTAAATTATAATTTTTGAAATTATATAAATTAAACTCTAACTTTTTTTTTTACTCTTGAGACTAAATTTATAAACTAAATTTTGTTTAATATAACTTCTTAAATTAAATCCTACATAAAAGCCTCTTTAGTTGTTATATTTTCAAATTATTCATTTTAATTTATAAAAACCCTCTCATAAAAATATGTAGGGGAGTTCTACAATATAGATACGTGGCATGCAATATTAGAGACACGTAAATTTATTTTATAAATAAAAATATTAACAATTTATATATTTTATGTGATTCTAGTGATAAGTACATGGTAGAGCTCCCCTTTATATTCATTTGTGAAAGAAGTTTTACTCTTTTAGTTTTGAGTTTTCTACTTCTATTCATTTTATTTCTGGTACTTTTAAAGAGCGACTAATTTAGTCATAGATTGCAAATCTATTTCTTTTTTAAATCCAAAGTTATGCCTATATTTTAAGAAATTAGAAAGGAAGTATCAATTCTTAAAACAAGAATAATTATTATGATCAGAAGTGAAATAGAAGTGTATGAAATGGTTGCAATGGACAATTTTTACCTTCATACGTTTTTTTCTTAATTTAATAATTTGGAGTCGAAAATTTAAACTTGTCCTAATTATCACATAACAAAATTTGAAACTAAAGTTGTGTTCTTACTGGCTGATGTTCATGCATTTTGTACGACAGGTATTCAAAATAAACCATAGTTTAAAAAATGTCTACAATAACATATTGAATTTGGAACGATCTTATAAAAAACTAAACATACATGATATAACTTTTTAAATATATTCTTCAAAAAAAACTTTTTTAAATATAAAGAGTGGAGAGATTCTCGTTAATCTCTTATTTGAAGTTAAAATACATATTTTATATCCATTAAATTACGTTTTATTTACGATAAATTCACATCAAAGTCATTAAACGCCAAATTTGTCATTTGAAGTTATTAACTGTGAAATAAATTTTATTTTGTCTCATTCTAAAACGCACTCCTCTCGTCTCTTCTTACTCCTTTTTCTCACGTCACATTTTCTATCTTTGTCAAAATTAAATCCCACATAGAATATGTATCTTAAATTGTCAACATCTCTATTGAATTTAGATAAGACATAGAATTTGGAATATAATTGATTGATATTGACCTATTAGATTAAACATTTGATTTAAAAAAAAAAAGATTCTCATCTCTTTTCAATTTGCAGGTTAAAAGGATAATTATTAAATTTCAATATTTATTTGATGATTTGAATGAAACATTCTAAATATTTAAAATATGTTAATGATCTTGATCTTACTTCGTTTAACGTGTCTTTAATAAAAGTAAGAAATTATTGATTGATAGACTTATCAATTTCAATAGAGCAGTAGTTCAAGCGTCATAAATGTTCGAGTTTTTTTTTATAAGTATCGATTTTTGAGCTCGAACCTGCGACGCTGGTGTTGAAATGGTCAATCAAACAATGAAATCATTGTGTCACTCACCAATTTAGTTTTCACTTTGATACATTTGTTATTCCTATTTAACTATTTTTATAAATTTTTGTTTTTATACTTTATATTGATTTAAATCAATCAAAATATTAATTTCGATTTTTTCAAATATAGGTACTTAATCAAGTGTACGAAACTTTACTGTATTATACATTTTTTAATTTATTAGTTTTTCTTCTTCTGCTTGCAAGTTTCTATGGTAAGACCTAAAAAATTTACTATCTTATGCATGTAAATTTTGCTACCAATAATTTACGGTCTTCATAACAATGAGTAGAAAGAATGGATAAAAAAATGTAATTCGTAAGAATCACTTTGTTGAGAAAAAAAAATCTAATAGTAATTAAAGTAAAAAAGTTAAAGGTAAAAAAGAGACAATATCCATGTCGACCAAAACTTTTAATGAATTATGTAAGTTTATAAGAATGTTGAATTTTATCTTATATCCATGGTCACCTCTATTATTCTCTTTATTTCTTATTTAAATAAATATATATATATATATATATATATATATATATGTTACCATGAGCAGTTGCTCAACGATATTAATATATATTTAATGACCAAAAGTTATGAGTTCGAGTCATATATATATATATATATATAACTATTTGGAATGAGAATAAGATAAGGATTAAAAATAAATATTTTATAAATTTCCATGGCAAGGGAAATAGAGAAAGTTGATGAGCGTTTATGATAGGTAGATAGAGTAATATTGAAGGAAAAGATATATTAAATGTGACAGTTCAGTAAATTAAATAAATAAAATAAAAATGTAAAATATTTTTAACTTTATTTGAACTTTGAAAACGGCTTGACAGGCTGTCCCATTTCGTTACTCGTGTCTGTATGATTTCGAACCCCGCCCCTTTCCGCAAAGCTCACAGAAAGAGACCATTCTATTTATTTTTTTATTTTATTTTTTTATATTATTTGCCCATTGACCTATTCTACTATACTACCAACGTTCAATTTTCATATTTATGTTCCCTTTTTCTTCTTTTATTTTCCATATATTAATCAATTTAGGTTCGTGTCTATTTTGTTCTAAAGTTATAATTAAAACATATAACATTGCAGTGTATAATTTAATAATTAATCGCCATGCTTAGATAGATCGCAAGTTTGTATTCTCACACATCCGATTGTTGTTGAACCTTTTTACCTAATATAGCTTTTAAAATTTGTATTATTATTTTTAACTTAGTGTATTAAGAGAATTGGAGTGTACCAAATTCTTGTTAGATTGAGTTAGAGAAATTTTTAGAATCAATTGAAAGTTTCAAATCGGTTAATCCTCCAACCCGTTCAACCTTATGCATTAGAGTAACTCAATCAAACCCAATGTTAGTCGGATTGAGTTATTGAGTTGTATTAATCTCTTATTTTCTATAAAAACAACATTATTCATTACCTTTATAACTATTTAAATAAAAGATGGATGATACTATACTTAAACCTAAATTATATATTTTTTTAGTGTATGTTATTTATCAGCTTGTTAATAATCTATCTTATTAATTAATTTATCTCCCCACACATACATATACATATGTATTATTATGTATGACTTAGTTCAGATTGACTGAGTCACGAGCAAAAAATTTATCAACCCTAAAACTAACTCAACTCAACAAAAATTAGAAAAATCATAACTCAATCCAACCAAAATGAAATTACAACTCAACTCAATCCTTACACCCAACCTACTCCTTACTATTTGGGTTGAATAGTTCTAGATTGTTCCAGTTATCAATTATTTTGTACGTGAAACATGATTTAAAGGTAAAATTTATAGGTGGTCCCTTTAAAAGTTAAAAATAAAGCAACTATTTAATATACATCTCTTCAATTTTTTTACACAAGTTTTGAACATTGTTCAAAATTTTCATTTAAATGTACATGCTTTTTTAAAGTTTCTTTTTAACTCGTGGATGAAACCGTGTAAGAAAAAAGTAGAGACTAGAAGATGCATTGAAATGTAAAATAAAGTGCATATGCTTCCAATGATAATAACTCATCGAATATTTGAATAGTCAATTTGACAAAGACTCCCGTCCATAATTAACTAATTTGAAAAAATTAACATAATTTGAATTTTACATCAAAACCATCAAAATAAAATCGATAATAACATTTCAAGAACAATTCAAAATACTTTTCATCCCTTAAAAAACTTTCTAGATAATATTAACCTAATAAAATGGTTGACTAGTTATAAACAATACCTTTGAACCTTTTCATTTGTTTACATATATATTTTGTTAATTTAACTACAATACTTAAAGTTGAAAAATTAGAGTATGAAACTTGTAAGTAGATAATATATGTCGTTGACTCACTTGTTTAAAGTTAAATATATAAAATTTATCATCAGCAGCACATTTTAGCTTTTGTATTACATTTGCAGTACAATTTCTAAAATAATTTCATCTATGACATATTAATTTCTATCAGTGATAAAACTCAACTAGTGATAAAGCTCAATTTGAAATTTTATGGCTAGTAGAAAATTCAAGTAGTGATAGAAGAAGTCTTTCATTGATTGAATTCTATCACTTATAGAATTCAGCTAGTGATAGAATTCAATTTGAATTTTTTACTACAAATAAATTAGTTTTGATTTTATGTTATAGATGAAAATATTTTATCTTTTTTTTTATACATGCAAAATCCCTTTTTATATATATATATTTGTATTAAATACCACTATAATATAATTAAATGAAAAACTTTACTTGTTTGAATATTACTTTTACATTTAATTTAGACGAGTAGCTTAATAAACTTTACCATTTTTATCAAACAGTCAAATTAATTTCTCCTCAATTTAGTAAGTTTATGAAAAGTAGATAGAATATAATATATATATATATATATATATATATATATATATATATATATATATATATATATATATATATATAAAAATAGGACCGAAAGAGTCGGTGAGTCAAGTTGAATCATGAGAATCGATCTTATACTTTTATTTACTTGATAACAATATGTCTTTTATGTAGAATTTATGGTCATATTTCCATAATTTATACAAAATCAAAATATATAGGGGATGTTTGTTTGACATATTTAGGTAGGATTTATTAACTCATAATTTTTACTTTTTAAAAT
This sequence comes from Sicyos edulis, assembly GCA_036507275.1. NCBI lineage: Eukaryota > Viridiplantae > Streptophyta > Magnoliopsida > Cucurbitales > Cucurbitaceae > Sicyos > Sicyos edulis. The sequence goes on along the minus strand of CM071857.1, from coordinate 34,445,013 downwards.
AATCATCATTCCTAACCATTCATTTTTAATAATTTATTTATAACTTCTCAATCATTTATAACAATTAATTTTTAATCATTCACTTTTCAAATCAATCAAAATAATTTTTTTTAACAATTCATTTTTAATAATTTATTTTTTATCGACTAAAAATAACTACTCATTTTAAATCTATATCCAAACAACGTTTTTATTCTAACTTCTTAAAGACAAAAACTACATCGAACTGAATTTTTAATACAACTCTCAAATTTCAACTATTCAATATAACTCTTTAATTTAAATCTTATATCAAACAAACACCTCCTTATTTTTTTTAAAGTAATACAGAGTGTTAAACAACACAAATAGGAAAATGGTGGTGTTTTTTTTAAATAATAATAAAATAAAGTAATTGTCACGTGTCAAACGTCAGTGACAATCCGAGGTGGCATAAACTGATAGGGTGGAAAAAGATTGTGTGACAGTGAGGTAAATAGAGCGTGGAAAAATTTACAGTGAAGAGTGTTCCACTCCACGTGCAATGGATTCAGAACATTTGCAGTAAATGTTGAGGGAAAGACCATGTAAAAGCTATCCACTCCCAAATCATGAGAATTTCACTGCCCAAATTACCACCACCAGGTGAAATACTGAACTTAAATAATAATAATAAAAAAAAGTTCATAGAAATAAATTAAATTTAAGGGAAATAAATGTTTCACAATTCCCACCAATCTTTATCATGCATATCTAAGGAGGAGGAGTCCCACTTTCATACATGAAAAGTATCAATAATAAATTTTTTTTATCTTTTATTTGAAAAGGATCATTTAATTTTACTGCCCTATTAAATTAACAACACGAGTAGGTTATAAATAAACGAAAATAAGAATGTAGAAAGTAGATTTTTCACCCATGGAGCATATAAGATTGGAGTAGCTAGATTCTCGATCTTTGAAATTATTTTTTACCAAAATTTAAAAACAAAAAATAGTTTTCAAAAATTTGTTTTGAAAAAAAGTTATTAAACAAGCGGTAGAATATAGATTTTTACTTATGAAGTGACATAAATACAACTTACATCAGATTAAAGTAAAAATATTTGAATACTATATTATAAATACATACTCATTAATATATTGTCATAAAAAAGTATGTACAAGTTTGATATTTTTGTTTGGTATATTTTAGTCTGAATTAATTTGAACATGAAAATGGGGTGCTCCAATGTGAACCAGGCACAGAGAGTGTAGGGCTGTCCTACAACATAGTCCCATAAGCATGCGTAATGGGCCTCACCCAATTTGGACTTGTCACCTTACATTCCTTTTCTTTTTGGATTATAGGCATAATTGTAAAAAAATTTGAAATTATTTTCATACTAGCATATCTTCTCTCTCTCATTGATTGATACGTACGTTACAAATATTAATTTAATATCAAACTTATGTAGGGCACGTTTGGCCCACCCACATCAGTCCCGGAAGGGAAGGGAAGGGCCCTTCCCGAAAATGGGCCTCCGGGTTTACTCGGCCGGGTTAACCCAGCGAGTAACCTGGCCCTTTCCAAAGTAACAATTTATTAAGATTTAAACCTTTTTTTTTTTTTCATGATTTGGTTCTCTCTTCCTCCATTTTATTCTTCGGAATGGATCAATTTTTTATTCTTTGTGTGTATTGGCTTTCTCTGCTATTAAGTCTAACTGCATAGTCAACAACGATTGAAAAAAAAAACTCACAATTTTGGGCGGATCTAAAAAAAGCTCAAAAAGTTGCCATCAATTGAAATTTGAAGAATTTGACAAATTGCTCAAAGTCTTGAGTTGAGATGGAAATTTGACCAATTGTAGAAGAGACGATGAAAAAGAGCCTTGAAAAATTCGAATTTGTTCGAGATTTTAATTCTGAATTAGAACTCAAAGGATACCTTAAGCTTCACCCCACCATTTTTCAAGTTGTTGAACACATGGTGAGAAGGAGAGAGGAAGAAGAAGAAGAAACTATTGGAGTTGGAAGCGGAAGTCATTTTGATTGCCGATAATCGACACCTGCATCTATAGTGGGAAATTTTCGGCCCCTCATTGCCACGTTCTTTCTTCGATATATTTTTTTTTTAATATATAAGTGCAAATATTAATGAAGTTTATCTTCAAAATAAAATCTTTATTCTATTTACAAAACGGGGAAAATTAAATATATTTTCTTTTATAATGATTCACTTCTCAAAATTATGATTTATTGATGGAATTAAAAAATAAAAATTATTTATTTATTTATTTTTAAATAGGAAAAAATTAATTAGTATTCTTTCAAGTTAATTGTTTTCTAAATGTACTAAAATAAACTAATAATTAAAAATCAATTGATATAAGATATGTGAAAAAGAATATGAAAAAGTCTACTTATTAAAAAATATATATATAACATTTGACTAGTTTGTTATAAGTTTAACAAAAATACTTTTTTTTCTTGAAATTACAAAATAAAAACAAAACAAAAAAAATTCGTAATTTAAAAAAAAAAAACAAAAATATTTCATTATTTATTTCTATATTTTTAAATCTAAATTAAGAAATTAAAAAGTTAGAAAAAAAAAATTAATAACCCATCCCATCCCATCAAACACCAATTTACTATCATTTCACTTTTCTTGCCTTCTCACCAAACACCAATTTATTCTCACTTTTTTTCCCTTCCTTTCCGGCCCTAGCCAAACAAGCCCGTATAGTCTCTTTTTTTTACATTATGTGAGGTATAATTAAACCTCTCACTTTAAAATCATCCATACAAGATGGTAGAACTACCATTTTAACAATTTGTTTTTCTCATAAATTTTATTAATCATACACCGAAAAGGCAGTTTTTTTTTAAAACATAAAATAGTAGGTTATTAATGTATTTTAAAAGGCCATTTAAAAAAAAGAAGAAGAACATTTCTTGTATGGTCTAACTGGATTGAGTTAGAAGAATTTGGATTCAATATAATAAAATGATGCAATGCCCTAAAAATAAAATCTACTGATAAAAACATATCGAAGTAGGTAACATACACATTAGAAACAACAAAAACATAGCATATTTCCTAATAATTAAGAGATTATGAATTTAATTTTGTCATTACCAAATGTGAATGAATAAAAAAAAAACCTCCGTACCAAATATACTATCATATTAAACAATAGCAATGGTTTAAAAACCAATAAGAAAAAAGATATAGGTTTGACCAATCTAGACTGTGAAAAAAATAAAATAAAGATACTGACATTTTTTAAGAGGGGAAAACTTCTCCACGCGTGTGGAGGGGAGCTCTACAATTCCCTACAATTTATCTATGTGGCATTATTAGAGCCATACAAAATTATTTTACAATTAAACTATTAAAATATATATATTTTTACAAAAATCTAAAATACAGACATTTCGGTGGCTCTAAACTAATGATGAGACATAGTTAAATTATAGGGCTCTCGACTTTTGATATTTGGCTTTGGGGTCGTGAGCTTGGGTAAGTCAATCCAATGTCTTGACACTCCTACTTCGGGTCCTATCTCTCCATGTTAGTTTGATGACAACTTATTGGGTTGGTCCCTTTTGGGATTATGGGTTCGTTGCTAAGGCTGGGGATTTGTCAGGCATAATGGCTTCTTTGTTCTGGATGATTTCTATAAAATTTTGTTTGGTTGAGAAAAAAGAAGAAAAAAAGAAGACTGCAGAATGTTTTCTTTTTGCAGCTTTCAACATTACACACACAGAAAGAAAGGACAAAACTTGATTTATGGGCTTGATCTTATAAGTTACATTAAATCACACAACCAAAAGACAATCCTCTTTTTACACCAAATTAATGCATGGATGGATCTTTTTAAAACAACAAAATTGCTTCAATCAAACATCCAAAAAAACTGCAAAAACTTGCTTCAAAGATTTGAAAGCAAACTCCAAACCAACCAACAATCAACACAAACCCATAGAGTGAGTTTGTTCCATCAAGAATAAATAGAGAGAATGAGAATGATTGTCGGTGTTTAAGCAATCGAGAATCATTCATTCCATAGTCACATTTTTTCAAGATCGTCTTTTTATTATTCTTTTAACTATTTTCTATTTTCTTCATAACAACCGTTTATTTTCCATCTTCATTTTTCACTCTCATATATTAATTATTTTATTTTTTCTATAATCATTTTCTTCACTTGTAACACAAATAATCATTCTTTCAATTTCAAACACAAATATTCAATCTATTTGTAATCATTATCTTTTATATTATCCTCGTAATTCTCATTTCCATTCCCATTTCACTTCTCCCAAACATTTAATAATCTCTTCGAGTGTCAACAAATACAAAATTCTAGTAATATAATATTATTTAATAACTAAAAATTTACTAATTGAAATCTCTCATCTCCAAATATTATATCACATGCCAAATTTACTAAAATATTGTCGATAAGAATAATAGTCCAACTCACACTTGAGTTGGATGGTCAAAAATATCATAAGTTTGAATCAACAACTCCAATTGTCATAGAACTCAAAAAAAAAAAAAAACTAGTGTCTTTGTGAAAGACCCAAAAAAAGTAATAGTCCAATAGAAACTTTGTACATATAATAACTTATAGGTTATAAATTATTTGAATCTTCATTTCTTATTGTTGAACTAAAACTACCGTCTCAAGATTTTGTTGACTGGAATATTTTTATAGGTTTCGATAGATTATTTTTACCGGTTTCAATAGAGAACAATTTAAATCACGTCTTCATATAATATATTTTTTATGTCTATATATGTGTCGTAATTTGACTCAAATTTTCTTATTGTTGGACCACTTATTTGGATAGGAAAAGATAGATCTATTAAAACATCATCTAATCTTAGATTAATCTTTTCTTGTTTCAATATTACACACAGAGAGAAAGAAGGACAAAACTTTATTTGTGGGTTTGATCTTATAAGTTACATCAAATCACACAACCAAAAGATAATCCTCTTTTTACACCAAAATAGTGCATAAAAGAGATCTTCTAAAAACAACAAAATTCAATAAAACTAAGCAACTTTTTCAATCAAACAAACAAACCAAACAAACAATCAAACACAAACCCACATTTTCCGTTGGCCCAAATTCTGGTTTACTCATTCAATACAGCATCGGTACATAAGGTACTTCTCCATGGCCCGTCCACACTCAGCACACACCACATTTTCCGGTATGTTTCCGGCGAGTCCCGGCAGAATTAGGCGGTTGCAATGATGTGGGGTTCTCAGCTTCTGCAAATACTCAGCCAAAGCCCTAAAAAACCCCTTCTCTTCAACTTCTAATTTCCACTCCTCAAACGCCACAACACAACTCAGAGCGGTTTCCCCTTTGGCTCTTGTCATTTCCCCTCCTCTTCCAAAGAATATGGCCCATCCTTTATCCCCTCCATCAAAGCTCAAAAGGGTCATGATTTCTTGCATTATTTGGTCATTTTCAACTGTTCTTCCATGGTTTAGTTTTGAGTACATCATGCTTTCTAATCTTGCCCAGAAGAACCAGACCAGTGTGGAATCTGGCCAGTAATGGCTGAGGTTTTTGTCTCCAACCACGGTGGTGATTTTTCTGACTCGTTCTTTGGCATTGTTCTTCCCTACATAAGCCATTCGTAAGTCTACTTTTGCTTCTTCTGCTACTTGTTTTGTTTTGGTTGTGAAGTCCTTTATCCATTCCATGTCTTCCCCTCCATATAAACATATGTATCTTCCTTCTGCCGCCTGTTGAAAAAGAAACAATATTAGATAGCTTCGGTTCCATCTTAAAGTATCTCTAACATGCACCCTCAAGATCGTGCTAGATTAAGAATCATCTTGAATTAGATTCGAATTTATGGACCAAATTAACTGCTTAAGCTTTTATCGGTTTGGATTAGATCTAAATTACCTTCTTAGGTTTATCCGCTTAGATCAGATTTGATCCACTTGAATTTGTGGACCAAATAATCTACTCTAAAACGGTATCATAGCTCCAAGTGAGTATTTGGTCCACAAACTCAATTGTTAACTACCATTGTGAGTGTTCCAGTGGTCAAAGAGGGTCTTTAGTAAGTTTTTTTTTTTTTGAAACAAGGGTAATCACGCCCGTCCCTAGGCCAGGTACTGGGAGACATCGAAGGAGTAATGTCACAGCTGAGTCTCGAACCTGGGACCTTGAGAGGAACATACCCTCAAAGCCCAAGTCTTCAACCACTATGCCATCCTTTGGGGACAGAGAGGGTCTTTAGTAAGTAGGAGGTGATGGATTCAATCTATGGTGACTACCTATATAGGAATTAATTTCCTTTGAATTTTCTTGACACAATAGTCAAGGTGCACAGAGGCTAGCTTGGACATTCATGGATATAAAAAAACAATTGGTAATGGAGGGAGCAGTCCACGTATCTTATAAATGTGTTGAGAACTCACCACCTTTCCAATGTGGGGCAAGGTGAGTATCTCTAACAATCAAATCCCTTTTTTCAATTGTTCTTGATGACTTATGAAGTTTTATGGGATGGGATTTTTGAGAATGTGGTGAAAGATTAGGGAAAATGGAAATTACCCATTCGAGAATAGATAGATCTATGCCATCTATGAGAAGTTCAAGTTTCCAGCTCTCTGTTTTCCAGAGTGCTTCTTCTCTTTCTGAAGTGAAAGGGAAGGCTTGATTTCCCCATATCCAAAGCATGTGAAGGGCATTGGTGGAAGACACCTTTCCTTGTGGATCTAAGGCCACTAAGATTGGCTTCTTTGTATAGTTCCATTTTTCTTTGATGAACCTTATGACTGGGAGCTCAATTATGGAAGGGTCATGCACACTAAACCATGGCATCAGTGTTTGCAACTGCTGAAACTTGTGTTCGTTCTTGCTGTTCTGTTCGATTGCTTGATTGATGATTGGAATCCACACTATCTCGTATCGGATTTCTGGTCGCTGCTGCGATTCTTTGTATAGGTTTTCTAGAATCATGACCTCTTCATGGGAGATATCAAGATCTGATATCAATAGAAACACATGTTTCCTTTTCAGTATTTCAAGGTGAACCTGCTTGTGCCAAAAGAAAAAAAAAGCCCCTCTTCAGTTTGAAGTTAAATTCAGCAATGTATAGTTAGTTGAAGAATATTGGATTTGTGAACAAACCATCGTTTTCGAGGTCCCATCATAGAGAGGTTGTATGTCTTCTCTTGCAGAAATCAAGGCCCTGAGAAACTTCATGTTGTCTAGGTGATGAGATTCTGAAATTCTCACAAGATTTTGATAAGCCTCCAAATGCTTTTTCCCATCTGCATCACATAGAGTTCATCATTTCAGCATCAATTTTAAGGTCTGCAAATTGCTATCAAATGTTTGCTTTCTCACCTATGTGTTGTAAGCAAAGAGCCAGCTGTATCCGGAGATGCTCATATATATTTGTTTCCTTGTGAGCCAAGCTCGAAAGTTCCCATACTTCAGTGGTCGACATAATCCGCCTGAAACATATCAGCGAAAAAGAGTTTAATTCCTTAACTATGACTTAGGCTCAAGCTTTAGATTGATATTGCTGAGTATATTGACATGCATCACTCACTCATGGCTCAAGCTAATGAGGCTTTCAATCAGCGACGTACAAGCGACCACACTTTTGATGGTCCAATAGGCAGCTGTAGGAAAATGAGCTATGGCAACCGACATTGCAGCCGTGTCGTGTGAAATGTATTGAGACGGTAGCTTGGTGAACTCGACAATGCATTTCGTTACGTCCAGTACAGCCTTGATGAGTTTGTTAAGCGCATCGAAATGGGGTTTCAGTGAATTGGAATTCTCTATTACATCAGGCAATTGCTTCAGCACAGCCAGAGCCTTGGCTAGCATATTGGTTGTGTAAAGTTGAGCCAAAAGCCAATACTGTCCATAGTTTACAGCAAAGGCAGCCAATGTGATCACCACTTTTGCATCCCATGAGTAATGTGACAGTAAGTTCAGTATAGCCATAGTTGTGGCATGTGCATCTCCACCTGAACACTTGTATGCTAGCTGCAGCAACAAAAACATCAAAAGTTCTCAGTGTTAAAAAGTTCAAATACAAGTAAAAAAAGGAGCCTTTACTTAAACATAGCAGAAATGGTGGTTTCTTTCAAAGAGCAAATGTATGTATATTCGACCTCTGCGCCGACTTTTTGTATGACATGAGCCAGTGATTCAAGCATCCCATCCATTTCTGTATAACTGATTTGGTCCTCCAACATATCCTCATGGTGGCCATTAACCTGCATCAGTTCACATCACTCGATCAGTCTTAACTCTTCAGTAGGTAGGAAAGAAAGGCAAATGGAGTAAATCAGAGAGGTTTCACATCAAGAACTTTTCCGATGTCGGGAGTGGCACGGCGGATAATGTCCTCGATGGTGACCAGAATTGGCTTGACATCGACTTCGCGCCCGTCCGGATCATGAGTTGCAAGGATTTGCTTAGTCATTGCATTGTCGTCAGAGGAAGATAACATTCTCCTGTCATTTTTTATCTGCTGGTGTATTTTCGGAGCTGGGCGAGCAAGGGATGCCATAGCAAATTGAACACAAGAGTAGGCTGAAAAGAAATGGCTCGAAACAGTATAGAAGTTTTAGTTTGGTGATTTAGGATTTGGTTTTTAGAAGTTTATATAAGATTTTGAGATGGAATATGCACTGTAGAAGTAGTTCCTTGCTTGCAATGGAGTTGAAAGAAAAGCTAAAGTTGGTTAGTCTATGGATTATATATATTCATAAAGGGAATTGGATTGTCTGGTTCATATTGTGAAACCTAAAATGGCATTGGTTTATGAGGAAACTTATAGAAAATTCAAACAAGTCTTTGGTTTTCATTGGGACAAAAAAAGAAGCTTTGGATTAGTTGTTAAAGTTGGAACTATCTTCATCTAGATGAGCAGGCTGAAACTTTATCTCTTTTAGGAAAGCAAAATCTCAAAATGAAATGGATTTACCATTTGTGAATTGATGTGTGTAACATGAAAAGAGAAAGCAATAAAACAAAGGGAACATAGGTGAAATGATGAAAAGAGATTCATGGCTAGCTATAGTGTTCTTTTAGATGGCATTAATATATTCTGCATGGTTGCTGCTAAATTCTCCAAAGACAATGCCATCAAGCAATGTGTGGCCCTACTCTCTCTCTTTTTAAATAAATTATATTATTTGAACTTTTGTTATATAAAATTTGTTATACGTTTTCTTTGAGGTTTTCACTTGTTTAATGTTAATGGATCACATTTTAGCTATGGGACATGTGTTTCTTAGTGCAATAGAAAAACTTCATTTATCTTTTAGAATTCATCATTGTTAGATGAGATTTTAATTTACTTTTTATTAAACTAAATACTTATTTAAGTTTAATAAGTTATGATATCATATTAGATAACATAAATTTCATCTTATAATCAATTAGATACGAGAGAAATAGTCTATCTTATGGATGTAAGATTTCATCATCATTTTAATATAGAATTAACCGTTTTCAATAGAACTCATATTTAAATATATATATATGGCGAGGTGTAGATCACTACAAACAAATACTTTTTAAAAAGGATTATAAAGGGATATTATAACACATAGTTATTACAATATGAGAGTTTTTGTAACATGGTTGAAAGATTATTATAGTTGGAATGAAGAATTGCGAGCTAACCCATCGATTATTGTAATTGATGATTCAAACATGTGATGATTTATTATAATCCAACTTAATCTATCCTTGAAGAGGGGCGCAAAAGGATCCCTTTGTGAATTATGTTTAGGTTCAAATATCTAGTAGATTTTTTAATCTTTTTCAAAGGAAAAATTATTACTTATCATGTATAAATTCAAAGGTAAATTTCTAACTAGTGGTAATTGACATGTGTCTTCGATTGAAAGATAGGTTTGAATTCTCACTGCTAAATATTGAATATTAATGTTGTACTAAAAAGTAATATTTTAAAAAGAAAAACTTACCGTTTGGATTTTTTATATTTAAAAATATCATTTTTGGGGGATTTTTCAGGAGTAGCATAAGAAAGAGGGAAAATGTTGTATGATCTAGAAAATTCAAATATAGCCGAAGTTAATTTTATCATACAAAATGAATAGACTTCAATAAAGTGAAATTTAAAATCGATAGAATTAAATGGAGTTAAATATTTCATATTTTATAGAAAAAATAATTGTTTAATTAAAATTAGAAGGTTAAAATTTGCTAACTACTCAATTAAACACAAATGGAAGTAGTTTTTAACTTTCCATAATCGTCAACAAACTCCACATCCCAAATCCCAACCGTAACTTTGGAGAATCTATATCAAAGACATAAATTTGGAAAATAAATCCAATAAATTATTAAATCATCACAATTGGGTAACGTGTACGGCTCCGATCGTTTCATTGGTCTCATACGTGCGAGAAAGTGATAATCCAATGCATACAAAATTGACAGCTGAAATGTATTTAATTTATTTTTCGTAGAATAATGTTATTTTCAGAGAGAGAAATGAATGTTACTCAAATATCATAATTCCCATTAGCATATGTGCTGCCACCACTCTGTGCTTCCTCTCCGCCGTCGTCGCCGCCGTCTCTCCGCCCTAACTCCGACCACCTCGTCTCCTAATTACCTCGGATTCTCACCTTCTTTCTCTTCTTTCAGAGATTTACGGTATCTGAAATTGGAGATTCTCGGATATACCAAAATGGATAAAATGCCCGCCCAGCCATTTTCGTCGCTCAAGGTATTTCGTGCTTGCGTGTTCATCGGTAGCCGAATTCGTTTTTTCATTTTTATGTTTTTGTGTTGAATTTTCACCTAGACATGGGAGAAGGCTGTGATTATCATCAACTGGAATATTCGCTTAATCGGAGTTCGTAATTCGTCTTTCTCCGTTCTTTGGATTGTTAGTAGCTCTTTCGATCTGATGTATATGTTCTTTTGCTAGTGAATATTTGTCGTTTAGTCCTCTCTTAGGATGCGAATTTTTTCTGTAGAGTGCTGGATTATCCCTTTGAAACTGCTTGATGAATTCTTAGGTCTCGTAAGTTCAATCATTCAATATATCTGTTTCAATACATGTAGTTTCAGGGGGTTTTGTTTCGAGTGGTGTGGCTTGTGTGTTTTATGCTGGTACATATATTTTCCCAGGGATAAGCAATCTTTTGATTATGATATTGCATACATGTCCGAGTGTATGCCCCTATAAGAATGAAGAACGAACTAAGCATCAATTTGAAGATAGATAGATTTACAAATTAATGCGTAGAGATGGGAGATAGCTTTAGAAACTTGTTACTTGGTTGATATAATTAAATTTACCCCAACCCATCAGCTTAGACTTTTGGATTGATTGGTGGTTTAACATAATTCAACAAAACTCCTTGTGAATTGTGCTCTGGTGTCGTTTTCGTTTCTTTGTTTTTGTTGAAAGTTTGGTTGCTCCATGTCGTTTTTTATCATTGCAGAGGTTCTGGACTGGAAGTGGCATAGGTACGAACAAGGACATGGTGGAGAATCTCCAGAAATGTGGAGTGGTTAGCTCGAAGAAGGTGTTCGAAGTAATGGAGAGTATAGATAGGGCCTTTTTTGCGCCGAATGGTACTTCACCTTATGTTGATACTCCAGTGCCAATAGGCTACAATGTCACTATATCTGCACCTCACATGCATGCTACTTGCCTTCAATTGTTGGAGAAACACTTGCAACCTGGAATGCACGCTTTGGACGTTGGCTCAGGTCTTCTAACTAACATCTTCTATGTCCTAAAAAATCAATTGATGATTTTATCATTCTTGTTGAATTCTTAAGAACGCTCAATTATGTTTTCTTTTGAAACCAATGCTCAATTATTTTTGAGTTCCATCTCCGAGGGTGGCGCAGTGGTTGAAAACTTGGGATTTGAAGGTGTGCTCCCCTCAAGGTCCTAGGTTTGAGACTCAACTATGACATTAATTTGTTGAGATCTCCCTTGTCTCCAATCCATTCCTATGATTTATACTGGTGCCGCAACCAAGGGATGAGCCAGTGGTGCCTCCGGGTTTAGAGGAGCATAAGCCCTAAGTTACCGGGTCATAAAAAAAATGTTTTAGTTTTAAATAACTTAAAATACATTCTGGTTCTGAATTTCTAATCAGCAACCCCATCTTTCTGGTCTGTCCTATGAGGGTTCAGTGTACTCTAGTCTAAACATAGTCATACACTGCCCATGTGATAGTCAAGTTGATTGTTAATGGATGTAGTCTTCATTGTTCAAGTTGCTATATTTTCAACTATTTGGTTTCCCGACTTGCCGCAATATGCTAAAAAAAAAACCCAACAAACTTCCTCCTACAGTTTGTTTTTCTAGGGTTGTGCAACTGTTACACTAAGAAGATACAATTTCCTTACCTTTTAGCATTTGAAATTTGCATTCCAAAAATGTCATATCCTTGACCTGCCTCGGAGTTCCTATAATATTTGAGTTGAGTTTACACATTTGTTCTCCTTGGCAGGAACGGGATATTTGACAGCATGCTTTGCGTTAATGGTTGGACCTGAAGGTCGTGCTGTTGGTGTGGAACATATTCCTGAGCTCGTTGCTTCTTCAATCGAGAATATTAATAAAAGTGCTGCTGATCCTTTACTGAAAGAAGGTTCCCTATCTGTACATGTTGGTGGTATGTTTGTCTTTTTTCCCTTTTCTAGAGCCATAGATTCTTTTGATCTAAGATTAAAGAACACTGTTCCTTAGTTCAGTCGATTTTAAGAAAAATGTAGTGAAGTGATCGTTAAGTAATTATCTCGATCCCCCTTTTTGAGTGCTTGCAATTTTTTAAATAAGAAAATCAAGGTACTTTCGGCTAGATACTAAATGCCGTGAGTAAAATCCTTAAATTTAGACATTGTACTTTTTACTACCACAAAAGAGTCATGCTAAAGCCATCTAAAACGAGATTTCTTCTCTTCGAGATTGAGCAGAGGAGAAAGTTGAAGAGTTCAATGGAATCTATAGTTCAATTCTTCGAGATTGAGCAGAGGAGAAAAATAGGATGAGCTGCGAGTGTGTGTGAGTGTTTGGGATCTTACAACATTTGAGTGTCAAAGAAACCCTAAAAAAAGGTGGTTACCGTGAATTAAACTTTTAGGTTGCCCAAAGCCATCTTACCACTAAGGGGGTATTTGGGGCTAAGAGGAAAATGAGTACGTGTGTCATTATTTGTGTCACTGAGAATATTCACTCTATAATTGCATTTCTTTAAAATCACTTTTTTTTTCCTCAACTACTTTTTGTTTTCACTATTTTTCACTCTCATCATATTCTTTGTATTTTTTTTTCTTCAAACACAAATAATGATTTTCTCTATAAAATTATTGTCTTTACCTTAAATACAAATAATCATTCTCCTCCTAATTCTCATTCTCCTTAGCTCAAATACCCCTAAAGCCAATTCATGATGGTTGTATTTGTTCTATATAAATATAATGTGTTGGAAATGGAAGTTTACTGTCAATTGGTTTTCGATGTTGTAGATGGCAGGCAGGGCTGGGCAGAGTGTGCGCCTTATGATGCCATTCATGTTGGGGCAGCGGCAGCTGAGATTCCGGCAGCTCTGATTGAGCAGTTAAAGCCAGGGGGGAGAATGGTGATTCCAGTTGGGAACATATTCCAGGATTTGAAGGTTGTGGACAAAGATGTTGATGGCTCTGTTACCATCCATGATGAGATTTCTGTTCGTTATGTGCCTCTCACCAGTCGAGAAGCTCAGTTACGTGACGACTGATCTCGTTTGGTAATCATTCTCAGGTGTTGTATTTATGATGAATGTTGTATAGAAACTTCTCGAAACCATTTTCGTCGAATTGAATCTTATTGTCCTTGTAAATTCTTCCTCAATGTGGATACTTGTCCAAATAAGGTTGTTGTACCCTTTGGTTTCTTCAATCAGCATACTACATTAAGATTACTCGTTTAAAAACTTGCGAAACGGCCCTCTTTGATCAACCTCTAGAGGGGGCTTGATATTTCATTGGTTTCTTTGGTATTTTTGTAGTTTGTACTACTGCATCATATTGAATACATTAGAGATTTTGGTCACGAATGGCCCTCATCACCAATCTATAGTTCTCGATAACTTCATTGGACATTGTTTTTTTTTTTTTTTTTTTTAAATATTTAAATATTTATTTATTTATTATTATTATTATTATTATTGTGAGTGTCACGGTAATATTTTAGTTGGCAAATTTGTAGAAAAATGTTCTCAGAAGCCTATGAAACCATATTTTTTTTTCTTCTTAGACTCTTTTAATCATTGAGTCTTAACTTGATTTTAATAGACTTATTTTTTTTAGGATGTGGTGAGGGAGAGGGACTAACAAACGTTACTTCTCTCAATAATATAAGAGTCAAATATTGATTTTTAAAATTAAATTTGTGAGCATGATATTGAATTAAATTCTCATCAAACAATGAAATCACTTAATCACTAACTCTTTGAGTACTTAAAATTTTCATTCACAATGTATCAGGTTGGAATTTAAATTTATTGTGACATCGTCAAGACATCTACTTTATAAGGTAAATTGATATATATATATATATTTTAATATTCATATACAACCATATCAACTAGTTTTATTTTTTATTGAAAAAAAGGAAAGAATGGAAAAGTTAAATACAATGCAAAACAAGGAACCATACGAATTTTTAACATAATGATACGGTAAGTATCTAATATTTTGTCGATATTTCATCTACTCATTTTTCTAATTCATGGATTGAAACCTTATTTTTATAAAATTGAAACATTGATATTTTCAGTCAAACATTGATTTGGGATACATTTGTTAGAAATGCAATATTTAAAAAAAAAAACTGAAAAATCAAGTACTATATTCCAAAGTTCGAACTCGCAAGACAACAAAGAACTAAGTGCAATAGTTTTAATTAAGAAAGACTATCCTATCCGAATAGAGCATTGAAGATGGAGGGGCATAAATGATTAAAAACAAAAATGGAGAGGCATATAGGGATAAAAGGGGCAACTCATACATCATTCAAATTAATAGCAAACTTGAAATTTTAAAGGCATAAGAATTACACTTGAACAAGGTGGCTAAATAATGGCACTACAAAACTCACCTATAACTTTCTTGAAAACAAAAAAGGGTACACATAACAGTAGAAAAATGGCCTTGGATTCAACTTGGTTCACTTCAGTAATTGCGCCTTGGTTTTTCCTCTGCAACATTTACTCTGATTGCCCTTCCATCTATACTCTGTACAATTCAAATTTCACAATGTTATGTTATCTGCTAACAAGGCTAATTAACCCAATTCTAAAATGAATTTGTGTAAAGACACTTCAATTTTCATACCTGTCCATCCAGAGCAGCAATGGCATCATTCATTCCAGTTTCATCAGCCATGGTCACAAAGCCAAAGCCACGAGAACGGCCACTGTCCCGGTCGTAAAGAACCCGAGCATCTACTACTTTACCATGTTCACTGAAGACCTGTTCCAGGCGTGCATTATCAACATCCCATGGAAGATTACCCACGTAGATTCTGCAAGCGGATTGGAATGTTCGAGGTGCCCGTTCTGGCCTTGAACCTCTTGGGGCAGCCTTGTTAACAGTCAACAGCCTCCCTGATAAGTCCTACAAAGCCAGAGAATACTATTTATTCCAAGAAAATATCTGCAGAGTTCACAACAGAAATTATGCTAGAAAAAGTTTAACAAGTACCAACCAGAAGCCAAGATAAATTTCAACCAAAGAACAACTAATATGTTGGTAACAGCCCAGACAAGAAGCTAATACAAAAACATAGCCTCTATAAGTGAAATTTAAGCTCAGAACAAATAAATGGCATATCAAGCAAGACAAATAGAGAAATATACAAAAATCCCATCAGACCAAGCCAACAAAAAATAACAGAAGTTGCTACAATCCAACAAAATACACCAGTCAGAAGTTGGTGCTACGGCTAACTCCTTTTCTTGAATTAAAAAGGATTGGGGGTGAAGGGATTTGAACCCGTAACCTCTCGCCATGCATCAGATCAGGTCAGTTGAGTAAATATTGGTCTAAGGGTTAAGGCTAACTCCTACACTACAACAATGTACAAACACTCAAATTCATGAAAGATGCATGATTTAAACTCTTAAGAATAGAATCAAAAGTTTAAATGCAGAGATAACTAAGGCGAAAAATGCTTTCACTAAACATCAAGAATGAAGATAAGGTTTCAAGATAATCACATATGCTCGAATCAAGTCCGATAATTAAGCTTGGAAATCAAAAGCCTTACATAACGATTGAAGGTATCCACAGCTTTCTCAGCTTCTTCAACAGTACTCATAGTCACAAATCCAAAACCACGACTCTGGTCAGTTTCTCGGTTGTAAATAACCTACAATCCCCACAAATTAAAAGCTTAAACCAAATCCACAAACCGAAATGAAATTCAAAATTCACCAAAATTCTTAAAATTCACCTCAGCAATCTCCACAGTTCCAGCCTTCTCAAAGAACATAGCCAGCTTTTGACTATCAAAATCATAAGGCAAATTCCCAACAAACAATTTAGCATCTTCATTAGGCTCAACAAAAGACCCTTCTTCTTCTTCTTCACTCAAGTCTTGATTTTCCCAATTGGGTGTTCCTTCATCGACGGTGACGGTTTCTTCTTCTTGGGCTACAGAGATAACTAAAGATGAGAAATGGGTTTTCTTCTTAGAAGGGGAAAAGGCAGAAGAAAGGTGAAATGGGATGAATTTGAAAGGGAAAGAGAGAAAAGATTGAGGGGTTTTGTTAGTGAATGCAGAGGGCAAGGATAGAAGGCAAGAATCTGCGTTGGATAAGGGCTTCAAAATTGAGGTGGCTGAAGTGGAAGCCATTTTCGAATCTCAGAGAGGAGAGGAAGAGATTCAAGAACAAGGGTTTTAGAGGATAAGGGGCAGTGGATGAACAGAGAAAGAGATGGACTCTGTGTTCTTATCGCCAAAAAGATATTCAAAGGCAGAGATTTTTAGGCTCTACGCAACAAAGTCCAAAGATGTTCATTTGGGCCTAAAAACTTGTTTGGCCTGCAATCTTATTTTGTTCTTTCATTTTCATTTTTTTTTAAAACTTTTCATTTTGATTTTCTCACACAGTTTGTTATTTTGAAGTTAATGATTTGTTGGTAGAGATGGTTTATTTTATGTGAGGGGCTAGAACTCCTTATTCCTAGCAAGACAATGAATACTCTGTTTAGGGTGGAAAAAGATGGGATGATTAAGCTAGGTGAGTAACGAGAAATGAATTTCCTACTTAATAATTTAGGTCCCGTTTGATAACCATTTTGTTTTTCGTTTTGTTTATGAAATTTAAGCCTACAACAACTATTGGATATCTACATCTTACCTATATTTTAATAAACAAAACCAAAATTTGTAAAAAAAAAAAAAGTAGCTTCCAAAAACTTGTTTATGTTTTTGAAATTTGGTTAGTATTCTCCTACTTTCTTAAGGAAAGATGATACATTGTAGGAAAGATGGAGAACATGGTAGGAAATTTGAATAGAAATAGACTTAAATTTCATAAACAAAAAACAAAATAGTTATCAAACGGGGCCTTGGTTTCTTTGATCTCTACTTTATTTACAAAAATTAATTTTTTCTAATTTTTACGATTTTTTTTGTAAAAGTATTTATTCAAATAAGTATTATATATATATATATATATATATATATATATATATATATCATAAAAACTAAAGGGAATTTGCGATGTATAACAACTTTTTTACCACAGTTTACAATTATAACACATTTTTAAAAATAATTCTTTTATAGTAAATTCTGTCATTTTAAAAAAAAAAAATTATTCACCTTTTTTATAGAAGACTTTGATAGAATCTATCATTCTTTAGTGATGGAAGTCTATCAATTTTATCAGTGATTGATTCTATCGGTTCTTATTAATAGACTCTTGATAGAATATGATGGAAGTCTATCAATTTACTTTATTTATTAATAATTGATTCTATCACCCTTTATCGATAGAATCTATCAATATGAAGTCTATCAATTTACAATTTTTGCTATATGTGCAGATATTTTCATTATTGTGCTATTCATGTAATATTTTATCCATTTTGTAATATACATGCAAAAGCCCCAAAACTAAATGTTTGAAAATATTATTGAGAATATATTTATAAAGATTAAAATTCAAAATAAAACATTGAATCCTCACTTGAACCAAATAAAATAAAGCAATAAATTTTTTGGGACCGACACTAAATTTGGTGGCGAGGACATGGAAGCCATTCCTCAGTGTTACCTCGCACCATGGACATTTCTATTTGTTGAAAATATTCATCTTGTACCACATCAAAAATTTAACGAATCTTCAATATTTTTATAAGATATAAGAAATACTCTTTGAGGGTTTCATGTGAGTATTTGATCCTCAAGCAAGTAAGTAGGATGAGTTGAAGATACTTACCTTGTCCCACCCAGATTGAAAATGTAGTTGATAAGTTTACTCGTTTTCGTAGTTATGGAAAATTTTATGACTGAAATTGACCTAAAAGATAACATTTCTTTTATTAGATCGAGCTAAAAGCACTAATGGACATTCATATTTCTCAAAGCGGCAAACGAAGTGTTCTTCAGTCACTCTTTACATGGTTGACTTATCAATATTCAATATACCAACTCTATCTCTCTTGAAATGGAACCATCTTCAAGCTTGACTGTTAACAGTCCACTTCCAGATTCATATATAAACTCCTCTTCTTTCGTGTCAACTACACATCGGCTCGGTTTGGTGCTCGAGTAGGCTCCAACTCTGCCACAGAATCGTCCTGTCATCTTGATGGTGCATTGTGAAACATTCATACTATGGCTCAGAGTTTCGACAGCTCCTCCTGAATTATACATGTCGAGCAATCCTATCGGCGTGAAGCGTATATCGTTGCCAAAATCCTGATCACACAATATTCAGATCAAGAACCAATCTAGAAGTAATAACATTCAAAACTTTTTAACATATATATAGCTTTACTGACCCTGATTGGAGCAATGGTGTAGATCTCACACTCCAATGTTTTCAATCCAACTTCAAGACTTTCTTTCCTTTTCAATTTAGAAAGAGATCCTACAAACATAAGATGAAACATATTCAGCTTAGAAGAGCATGGCTACAAGAGAAATGGGATAAAAGTATTTAAGGTGATCCGTGAGTGTTCGAGCTAGCTTACGCACGCCTTGACAAGTCTCATGGAGCAGACTACCTAACTCTATAATATCTGGCTGTCAAAAAAACTCGTAGGAAATTAATTCCTAGGTAGGTGACAATGACCACCATAGATTTAACCCACCTTTTGACCATTAAGCCGTGAGTGGAAAACAAACCTGAGTTGAAGGCATAAACTGCATAATCTCCATCCCATTCTTCACCTGCAACATCTTCAAGAAATTCCACATCATTTGGACAGACACTACCTGTGATTGTTAATTTTGAAGAAGTTGAGGTATTTTCACTCTCAGCTACTTTCATCAATGGCCAATGTCCTGCTCCTTGGCAATTAAAGACACCAAGGACACCAGTTAACTTGTTCAAGTTCCATACTTTCAGCACGCTGAAGGAAGCCGATGCCACAAAAAGGTTAAAATTTGACATCATTCGTGCGCTAATGTGACTGATTACAAACATTTTTCCATACCTTTTTCCATCCATCACAGGGTCCTGAAATAAGCAGTCTCGAGTAGGCCGACCTGCATGTCTTGCCCTTAAGACTGATCCATCAGGCAACACTAGCTTCCGTAGTATATTGAAATCGTGATTCCCGGGCTTATCGCTGATATGGTGTTAGTTTGAGTTAGAAATGATGTTAAAGATATTAGCTAATACAGATTAGAAACATGTCATGAGCATATGAACTACCTTACATATACAGCACAACCACCCAACGCTCTTGCTGCACCATGGAATTCTGCTGTTTCATGTTTGCTCTGTAATTTAAAAAAAGCACCATTTTAGAGATCATAGTTTTAAGTTTCTTCAACAATGCAATGCATAATTGTGGATGATTGCACAAGAGCTTAGATGCCCATTGCTCAACTAAAATTTTCCACTGCTATCTTTCATTTCAGACAAAAATTAAAGATGAGCAAGTGTGATATTGGAAGTAAAACTTGCAGATTTTTTTTTTTATATAATATATTTTTTTCCATAAGTAATCGAGTCAGATTACGTACACTTGAACCACTCTCACAGGATAAACCACTTAACTCTATAATATATGATTGGTAAGGAAATTAACTCCTACGTAAGTGATCACCATGAATTGAACTTATAACCTTTCAAATCTTCAAAGAAAGTAACCATTAGGCCAACTCAGGATGGTTAACTCGATGCAGTATTTTAACTACGAACAAAGAATGGGGTAAATTGGACAACTTACATGAAACATGTCCCAATCGGGCACAACAACCTCCCCCAACAGAAGACTATTAAAAGCCACAGCAGCAATATGTAAAGTCTGAAATGTCGGCTTTCTGGGCATGAAGTCCTCTGACGCTCTAGCAACTGCACTCTTCTTTGAACTGACAGGAGAAGTTAACAAATCAGAGAACGTATATCGAAAAAGCTACGTGCTTGTTGAAGGAGTTTATGAATAGACACATCGCCGAACCTGTATATGCAGTCTGAGTTGTGACTCATGCAACAAATCAGATTAGTGTCTTTGAAGTTTCTTACAACTGATTGTTCTAGTGCTTCTTGATACTGTCTAGTGATTGATACACGTCCACCATATCCCGTACCTAAGGTCTCCATCATGTTTTGGACATCCACCTTGACTCCATCAATGCCAATGCTAGCGAGGTAGCCATGGAGATCATTGTAGAACTCATAAATCTTCTCGGGGTCGATAACCCCAAGTCCATATTTCTCCAGGACGTCCATGACTATATCTGTCAGATTGCTAACATTGCCCGGTGACTGAATGGGATATTCAATCTTAGGGTTGTACTTCTTCATTGATTCAGAAGATGGGAGCACACCTCCCCAGTAACCAGCTAAAGCATGCCATACATACACATACCTGCAATTTTATAAAGGAAATACGGTAAGCCTCAATATAAAATGTCTTGAACTGTGTTGCACTACGAATGAATTAAAATAAAAACTCTCTTAAAACCCTTGCCCTTTTTTATACCTTGCATTTGTATTCTTATCTACTAATAAAATATAAATCCGCGTGTTCTTTGTTTCGCATTCTTTAATTTTTTTTAGTGTTGTTTACGGTTTTTCATAACAATCAATAATACCACCCTCATGTAAATTTTGAAAAGATTCATTTTGCCGAAAATGAATGAAGAGAGTTATCATGATTGAAAGTAAACTCACTTAAGCCCATATTTTTCTTTGATGCTATGAACAAGCTCCTGTAGAGAATCATCTGAATCAGAACCCCTGAACTTTTTGTTCTCTTTGATGTCCACTAGTCTTGTAGCAAATCTACAGTTCAAGAGGAAAATTTATGCTAAGAGTGTGACCAGGCCAAATAATTGAATTAACAAGATGTTATTAAATTTCAGCAGAAAGGTCATGCTTACTGTATCCCTTCGATATCCGGTTCACCTTCTTTGCGATATTCGTTTACAGTGTCTTGCCATCCATCGTCAATAATCAGAAATTTCGGGGAAACGCCTCCATCTGAGAAACTATGGAAATAGACAGATACTAATGTGTAAAATTCATCTCTAAAATGGTTGTGGACAAAAATGATTATCATCATGTGTACAAAGTTTCACAATTTACCTTTGGAGACCTTCCTTTATTCCTTGTGGATTAACATCTGTGTAAAACGCATCCCAAGTGCACCAACCAAACCAGTCCAGGTGTGGAGGAATCTATCAAAAGGAAAATAGGATAGAGTTAATAACATGGATTCCTATTATAACAATACAGCTAGAAAGAATACTTTTAGGCTTTGATCACCTTCTTGCTGTCGATACAACTAAAAGTTCCTTTGATCTTTTCCAATACCCTACACCAGTATATTGCCAGGTTAGATCAGATAATTTTGACCATGTAGTTTGAGGAATCACAAGAAAAGGAGAGAGTGCCTTACTTCATAGAATTTGTAATGACCTCAAAAGGATTATCTCCTGAGTTTATAAATACAGCTTCCATAGCTTTTGAAGTTTGCACGTTAACATCCCCTAAAAGATTACACCAACATCAGATTCAATTCAAACACATCCAAAAGGAACATCTATAGTCTTTTCTTTTTGATATCTGTGAGTGTCCATGGATACCTTGACTATTCTCATGGAACATCTATCCATAAGTTCATAGCTTACCACTTTCAACACATAATTGAAGCTCATTTTTTGAGGTGCCTTGCAAAGTTGCACGAAATGGTCCTTCCAAGACTGGCAAAACGAGGACGTACGAAGATCTCTCCTCATCTTGATCAGCAAAACTTTCATCATTTAAAGCAGATTCTTCTTTCACTTTTAAAAGCAGCATTTGGGTTTCCACAGGAACTTCACTGCCCAATTTCCCAATTCTTGGTATCATCCACCACATTTTGAATCTGTATGGGCATACAAACTCGTGCCTTCTGCCATTTACAACCCCAAAAAGGAAAAATTAACTACTCTAAGTATATATAGATTTAGAAGCTGGTAAAAGCATCGTTCTCTGTTTGTTTATCAGATATATATATCACACAAAAAGCAAAAGGATGAGGGAAAATGGGATCATAAAACCATGTCATCCGCTGCTAAGAAACAGAAAAATATTGATTTTGTTCACTACAAAATGACTATAGTTATCTCGTAGATGAAATCCTATTGAACTATGTTACGCTACAAATATTCGGTATGGATCTTGATGCAAACATATTAATTATGCTTTATATTTTCTTATTGGGCAGCTATGTAACTTGAGTCCAATGATGTATTCTAAGTTTCTCTCCTTTGTTCATGGACGCACCTAACACAACTTTTGTGAACCACGCAAATATACATGCTATTTGTCTTGAGTTTTCCTTATTCTTGATTCTTGATTGTTGTTTTTTATGCTCTCATAACAATTTGCATATAGATTTGAAAATTCGGAAGCCACTAAAAACCATTGGATACATATTCATAATACTTAGGAAAAGGTTTGAAGTTTCCAAAGTATACTCCTTTCTAGGTGTTGAGATATGTTGTTTGATGTCCCACGATTACTTATTCGGGATCTCTCTGCCAAAATTTTATGAGACTGCACTGTATAAACTCTCTTTATATCCTAATTAACGGACATTTTGTATTCTTGTTATCTCTTAATAAAACCGTGTTTAATTCTCAAAGAAAATGGCATTTAAGTTCAATAGACTCAAAGGAAGAAAAGTTACTCACTCAAGAACTCCAACGGAAAACAGATGACGAGAACTGGAAAAGGAAGAAGCGGCGCCGATGAAAGCAGACCGGTGGTTCACCGGAGAGAGAGTAACATTTTCCGGCACGGCGGTCAGAACCACCTTGTCGCCGACGACGAGACACCCATCTTTGATGCCCGGCAAGCTCGTAATCGTCATCTTCGAATCGAAACTCGAAAACCCTTCAAATTTTTCCCTGAAAACAAACTGAATCGACGGATGAAAGGCAAATGGAAGATTTTGACGAAATGGGTAACGAAATGTGATGAAATTGGATGAACCCAGAAGCTGAAAAGTGGACTTTAGCAATGTGAAGGGTTTATACATTCGAGATGAAGGCAGAGGAAACCCAATTTCTAGGTCCAATTCTGTGTGATTGTTGCAGAAATTATTAAACAAAGAAGGGAAAAAAGAACAAGACGAACTCAATTTGGTTGGTGGGAAACAACGGACAAATTGTATACAATTCCCACTGGATTCATCTTAACCTTCAACGGTGATTCATAATTATTAAAAATTTCTTCATTTTGCCGCCTCCTTAATAAATACTTTTTTTTTAAACATCCTTAATAAATACTTATATTATCTACAGGGGAATTTGATTGTAGTTGGCTGCATCTTTACCATGTGGTATCACATATTTACTAAAAAAAAAAAAAAAAATTATATGATATCACATATTCTTTTTTTCTTCTTTATATTTATTTAAAAAAAGTTTATAAAAAAAAAGTGTAGCTTTCCATGAGTGGCCTAGTAAGGATATAGTGTGTATTATACCCAAATTCTTCTCTATTATATATATTAAAAAAGAGGAATACTTGTCGAGCCCTCCTTAACGAGGGTGTGACACTAATGCTTTTACTTTTTTCTTTAAATAATAAATTAATGATCTAATCCTAATTTTAAGGAGGATTTATCTTTTTATTCATAAAGAGACAAATATTCCTCTTAAAAAAGTATCAATACATACTTTTGTAAAAAAATATTGATATAGTTTGGACAATTTTACCGTTAACATTTTTCTTATAAAGTTGCATAATTCATTTTCAAGTGGAATGGTATTTTGGAATTGAGATTTCAAATGGGCAATGCATGATAATTATTATTAAAATTTGGACTAAGTTTGTTCGTTTTTTAATAAATTTTTTTACTTAAAATATTATGAGGATTTTAATTTAATATTAATTAATATAGAGTGATTTAGTTTTTTTGTTTTTTAAGAATAAAGTGATTCTTTTCTCTTTTTTCCCCCTCTCTGTGGAGTAAGAATAGAGTGATTTAGTAATAAAAAAAACATTTAAAAGTTAAATGGTAATGAATCTAATTTATGATTTGTCAGTTTTTTAAGAATTAATTTTCTATAAATTGTTGTGACAATTAATTTTCTATTAATAATAATTGGATAACCTCATTCAAACATTTTGATATTAATCTAATTCAATACTACGATCATAGATTCAATACTAAAAATCGATATTTGACTCTCATATTATTTGAAGGTAGTATTGTCATTTATATAATTAAATGAGTTAGTGGCACAACAGATTCATTGTTTTGTTGTAAATCAGTTCAACACTAGCGTTACAGATTTGATCTCGAAAATTAATATTTGTCACCCTTCCTCCAATATCAATATGTTACTAATCTCCTCCTCCAAATTTGTACTAAGAAAACAATAATAATAATAATAATTGCGGAAGGTAACTAAGAGAAGATTGATTTTAACATTATTTTAATCTTTATATTTTAAATAACATAATTAAATGAATAATGAATATATCTTTTATTCAACATCATTCAAAAACTAGAGATCTTCTTCTTCAAAAAAAAAAAATCTAGAGATATTATTGCTATAAAACAACCTAGAGATAATATCATTATAATTATGTCCTTGTCGGTAAAATAATAAATATTTACCATTTTTTTTGGAGGAAGTTTTTTTTTTTGAAAGTGGAGGAAAAAATATTTACCACTTTTGAATGAGTTAAAGTGTTTATTATAATATATTTACAATAATTATTTTCATGTTTTTATTATTATTATTATTTTTTTTTGAAATGATTTTCATATTTTTATTAATTTTTTATAATATAATGAACTTTTTTAAGTACCTAATATAATGAAAAATTAATAGCATGTTGAGATTGAAAATTTATTTATGTAAATTTTTTGGATATGGTTGGTTGACGTGGATATGAGTTGGCAGAAACAGCGGAAATTTCGGTGAAGTGGAGCGTTGTTGTCTGAGTTGGACTCTGAGTCTGACGTGGCTTGACGAGGATTGCCATAGTAAGTGGTGCACAACTGTTTTAAAACCCATTGAAAGTGACGTGCCAACCTCCACTTCACCATTGAAACTGATTATTTTAGTTTTTATTTTTTAACGATAATTTTAGTTTTTTAACTTAAAAAAAAAACAATTTATATTTTCACATTAATATGAGTTTATAAACTCGGATTGGATAGGATTGTGCACGCCAGACCTTTAGGAATCATTATTTATTAAACTCTTAAACTTTCCATTAGTCAATTTAAACAATCGTTTTGAAAGTTCTATTTTTTTTTTAAATGTACGACAATTCATTTAAAATTATATGCATTTTTAAATAGAGAATCTGAATTAATTCAATTATACGTAAATTTAAGAGTTTTAATTGATATAATTTTGGCACATGTGCAAATTATATTTTTGAATAAAAATATAATGGGGGAGGATGAAAATTGATATAATTTTATTTTTCATTGTTTAAATTGATGAAATTATTATGTTAGAATTTTAAATTGATAGGACTCTCAAAGTTTCATCAATTTAGACAATTTGAGAACAAAAATGTCTATATTATCGATTTTCAAAATTGAATCTATAAATGTTGAACATAATTTTTATCGAATAGTGAAATCATTGAAGAACCATCTCATTTGGTAAAAAATAATTTTTTCAAAATGTTTTTAAATTGGGTTATAAGTTTTTTTGTTAATTGTTTTTATTAGTGGTTCGAGTCAATATTAACATCATCATAATGTGGGCCTAAATTTGAATAAATAAGTGTCTTAATTGTTGGTTTGTGACTCACATATTTGTATTAGAGAATTTTGTGTATTTAACCTTTTTACCATAGGTTAAATGTTTATTACCTTGGGTAATTTTGTATTCTCATTTGGGCCTTGTGAGTTAGGATTTTTTGTGACCCAATTTGTAACACCATATTTAAACATCCTTATCGGTGAGTTTTTTCTTTGAGAGAGACATTAGAGATGCAGAGCATTTGGTGAGGTTTAGGGTTTGGGCAATGTTCTCCCTTCTCCTCCAATTTGTTTATGTGAGTAATGGAATTTGGCTCTCGATTTGAAAGTGGAGTAGGGAATTTCCCGAACCACTATATATTTGGTCTTCTCCTTCTCCATTTACTCAATTATGTTTTACCTTATTTATTAATTTCTTATCAGACATATTTGTGTTTTGAGATTAAATTGCTAAATGCCCTTGTTTAATGATTGACTTATTGAATTCATATACATTTTCTTTTAAAAAGAGACAAAAACCTTTAGTCACTTTTCTGAAAGGTAATTCACTCTTAAACAATTTCCAAGAGGATAGCTACTTTTTTATTTTTTGAGATTCAAGAGTATAGCTATTGACAAAAGAAAAAAAAAAGCCAACCAACTAACAATAATAACTCAACTTTATCCTTTCAAAGAAAAAAAAAATAATAATAATAACTCAACGTTATAACTTATTTTAAAAATCACGAGTCTAAAACTTCAAAATATATATATATATAGGGGCTTTTGCATGTATATTACAAAATGGATAAAATATTACATGAATAACACAATAATGAAAAAATTTGCACATATAGCAAAAATTGTAAATTGATAGACTTCATATTGATAGATTCTATCGATAAAGGGTGATAGAATCAATTACTAATAAATAAAGTAAATTGATAGACTTCCATCAGATTCTATCAAGAGTTTATCAATAAGAACTGATAGAATCAATCACTGATAAAATTGATAGACTTCCATCACTAGAGAATGATAGATTCTATCAAAGTCTTCTATAAAAAATGTAAATAATTTTTTTTTAAAAATGGCAGAATTTGCTATAAAAGAATTATTTTAAAAAATGTGTTATAATTGTAAACTGTGGTAAAAAAGTTGTTATACACCGCAAATTCTCGTATATATATATATATATATATATATATTGTGAGTACAACTCTAGTTGTGGTTAAATACAAAATAAAAATAAAAATATTCACAAAAAAACCCACAAAATTGTCACCATTACATTATTTGTCCCGTATTGTTTATTTCATTTTTTTTAGTGTAAATCGGGATCGTGGAGGGTATCAACAAACCCTATAGAGGTACACTACTAAATCAAATATCGATTTTCAAAATAGAATTCGTAATATAGAGTTGAAATAAATTACCACAAATTAAGATAAGCAATCCATCATCAACCCATTGAATCTAATTTTGTTTATGATATACATTTTATTATAGATTTGGAGTTAGACAACGAAACAAAATAGTACATTTATGGAAACAAATGTTATACATTGTTTCAAAAAATGAAATATGTTCCACCTTTTTCCATTTGTAGACTATATTGGTGACAAATTAGGTAAATCATTAAAGAACCAAAAACTTGTCGAGGAAGGTGATTCGAGCAAAATATACTGCCCCATCCTCGGGAGAGTTTCCTTCTATATGTTGGCATAATAGTGGTAAACCCCATTGATTTAATATCTCTGGGTGTGTTTGGAGCACCAGTTTGGTTATGATAAACGGAAGGTTATGATAAATAGTGAATTATTATAAATAATATTCGAGGGACAAGTTATTATAACATGAATTATGATAAATGGTGTTTGAATGACTGGTTATGTAACAAAAAGTAATATACGTAAGGTTTAGATAAATGGGCATGCACGTTTAGGTATGGGACAAACATCGATTGAGTTATTATAATCAATCCAGCCGTTTACATAGATGAGGCCCAAACACACCCTCCAAGTTTAAGGAGATCATGTCAACAAACATTAAATGAAAGATAAACAAAGAAATTAATATATACCCTCTTTTGGTATGGTGCGTGGATTAAGGAGGGCCTCCTTCATGAACATTCTCTTCCGAGATTATATTACTCATACCGTTTGTTTTAACCTCGCAAGAGAATACAAAAGAAATTTAAATAGAATAAGTATACCAAACTTAAAATGCATCTATTTGAGATGCTTTGAAACTAAAGTCACATGCTCTTTTTATAGGACCATATAATTTCCTTTAAGCTTTCCGATTCCTTGAAACTTTTTTATTCTTTGAATCCTTATGATGTGGGACAATCTTCTTCCTAATATTTTGCTTAAAAAATTAACCGTCGGACCGTGAGCTTGTGCAACGAAAAAAGATTCCAGATCGCTAACCGTTCCTTCTCAGTAACTCAAACTTGGATGACTCTGCTTATGGAAGCCTAAGGGTAATCATATTTTCAATGTTACCTCTTTAATGGCCATTTGTTCCATTGGAGGGCAACTGTGCCAAATTATCAGCTACATTTTGGAAGACTGTAATCTTCAAAAACATGAAGGTTTTTTTGTGGGCTCTTTTTAATGCAGGATTTAATACAACCGACACCTCACAAAGAAATGTGGTCATAGTCTTTGTCCAAAGTTGGTGCTCTATGTGCAAGCTCATTTAAGTCCCGTTTCATAACCATTTTGTTTTTAGTTTTTGAGTTTTAAAATTTAAGCCGTTAACAATTACTTTACCATCAGTTTTTTTTACTTAGATATTTATATCTTACCCTTATATTTTAAGAAACAAAACTAAAATTTGGG
This sequence comes from Sicyos edulis, assembly GCA_036507275.1. NCBI lineage: Eukaryota > Viridiplantae > Streptophyta > Magnoliopsida > Cucurbitales > Cucurbitaceae > Sicyos > Sicyos edulis. The sequence goes on along the minus strand of CM071857.1, from coordinate 34,415,760 downwards.
AATAAAAAAAATTAGTTTCCAAGAACTTGTTTTTGCTTTTTAAATTTGGTTAGCATTCTCCTAGATATAGTATAAAAGATGGAGCACATTATAGAAAATTTGGGTAAAAATAAATTTAAATTTCAAAACTCAAAAACAAAAAATTAAATGGTTATCAAATGAGACTTTAATTTTAGTTCGTTCCTTTGCAGCAGACATCATACACCCAATAGAGTAACTCATCTATTTTATCACAAGTCTTCTCATCTTTTTAATATGAGATTTTCGAATAGCTTCATTTAGTTAAAGCGGAGTAATATTGGCAGAAAAGTTGGCTCATTCAAGAAATATTGCAAATTAGTTTTGCAGAAATTCAGGCTGCAGAAGCTGACATGCATTCAAAAGACAGCAAACTTAATCTGCTTATCTCTATAACACAAGGAAATCAATGCAAACAAATCTTTCTATAGAGGTGTGTATATCAGATTCTATGAAGTTTCTATCATAAAAAACCAATTGATGATAAATGGAGTAATAATTTATCTTATAAATATTATATTTTCGATCCGAAATCCTCAACTTGCTCTCTTAAGGTGGTGCACTTTTGGATTCAACATTCTTAAATCCGATCCTAGTTTTTACATATTCCTTCAATATAATACCTTCTTTGGATTCAGCAATGTTGGACCGGATTTCAATTTCTTTTTATTGGATCGAATATCCACTTGAATTTCATCAGCTTTGATACATATTAGAATTAATTAGTAATTGTTCGAAGTAGCCCATCTATCAATGTAACAATCAATTGTAGCTGGTAATAAGAAATGAAGTCACATTGCCTACTAAAGAGTAAAGATATTGTAGTTACATTCAAACCAATGCAAAGCTAGTTTTCATAAATAATTTGAGGCGTCTGTTACTTCCACAAGACTTAACAAACATCATTTCTAGACATTCTATATGAAACAGCAGAAACATGAGAGAAAATTGGGGGAAAAAACTAATGATATTTACAAAGTTATATCGTTCGACTCACCGAGTCAACGACACCTTATGATTTGATGTTGTACATGAGAATTGAGCAGATATAGCTTTTGCTAATAAAGCTTGATCCTAGTTCCAATAAAGCAGCGGCATATGGGACACAACTCAAGATCCTGTC